>RWGY01000051.1:15345189-15399960 GCA_007726485.1 Eragrostis curvula | reverse complement strand
CTCTATCCCCTCTTCAGAGGAAGAACCAGAATACGACTTCCAGGGCGATGGCGAAGAAGATTAGGGTCGTCCAGCGCAAGGATGCCTGTGGAGTGGATCCGCTGCCGCCGTCCGTTGCGTAGAATAAAGTGTGGCGTTGCTGCTTCCCAGCAACGGCCGTCTTGATGTAATGTGTGGAGTTGTAAGGCCTCTGGCCGTTTCAAAGACCTTTATGTAATATAAAGGCTTGTAATGATCTTCGGTAATAAATAAAAGGTATGTTCTCTGAATTTGCCAATCTGTGAGAATGGCCGTATCAGCGACTGATCCAGGGACTGATACGGTGTATTCAAGTACCTCATAAAATGGGGTATGACACCAGCATCAGGAATTGTTGGCAGAAATACCACGCAGCATCGAGGAGAAGAACTCCTGCAATGCTTCCATGGACGACCCACCAACGCTCTGCGCTGCCAGTACAAGGTCCTGAACCTCCTTCGTGCGCCTCCGCATCTCGGTCGCCTTGGCAGAATCCCCCATGACTGTCTCCACGGCCTCAGCAATCCTCGCCCGTGCCACGAGCGACGAGCCCACGGCGTCGTTCCCCCTCGCCACCTCCACGCACACGCCCCACTCCTCGTCAAGCATCTTGGCGTTGAAGAACTGCTCGCCGGCGAGCGGCCAGCCGATGACGGGCACGCCGTGCGTCACGCTCTCCAGCACCGAGTTCCAGCCGCAGTGGCTTAGGAATGCGGCAGTGGAGGCGTGCGCCAGGATACTCAGCTGCGGCGCCCATCCCCAGACGAGGAGGCCCTGGTCGTTGCCGCGCACACGCTCCTCGAATCCTTCCGGCAGCCACCTGTCGGCTCTTGACGTACCATCGTTGTCATCATCGTCGGACCCCAAGGGCGGCCTGATTGCCCAGACGAATGGCCGGCCGGCGAGCTCCAGCGCCGCAGCCAGCTCCATCATTTGCTCGGGCAGTAAGCTGTTCTGGGACCCCGAACGAGATGTACAGCACGGACCTCGCCTCCCGCGCGTCCAGCCACTGCACGACGCCGTCCCGGTCCCTGCCGGCGCTCTCCTGCGTCGGGACACGCACGAGCGGGCCCACGGGACAAACCGGCGTGTCATCCATGGTTCGGCGGAGCATGCGCAGGCCGGTCGGCTCGAACTCCTCCGTCGTGTTGATGAGCAGAGCGTCCGTGTCGCACGCGTGCGCGATCTGCCCGCGATGGAATGCCGACCACGGGTCCGCGCCGTCGGCGACGAGGAGGGGCGTGAAGAGCTGGGACCGGTGTACGGTGACCTCCGGGTGGTCCGGCAGCCGGAATGCGTCGTCGCCGTCCTCGGGTGCGCGCAGGGGCGGCAGGTGGTTCCACAGCGAGTGGTACACCGCGCTGCCGAACGCGCCGCACGACACGAAGATCGCGTGCCGGGCGCCGAAGCGGTGCGCGGCACTGGTGGTCCACGCGAGGAAATGGTCGGCGATCACGACGACGACGGCTCGGGCCGACGCGGCGGCCGACACAAACACGTCAAACGCGGCGCGGAGCAAGTGCGACTCGGTAGCGTGGAAGAGAGCGAGGAAGTGGTGGACAGGGAGCGCGTCCAAGGACTCGGCGCCCGCGGGCAGGCCGTGCTCCTCCGGCACGAAGGGGAGCGTGTGGAAGCGGAGGAACGGCAGCGACGACGCCGAAGCGCTGGCGCGGAGGGCCGCCACGTTGCCGGGGGTGGAGACGAGCGTCATGGCCGCCGACGGCCGCGCGCGATGGAGGTGGCCGGCGAGCGAGAGGAAGGCGGCGAAGTGGCCTTGCGCCGGGAACGGGACGAGAACGATATGCATGCTCTCATCGCTGGCCATGGCGAGCCTCTGCTGTGTGGATTCTCTCTCTGCTCCAGACTGCGCCACCTTTATCTTTCGTTTTGATGAGACAGCCATTTGTCCAAAAGACTCGAATATGAATATATGGTAACTGCCAACGCTGGGACGCCCGAGTGGCCAGAGCCGGAGGGCTCCGGGAGCTTCGTTCCTGTCCGCCGGGATCGAGTCCCAGCTGCGGCACGGGCGCTGTAGTGAACAGTGACAGAGATGGTACTGTTCATTGCAGTGTAAAAAAATCCCCTCGTTCTCCCCGGATCAAAGCATATGGTAAAAATTCGCGCCGGAGCTCACAACGGCCAGTTGAGTCCCTGCGTAAGGTCGGGGAGGAGGTTCGGGGATTTTCTCGGCCTGCGTGAGAAGGCTCTTCTCCTTAAGCAAATGCCGTCGGGAGCGGTCTTACCCCCGACAGGTCAAGTTTTTTTTTGAATATATGGTAACTGCGCCACTTTTTTCTTTTGTTTTGATGAGACAGCCATTTGTCCAAAAGACTGAATGTGGTAACTGCGCCACCTTTTTCTCGGAACACCTTTGCTTCTGATTGTTTTTTAGAGAACGACCTTTGCTTCTGATTGATCGAGTGTCCCGTTCACTTTAGGTGTCCGTTTATATTCTGTATTAAAACAAAGTAGCTGAGGTGGTCCTGAGTGACATGAATGTGCTGCGGTCGGACAGGAACACGGTCTAGTAGTGCTAATTGGCACAACTGGATTCTACATCCTGTTTTTGACACTGTAGCTACAGGAAAAACCCTGTAGCAGAATCTATTTTCCGCCAGAATTCAGAATCCGCGAAAAACATAATGGATTCTGCTACTGTAGCTACAGTAACCTACTGTAGCAACTGTAATAGAAGCAGAAGCTGAAATCCATTTTGCCAAACAGGCTGTTAGAGCAGGTTTAACAGTTTCGCCAGCTGCCGACTGCGAGGAGTGCTTGGTGGCAGCGGGCCCCGCTTGTATTGATTGCACAGCAGCGGTCACAGCAAATCAGAGCTGCCGCAGCGCTCCTCCGCCCGCTCGAGGGGGCGCTTTGCGAGTCGGCGGCTCCCTTCTCTCTTGCTTTCTCTCTCTCACACGGAAGCATTTTGCCCGCTCAACGCCGTTCATAATACTTGCTCTTATTGTTCCTAAGCTTGGATGTTTTCGTAGTACATGGATTTGCACAGCGCGCTCCGCCTCCGCCTCGAACATTGCATCTTCTTTTTCCTGTACTTCCCGCTGGTGGTACTGCGCATCTGGCATCTGCTGGCTTGCGTTGCGTAGTGTTGCTGCAACAGTACCGCAAGGACCGTAGTCTTGCACCAACCAAGCTCCCTAGTTTAAGCTCCCGGTGCAGGGTTTGCCACGACAATATGGCTCCCGCCAAGCACGTGGTGCTGTTCCCGTTCCCCGGCCAGGGCCACCTCTCCGCATTCGCGTCCCTCGCCGGCCTCCTCCACGGCGCTCTCCCGGACGCCGCCATCACCATCGTCTCAACCCCGCGCAACATCGCCGCCCTCCAGGCCGCCGCCGGCGCGTCCGCGTGGAGCTTCCACGCGCTGCCCTTCAATCCCACGGACCACGGCCTGACGACGGGCTGCGAGTCCTCCGACGCCTTGCCGCCCGGCCGCGTCATGGACCTCTTCGAGGCGTTTGAGGCGCTGCAGCCCGCCTTCGACGACTACCTCGCGGCCGTCCTGACCGCCACCGGAGCCGGAAGTCGCGACGTCGTCGTCGTCTCCGACGTGTTCACGGCGTGGACGACGGTGCCCGTGGCGCGGCGGCGTGGGTGCGCGCACGCGTTCTTCGCCTCCTGCGGCGCGTTCGGCAGCGCCGTGGCGCACTCACTGTGGAGCCACCTGCCGGTCCGCCCCGACCCGGCCACGGGCCGCGTCCACCTGCCCGAGCACCCCGACGTGGTCATCCACCGCTCTCAGCTGTCCAGGAACGCGATCCGCTCCGCCGCCGGCCACCGAGCGGTGGCGTTCTACGGCCGGCAGATCCCTCTCGGGTACGAGACGGACGGAGTGCTCATCAACACAGTGGAGGAGTTCGAGCCCGCCGGCCTCGCCATGCTGCGGCGCGTGCTCAAGGTCCCGGTCTGGCCGATCGGCCCCCTTGTTCGTCCCGCCTCCGGGCATGTCTTGCCGGAGACCGACGACGCCGTGGCGACTTTCCTGGACGCGCACACGCCGTCGTCGGTGCTGTACATCTCGTTCGGCTCCCAGAACTCGATCCGAGCAGAGCACATGCTGGAGCTCGCCGCGGACCTGGAGTCGACCGGCCGGCCGTTTGTCTGGGCCGTGAAGCCGCCGGACGGGCAAGACATCCACGGCGAGTTCCGGGCGGAGCAGTGGCTGCCGGCCGGGTTCGAGGAGCGCGCTCGCTCCAGCAACAGGGGCCTCCTCGTCCGCGGGTGGGCGCCGCAGCTGCGGATCCTGGCGCACGCGTCCACCGGCGCGTTCCTGAGCCACTGCGGTTGGAACTCCGTTCTGGAGAGCGTGACGCACGGCGTGCCCATCATCGGCTGGCCGCTCGCCGGCGAGCAGTTCTACAACGCCAAGATGCTGGCCGAGGAGTGGGGCGTGTGCGTGGAGGTGGCCAGGGGGAACATGGAGGACACGGTGGTAAGCAGGGCAGCGGTGGCGGACGTGGTGGAGACGGTGATGGGTTCCACGGCGAAGGCGGCGGAGATGCGGCGGCGAGTGAGGGAGATCAGGGAGGTGATGGAGGCGTCATGTAGGGAAGACGGCGGGTCGTCGAGGAAGGCGCTAGAGGAGTTTGCCCGATCGATGAAGCTGAGTGTTGATAACCTGAGGTGAGGAGTTCGTGAACAGTTCGTTCCTTGCTGATAAGCCGCCATTGGGTCCTGATTTTCAATTTGCAAACGGGAGAGATGCGACATGTATAAACTGCCGTTGGAGACGTTTAGAGCTCAGTTGCGACTTGCGAGCTGCGTGGAACATTTACATACACATGAATGAATGTAAATAAAGTGAACTGTTGAACTGGGCCGTGAAGCCCTGTTTCTTTGTTGCTGGCTGCTATGTATATTCCAGAGGACAGATATGAACAAACGAAACAAGGAACAGGGATCCGGATTCATACAGAGCTGCTAGGCCATTGGAACATGTTCTACGGCTCAATCAGACAATTCAGGCGACAGTGAACACCCGTGCAATGGAGGGCGCCCGACCTTTTGTTTTATGAAAGTGAACACTGGTGAAATGATCGTGATTGCAACCTGAAAACCTGCATAGAATGGCATAGGGGGCTCAGCAGTCAGCACAGATGCTTCTAGTTATTATTCTATGATAAGCAACGTATCCGCCAACATGGAGAAGCTTGTGGCGGTAGGGGGGGGGGGGGGGGGGGGGGGGCATGAGCCTCCGTTTGAGAGATGTCGTGGCTCCGACGTTCAAAAGTGGGTTGTGTGTATGCATGTTTATATGAAAAAGTGAGTTGTGTGTATGCATGTTTATATGAGCTATAGACATAATAGCTTAGCACCGCCTTTAAAGAAACATGTATACGTAGTAGTGAATAGAACAAGCTCAAAAAGTTTCATTTCCTTTCTTTTGCTAGTTTCTGTTATAGAGAATCAAGATCGTATTTTATTGTAGACCCAAAGATGGAGGTAAAAAACGACAGTGAGAAACAATTGAGGGCGCACATCATGGTTGTTTGTTGTTTTTAACAAAGGAAACTTATACAAAATGCTTAAGAAATATTTGAAGAGGTGCTCAGATTCAGATATGTTTTCATGTCACCATCTGTCGACCAAAGTATATCTCTCATAAGCCTTTCATCAGTGTAGAATGGAACATTGCTGAGATGAAAAGAGCAGTTAATGGGTCGTTTGATTTTTTTTTAAGCATACGTATCATATTACGGACTTCTTTAATTTCTTAACAACATACATACCTTGACATCATGCTTTAATTTGGACCGCAACTCGGTGTGTTGTGATGAAGATGTAAAACGAGGACGTACCTTCAAAGACTTTAGTTCATGGTACATACCAAGCAGCCGCCTTCGAAGTGGCACACAATTGGTCTTCCGGGGTTTAATGTGAAACATGTCGGAAGAGAGCAAATGAGGCGTGGCACCTAGCTAGCCAAGCAAATGAGCACATAGTTTTGTGTGGCGTTTACGGGCTCCACTACCACCATATATGGTTTGTGAACATTTGAGTGCCTGTCACTGTATGGAGCATGTAACGTAATACTGTGCAGGAGAAGACGTACAACGGCAAGATTCTTCTTTCGATGCCGTCTCTTCCTAGAAGACAAGCGTTCTAGTCCATTCCTCGTCGTCCATTACCGTAAGCTCGTGTACATTCTCGCGCCTGTGTGCTATCCACTCGAGACCACACAACACAAGCCAATGCACCCATCCATGGAGACGATCGCGGGAGCCAGGCACGTCGTGCTGTTCCCCTTCCCCGGGCAGGGCCACCTCGCCGGCTTCCTCACCGTGGCGCGCCTCCTCCGCCGCGAGCTCCCTGACGCCACCGCCGTCACCATCGTCTGCACCCCGCGCAACGTCGCGGCCCTCCGCGCCTCATGCTCCTCCGCGGATAACATCGGGTTCCACGCGTTGCCGTTCGCGCCGGCGGAGCACGGCCTGCCCCCCGACTGCGAGTCCACCAGCTCGCTCCCGCTCCACGACTTCATCAAGCTGTTCGAGGCTTTCGACGCCCTCGAGCCCGCCTTCGACGCCTACGTCTCGGGCCTCTGCGGCGACGTTTTCATCGTCGCCGACGTGTTCGTGGCGTGGACGGTGGACGTGGCGCGGCGGCGCGGGTGCACGCACGCCTTCTTCGTGTCGTGCGGCGCGTTCGGCACGGCCGTCTTCCACGCGCTGTGGAAGCACATGCCGGCGCTGCCGTTCGACCCCGCCGACGGCACGCTCCGCCTGCCGGAGTTCCCCGAGATGTCGGCGCTGCACCCGACGCAGCTGTCGCCGGTCTTCGTCCGCGGCGACGTCCGGTGGACGGCGTACATCCACAGGCAACTGCCGCGCGGTTACCGGACGGACGCGGTGCTAGTCAACACCGCCGAGGCATTCGAGCCCGCAGGGCTCGCTATGCTGCGCCGCGCGCTCGGCGACAAGGTCCCCGTCTTCCCCATCGGCCCTCTCGTCCGCCGCGCCGACGACTCGGCGACGACGGACACGGACGACGGCGTTTTGCGCTGGCTCGACACGCAGCCGCCGTCGTCCGTGCTGTACGTCTCCTTCGGGTCACAGAACACGATCCGGGCGAACCAGATGATGGAGCTCGCGGCGGCGCTGGAGTCGGCGGGCCGGCCGTTCGTGTGGGCCGTGCGGCCGCCGGTGGGGTTCGACATGGCCGGCGCGTTCCGCGACGAGTGGCTGCCGGCCGGGTTCGAGGCCCGGGCGCGCGCTAGCAACAGAGGCCTCCTCGTCCGTGGATGGGCGCCGCAGGTGAAGATTTTGGCGCACGCGGCCACCGGCGCGTTCCTGAGCCACTGCGGCTGGAACTCGGTCCTGGAGAGCCTGACGCACGGCGTGCCTCTCCTCGGCTGGCCTCTCGCCGGCGAGCAGTTCTACAACGTCAAGATGCTGGCCGAGGAGTGGGGCGTCTGCGTCGAGGTGGCGCGCGGGAACCTGGAGACCTCGGTCGTGGAGAGGTCCGCGGTGGTGCGGGCCGTCAAGACGGTGATGGGGTACACGGACGAGTCGGCGGCCGTCCGGTGGCGCGTCGCCGAGGTGAAGGAGGTGTTGCGGAAAGCGTGGGCGGAGGACGGCGGGTCGTCGAGGGCGACGCTGCGGGAGTTCTTCCGCGCCATGAAGCTGTGACCAAAGCGAGAATCGTCCAATTCCAGTTCCAACCACATAAGCCACCGTCTCCAGCTAGGATGTTAGGGACGGCCAGTGCCAGCCGGCGTCAAGTGTGGTTGCATCAGTGGCCGAAAACGTAGCATACACTAGTACAGATCGGCGAGGCGGCGCCGCCGTTGGCTCTGGCCGAGGGTCGACCAGGTGTTTTGGGGGTTCAAAGCTGGGCCCGTGGGCCGTAGATAGTTTGATATGTGATTTTGGCTCTAGAAGTATGGTGGGTTTTGGGTTCGCTTTGGAATGAAAGCCCATGCTGCAGCCTGCAGCAGACCTTTTTCCCCTTTCACAAAGGAATTTAGCCACATTGATGTTTTTTGTTTTTGTTTTTTGCGAGGGATAGCCACATTTATGCTTGACGGTGGCTTTATTACTATGATGGTTATCATAGATGTTCAAGCTTTCATATAGCATATGGAATCTCTTATATTTTGATACAGTAAATATTATATTTGAAAAAAGAAACAAAAGCATTGTATGTTACTGAAATTTGGAGAACAATCGATATGTATAGCTAGCTAGACATATTTTACTCTGCAGTATAACAATGAAAACCTTTTACTAATTTAGGGTATTTTCTCTTCTTGCGAGCCATTGGAAAATCAAACCATTGTAAAACATCAAGAAAATTTATTTACAGAAAAGGAAAATAGTAGTAAAAGAGCAAATCTATTTATAGAAATTCACTAGTATTTGTGACTAACAAATCTGTGCAAGGTTTTCATGGATGATTTTGCTAAATTTGTTTGTGGCAAAAGGTGGTAGCAGCTTGTGTATTGAATGCCAAACTAAGCCACATCTTTTTATTTTTAAAATGGTACATGGTGGCTAAAAATATTACTTAGACTGAATATATTTGCATATAGAGAAACTGCCATGATGCATATACTAGCATGCACTTCAATTTTTATTTATTCCAAACTATTTTAATCTATTTGGTTTGACTATTTGCATGGGCCAAACCTTTCGGGCCTTTATCTTTCCTTTTAGACCAAATGGATTTCCTCTGATTAGAGTGAAAGCATGAACTTTTTCATTCTAGGAACAAATGGAACATTCTGTAGAGTAAGCGTGTCCCCCCTTCCGGACATGACAAAGCAAGCATTGCACAGTTGGCACAGCCTCCAATTAGATGCGTAGCTGCCGTTTTGAGCGTGTCACTAAGACATATTCCTTAGCACAGCAAGACATTATATACTGGAAGCTCCCCTAACGCATTCTTATTTGTTTAATATAACTTTTCATAGGAGAGGTAAAACTTTTTTCCCACAGTCTTTTAGCGCAACATTGTTGGCATCCCCTGCTTTTTCTGTTCTTATAGGGATTATTGCTATAGAATTTGCGGCTTGCTTTATAAAGAAAAACATAAAGAATCACGCCATGTTGTTGTGAATTAACTGAATTGTTCGCATAATTGTGCAGACACATTGGAAACCTTTCTCTCTTTCCGGAGTTCCTTCAACTTGCAAAGAAGATGAGATGTGAAGCTGATATTATGTATGCATGATGCAATGTGAAACTATACTCCATCCGTTATCTTTGTAGTCTTAACGACGACAATATAAAGACAAAAGGAGATGTTGCAGAGTTAATAATTCCTCTACCAAAGTTAGAGGCACTGGTTATTATTTCTCTCTTCAATATAAGAAAACTTTCTAGGTGTAGAGCATTGTGGTCTGGCCCTTAAATTGGTGGTGATGCCTTTAATACCACTATTGGTTTATATTTATCATATATATAAATATGGAAATATTAAGTATATAATTGGCTCATGTTGCTGAGATAGCTGGTTCAAAAGAAAGCCAGCTGGTGTAGTGCAAGAACATGTGCTTGAGCAAGTTGGCTCCAACATTTATGGAAACAAAAGAGCACTTAACCTTGCCAAGCTAATCAAAAGCTGGCATTAGTAGAGATCTGTAGAGCTCGGCAAGTGACTAAGATAGTGATGAGTACATAACTTGCAAGGAATGGCCTGCTCTGCCAAAATCTCCTGTGAGACCTAATTTATTTTAGTTTTTGTGACTTTGTGTGCCTCATTGGCTCTTACCGCTTTCCAGAACCTCTCAATTGGCACTGACCATCTTTGTGCTGGGATGTTATAAAATTTATGGAGTGTTCCATTCAACACACTTGTTTATCTCATGACACAGCATCATGGACAATGTGGCTCAACGATCATACATCTTTTCCACTTGTGGAACAGCCCGCTACCCCTATCTTACTTATATGCATACTAATTTGTGATTTGTGCTGGTGGGTGGATCTGCTCCGCTCTGCTAGAGCGGCAAACATGGTAGAAGCATGCTCTGGTGGCAGCGGCTTTGCATTTCTCTTCCACGATCCCTTTTCCTCATGGGAAAACTCAAGTCACTAACTCAAAACCGCAAAGACTTGGAAAACATATATGCACTTCTCATGAAAAAATCTTTTACAAATAGACATGAAATAAATATACCACGCCTGTGCTACAGGACTTAGTATTTATGCTGATTTGTTGAATAATGTTCTTACAATTAAGAACCACATATAAGATCTTAGTATTTATGCTGATTTGTTGAATAATGTTCTTACAATAATGTTAACTTTTTATTGTATTTGACGCCTGCGTTGCATTGGGGTTATGGAACATATATTCCTTTGTCCAGGTTGCTTCAGAGCTTCTTTAGGGGCAAAGAGTGTATCCCGCCTCCCTTTCAGTTGAAAATGCACTTATGGAAACTACTGATTTGTAACCTTTATCTAAATTCTTATGCGCATGTCCTATAACGACAAAAACAAATGAGGAAGTACTCAGTTAATAGGACTTCCATCACTTGCTGTTAGTACGTGCTTGCTAACTGTACATGCTCTGTTAGAGTGGGCTTTTTCTTCAGTTTGCGTCTAGATCGGTCCTTTGTTTAATTTCCATGTTATCACTAACAAGCAGTGCGAAAAATATAGATGGTGGTCACCCTCAGAGAGAGAGAGAGAGAGAGAGAGAGAGAGAGAGAGAGAGAGAGAGAGAGAGAGAGAGAGAGAGAGAGAGAACCACCTGCCAAAGGTGCAATCCTATCATTTGATCCCTTTGCTGAGTTGCCTACCTTCCCAACCATCAAATCCACATTCCAACTTAACTATCGCTCCTTTTCTTAGATGGAACCATAGTTATCGCTCCTAGGTTGGCTTGATTTGTTTATGCTTAGTGGAATTCGAAAGTGAAATGTACGGCACAGAGAGTTCGCATTAATGGTTTCATCATTCAGGAAAAAAAAAAACGATAGATGCCAATTGGCATTATTAAGCTGGGCCGGGCAGCCATCTTATTTGACTTCTCATGTCGATTCACCAATATCACCAGCACAGTTAAAGTCCCTCAAAAATGGAAACCACATTTTGGAATGACTTTAGTCTACCAAGAACATTAGCGTTATATCACCACAAGCATTAGTTAATGCTACTAAAACACTTCATCAGTTCATGGCGGTGCTGATCTTATCATAATCGCAAGGAAATCATTTTTTCTTTGACCAAAAAAGGAGGGGAGGCCCCTACTGATTTAATTTTCCATTAATATAAACAAAACTGTACGGGAACAAAACAGAAGGTATTGTCAAATAATTGGAACTTGAAAGTATGGTATGCATTGATCTGCCAAGCTTGGGACATTGAAGGCGCAAGTATGGCAATAGGCATTTCTTCTTTCGACAAAGGAAAAATTACATAAACCACCCCATTGTTTTTTTTTTTTGCGATTACAAACCACCCAATGTGTTGCTTAGACTTTGAGATTCACCCTCAGAACTCATTTTGTTGTAGATGACTAGATGTCCACCCACCTATAAGATATATTGCGGAAAAAAGCTACCCCAACACGAACTTTCACCTGTTTTCATCGATTTGGATGCAGAAAATATCATGCTAGCTACATTAACCTTTTCAAGGCTTGTACCTCATGTTTTCATGGAAAACATTCGCAAAAAAAAAAAGTTTTCATGGAAAACATTACGTGCATAGCCAAACTCGCAACGACGATGTTAAAGCACTGTAACAAGCCATTCTTTTCTCAAAATTTCCAAAAGCACGGATATTGTACTCTAAAAAAAGTTCATAAATTCTACAAGGACTCCATTGTAACACCCCTAATTTCAAATCAATAATTAAATGGAATAAAAATCACTCCGAATTTGAATTTTTGTTTATTTCTTTCCTCCTCACAAGATTTTCAAAATAAAATTTACTAAAGTAATTCAACTTAGATGAATCTGAAATTTTTATAATATAAAATCTATGCTCAAGTGTTTGTTTACATTTAATGTTTACTATAAGTTTGAACTTTGGAATTTACCACAAATTAAAATATTATATGCTAAATCCTCGCAAAATCACCTTGAATTTAAAACCTGCATCAAAACTCACCACATGCATTTTTGGATTTACCGATTTTATTTGGAATATTTGTTGAAGTTGATCCCCTTTTCAAATTTGAATTTCATTCAAATTGGAATCCCTCAAAACTCAGGAAATGTTCAAACCCTTTTAACCCCTCAGGCCGAAACCCACTTTCTTTTTCCTTGCCGGCCTAGCCCAGCTCCTCCTCCCCTCTCTCTTTTCCCGCCGCGGGCCTCCTCTCCCTTCTCCTCGCTCCGGCCCACTCAGCCCAGCCAGCCCGTCACTCTCCCTTCTCTCACTGATAGGCGGGCCCCGCCTGTTAGCTCTTTCTCCTTCCTCCAGCTCACCCGAGTTTGACCTCGTCGCCGGCCGACGTGCCTCCGCCCTCCTCCAGCTCGACGCCGCGTGGGAAGGCAAGCCGCCAACTGCGTCGCGACAAGGCCGCCGCAGCGCCGCCATAGCTCTAACGCGTTCACACCCGCCGCCGCAACTTTTGACCTTGACATTGAAGTCACCGCCGCCGCCATTGTTGACCGGATAAGCTTCAAGCTTCGCCGCGAAGCTTCCTCCGGCCTCCCTCCGCCTATTTAAGGCCGCCTCCCTCTCGTCGTCGCGATTCGCTATCCCTCTCAATCCCCAAACCCTAACTCTCTCTCTCTCTCCTCCATCGCCGGCCGCCTCGACTCGCAGTCGCGAGACCCTTCTCGCCCTCCTTCCTCGCGCGGAAGCTCCACCGTGCACCCCTTCCTCGCTCGTGCCCGTTTCGGCAGCTCGCCGAGCACCGGAGCCCTCTCCTCGCTGAGCGCCGCCGCCGCTCTCCGCGCCTCGCTATTGCCGACTCATCTCCGCCTCTGCGCGTCGTCGACAACCCTCCAGGTGAACTCGCCGTGCCTTTCTCCCCCTCCTCGATCTGTCGCGGCGAGGTTTTGGTCGCCGGAGTGCCGTTCCGGCCAACTCCGGCGAGACGCCGCCGCCTCCCGCGCCACTCAGCCGCCGCCGGCCGCCGCACCTTTCTCCCCTTCATTCTCCACCGTCCGTTTCCGATCCAGCGGCCCAGATCGACCTGGTCCACCGTGGACCGATGGACCGCAGCCCTCGGCTGGTCCACGAGCCCGTGGACTCGGTCCATAAGATTTCCAGTAGAAAAACAATTCCATAAATCCTAGAAAATCCCGGCTCCTGAACATTTTACAGATAAGCCCCTCTAGTTTATTTAATTATGTTTAGGTCCTATCCTTTTACAGAAAAGCCCTTATACTTTTATGTAATTACCTTTTAGCCCCTGTCTTTTACACCAAGGCGCCTAAACTTTTCCATAATTATAAACCAGTCCCCAGAACCTTTTGTAATTACATGTAAGTCCTCTGTAATTACAAATAAGCCCCTAGAACCTTTAAACCTCCGTAACTTCGTAACCGTAGCTCCGTTTTGGGTGATTCTTGTGCCCGCGTGTTCGTAGAAACGCATAGAACCTTTTGGTGCCACTCTTAAAGCTCCACACCAGATTTGCAAGCCATTAATACCTTATGTTCCCATCTTGCCCAATAAATCCCATCTCGACAAATCAATCGCCACTGATCTCGCGCAACGCAACTATTCTTTCACCTTCTAGCAATGAGCCTAGATATTAGGCCATCTTGACTCATCATTCCACATCAAAGCAAAGTAACCTCTTTTCATCGTGACCTAGATTCAACCATAACCTAAGCTCAGTTATCGCTTAAACGAACCTAATCCCGTGTTGACCGTCAACTTCCACCCAACCTATTTGATTTATCAATCTTATTTATATGCGGTCTTTTCATTGGATCTTATTGGGTTCTATTGTTGTTTATTGCTCTTTTAATTGCAATTGTGCATTCATAACATGCATGATCACATGCACGTGTCACTGTCGTATCAGCAACTCATACCTGCATACCAGAAACATATGCACTTTCATACAAATGTATATATGTTCACATGCACGCGCATATAGTGATCGCTAATGCATATCATGCATTTATCCATGTTTTGTTCATGCACCCATACATACAAAATAACTTAGTAACTTTCCTTTAATAGATGGCATGTAGAGAACATAAATCAAAAAATAACTAATCTTAATAACTTATGCATGTAAGTTCTTTAAATACTTGTATACCTAACCTTGCATGTACATGTATGCTTACATATCCTCGCCATGCATAGCTCATATAATTAAACATTTACATGCTTGTTCTTTAATAGGAATAATATAGAAGCTTACATATTAGATATGCACACAATCACCATCAATAAAGCATGTGCATTTCATCATACTCACCTTAAGATTTCAGTAAGTAAAGTTTTATGCAAAACCATGCACCCTTACTTCTTTTAAGGGAAATTAGATAATTAATAATTTGTCTAGGTGAATATGGCCTTTACAAGGCCAATAACATAACCAATAATGTATAACCTTTCATAAATAGAATATGATGCATCATGCATGATTCATACCCCTTGTTCTTCATTGGAGTTCTATCGGCTCTTATTGGAGTTAATCGGATGTTATTGGCTCTTTTCGATCCTTATTTCTTTTGCGGTAGTTTGTTTATACGGTATGTTTCTATGCGCTAGCTTACGTGAGATTCGAGGACGAGCCAGAGGAACCAGAGGAATCCAAGCTTCAAGAAGATCCAGAAGAATCCAAGCTTCAAGGACGAGTCAGAAGATACGAGCTGAGAAGACGGACTCGAAGACAATGATGTTGACAGAAGAACGTGAAGACCAGAAGTTGATTCAAGATTAGGATAACATTTTCAGGCAAGCTCTACTTCTCCTTGATCATGACTGAACCTACAGTTTTCGCAATGCACCCTTATGGCCTATTCTCGTACTTGCATTGCTTGTTATTTTACTACTTGTGTAGCTATGGTCCTATTTGCTTATCGATATTGATGCCATTTACTTAGGCGTTAATATCTAAATCATTGTTTACCCTTGTTTACCTGTCACCTTGATAACCCTAGGATAGTTCCATTATTTCTATGATGGCACGATCACCTTGCTACTAGACTACTTAGGACCCCTCACAATGTTTCTACATTGCCACACCTTACTCACATATATGCTTTACAACTGTGTTAAATGAGTTTGGTGATGTGCGTGTGATATCTGGGGTTGGGAGTAGCACAACTGTGTTAGGCGATGATGATAATGATGATGATGGAGGCGCGATGATGGGATGGTTGAATTGCGGGCAAGGCCATTAGTAAGTGATTGATGATATGATGGATAAGTATGACAGTCCCTTAGTGAGGGAGCATGGTGCTTGCCCGGCCACATAAGGACCGGTTCATTCAACCTTTAACTAGATGATTCTCGTACTACCACGGATCCTGTTATGGGCAGGACTTGACCCTAACTTTCTAGGTACCTACCACCTTGATCCATCCAGGAGGCAGTAGCGCAAACGAGCGCCCAGGAGAAGACTCCGGAGTGTGTATTGCTTAGGAGATCTGGCTTGTGATCCCCACCTTGATGTGCAGACGGGTCTGCATGATGACTACTTGTAGTCTCATGAATGAGCCCTGGGTATGGCTTGTGGGTGGCATTGTGGGGATACTCGGGAAATGTGGGTTTCGCTATGTTGCTCCCTTGCTAAGAGCAATGTAGTCGATGGGTAAAGATATACAACCTCTGCAGAGTGTAAAATTCATCCGGATGGATGGCAGTCACGGCATATGACGCATCTATGTTGAGTTCGATATGATTAGCCACTTTCATGATAATTCCTTGACGTGTGCGTGAGCAGTAGCCTGCTCGTGTTTTGGAAGTGATGTCAATTGTGCCGGGTCGGTATGACCATTGAGGTCAGAAGGCCCAACTTAAACTTGGGAACTGGCGGGAACGTTTCATTCTCCCCCAGGGCCAACCAACTAAAATATTGTCGAACTATGATTTTTCCTTCTCTCATCCTTGATATATCTTCCTGAACCCTGCATAAAAGTGCTTTCTGCAAATGAACCAATAAGCCTAAATCCTTGCTAGAACCATATATGCAAGTATTTATACCCTTGTGTAGTGTAGGGCTTGCTGAGTACCTTATGTACTCACGCGTTTGCGAATGTTGGTCTAGTAGGAGAAGACTTCGTAGAAGACGACGACGATTGGGTTTTCGGTTCTGCTTCTCAAGTTTGCTTGTGGCTTTAGGCCAAAGTCTTCCGCTGTCTGCTTCACCTTTTGTCGGTCAGATGCACTGGGATAGTCTTCGAATCCTAGTCGTTCGCCACAGAAGTTGTCCCTGGTGAGTACCCCTGATAAATTGAACTCCCCGGGTTAAAGTTCTTTAAGTGGGGTAGGTATCCCAGCTCGCAAGTAAGCAAAATGGAAAATCTTTGGATCGTTGAAGAACGGGTACAAGAACAAAGATCTTTCTCCTCTTCCCTTTCCGCTAGATAGCTTGAATCTCGGGGACGAGATTCTCTTTAAGTGGGGTAGATCTGTCACACCCCGAATTTTGCCCTCATTTGAAATTCACTAAAAATTTGAAATTTTTTTGAATTTAGAACAAATTAAAATGAAGTGTGTGTTTAAAGTTAGCCAAACCTCCTCAATTTTAAAATTTTTCATTTTAAAAACATGCACAAAACCCATCATATGCATTTTTGGAGTTTATTGTCTTCGTTTTGATTGCTTGAGTGCTTTTTGCTTTTGTTCGAAATTGAAATCCCTTCAAATTCGAATTCTGGAAAATGTTTGAATCATTTTCCTTTTTCAAACCCATCTTGGGCCGAATCTCCAGCCGGCCCAACTCCTTTTCTCTTTCCCCTCATTTCTTTCCTTCTCCCGCGGCAGCCCATCCTGGCCCAACTCCCCGGCCCAGTCCGCGCCAGCCCGCCTCCCTCTCTTCTGTCGCTGACGCACGGGCCCCACCGCCCGTCGTCTACCTCCAGCCGGCCGGCGCAAATACCGCGCCGCCCATTCCCGGCTGCCGGACCCCGTCGATCCGTCGCGTCCGCGCCAGGAGGACCACGAGGAGCATGTGCTCGCCTCACACCGACTCCCTCTCTCCTGTCCCGTCGCACAGCCCTGCCCGTCGCGTCGAAAACCTAACCCCGGCGAGCTCCCCGACGACGCCCATGCCTCGCTGCCCTCCTCCGTCAGCCACAGCCCCGTCTCGTCGTATCCAGAGCACTGACGCCATCTCCGCGCCCGCGTCAGCGCCCCCGCACCGCCTTTGTGCGTCATGTCGACGTCCAGTCCGGCGAGAAATATCTCGCCGGAGCTGGAGATTTTTTCTCCGCGCACCGCCTTTGCGCGGCTATAAAACGCGCCTCGAGCTCCCTCCTCTCCTCTTCCGTCGCTCCGCCACCGCTCACTTCTCCGCGCACGCCCGAGCTCCTTCTCCCTCTCTCCCCCCCAACTCCGGCCAAGATCCAGCGAGCTCTTCCGCCACCCTCCGCCATTCCCCGCTCCGTTTGAGCTCACGGTGAGCACCTCCGCTTCTCTCTCCCTCTCCTGCACCCTCTCTTCTCCCTCCGCATAACCCTGAGGCCCTCGCGCATCGAGCGCCGCCGCCTCCGCCGCCTCCTTCCCCGGTGCCGGTCACCTTCCCGGCCGCGCATGAGCACGTCGAGGCCACGCACGGCTTCCCCGCTCTCTCGCGCACGCGCGCGACCACGCACGTGAGCCCCCGCGCGCGCGCACTCACTTTTCCCTCGCACGCCGGCGCGTCGCCCATCTCCGGCGAGCTGGCACCGCCGCACCGGTCCCTTTCGTCGTCGACATGTAGCGCCACTAGGTCCGCCGCGCCGCGTAGATGCTCCCCGGCTGCTCGCTCTCGCCCTCCGGCCACCGTAGCCGCCTCCGGCGTGTTTCCTGGTGAAGCGCCGCCGCACGCGCCCCACCGCCGCCGCGCTCTGACCCTGTCGCGCCGGCGTCCGACGTGGCTGCCACGTCGGCGCTTGGGCCCGCGACGACCGGGTCGCCACCGCCACGTGGTGAACCCGGTGTGCGGTGGACCGTAGTGACATACCCGCCGGTCCACGGCACTTGTGGACTGAGTCCACAGTACAGTACTCACACAGTAAACCGGCCCCAGTGGCCCACATGTCAGCCTCTCCCCTCTTTTCCCATTCAAAAACAATTCTCAAATTCCAGAAAATCACCGAGCCCTGCGTTTTTGCAGATAAGCCCCTGACCTTTTTAGTAACTATGTTTTAGTCCTATCGTTTTACAGAAAAGTCCTCATACTTTTCTGTAACTACACTTTGATCCCTATCTTTTTACAGTGAGACCCCTAAACTTTTATAAAATTACAGATAGGTCCTTGTCATCTTTCTGTATTTACCAAAGAACCCTCAGGACCTCTTTTTCTTGCAAATAAACCCCCAGACCCCCTGACCCCACCTGTCAGTCTCACACACTCTCTGTAAATGCTACATGCACACAGCTTTGTACACAGAAAGCATATTTCGAGCACATTTCCAATATCAGAAAAATCCCAATAAATTCCCAAAAATCCTATTTTCTTTTCTAACCACTTTACAACCTTTGTACACCTCTGGAAAATTAGGATGTTGATTATACTTAATTAAGTTAATCAAATCCTAATCAATTTCCTTTCTTTTACATTCAAAAATTCAGAACTATTTCATCTTAGCTCCAAATTCAGAGTTTCTTACACCTAAATTCTTCTAGAATCCTTGTCTATTCACCTACACCAAAGCCATCTCTATTTGCTGTTTATTTGGATTTTATTTTATTTAATGATTGTTTAAATTGCTTGTTAAGCGGTAGTTTTATTTTTCCTTTATCGTTAGACAATCAGGCTTTCGAGGAAGAACCCGAGGATCCAGACTACGAAGAAGGCTTAGAAGAGGAATACGCTGAAGGCAAGTCCTAACTCCCTTTGATCATGCTGATCCCATGATTGCAAAATAATCCTATTTAGAGCCTGTTTTTAAATAAACATGCATGGTACTCAAAAGTGATTTAAATGCTAGAATGTCCTAAGTATTATTTGATTGCCTTGCCTTGACCTTGATTATCCTGATTCCTTGTTAACCATAGGAACCAACATCATTGAATTACTTAATGACATGTTGGATTGCTTTGCCGCTTAGGACTTTCACCATGTGTTTAATTAATCTTGCTCACATGTTTTTCGTGTAAAATGCGTGTGTCTTGGTGGTGTGTGTAAATGTGAAAAAGGGGTGGTTTAATGATAAGTGCAACCCTAGTGGGGAATGTTTTGGCGGGATCAGGCGAGGTAGTCCTCAGTGGGGAGGCTATCTCTGGGACGCCTTTCCTCGTGAGGATCGGCTATTGAAGATGCCTGGTCCGGTCGTATAAGGACCGGTTCTTGTGCCGCCTTTGCCTAGCACCTTACGCGCAGCCACAAGCCATGAATGGGCATGGGATTGGAACCACACCCTACTAGTACTCATCCGGTACCCCCCGGAGGCAGGAGATTGCAACGGAATTCCAGGAGAAGACTCGTTCGTTGGTGGGTGTTCGAGATCTGGCATTTATGAATCTGGCCATCTTATTGATTGTGAAGCCCCTGGTGATGTCCGTGGGGGATACCGTGGTGGTACCAAGTAGGTACGTAACCTTTAGTGGGACAGTCCAAACTACGACGGTAGGGAGGACTGGACCACCTTGTGGGGAAATTTGTGCACCCTCGGCCGAGGTTATGAATCTATCCGGATAGCCGTGTTCCACGGTATTGGACAACGCGAAGGCATCGGCCACACTATGATTAGTCTTTCCTGTGTGAGTAATCCTTGGCGTGTTTTTGGAAAACGTCGGTTTGGAGCCGTGTGCTGGTTGTCGGCCAGCGATAAAACTTAAGGCACTGGCGGGATGGATGCATCTCCCGCAAGGCCGCCCAACCCCACTAATCTCTACAAATATTTGATTAGAATTTGCGAAAAGTTTTGTTTTCAAAACAACCTTGCATAAAGTTGGCTTTGCGCCGACGCGACAAAAACCTCAGCCTTGCCCTTGTGAAAAACCCTTGCATGTCTTACCCCTCGTGTTAGGGCTTGCTGAGTACCTTAAGTACTTACTCTTGCTTTAATCATTCAGAAGATGAGCCAGAGTTTGACTTCCAAGCCGATGGAGAAGAAGGGTAGGGTTCAGCCTGCCCGCAAGTTTGCCTGTTGGAGTGGAGCCGCTTCCGTCTTCCGTTGCAGTAGTTGTAGTGCAGTGCTACTGTCCTCAGTGGCACTCCAGTGTGGTGCTTGTGTCGTGTTGTAATAAGGCCTTTGGCCATTGTAAAAAGACCTTTTGTAATATAAAGGCTTGTATGAGACTTGGTACTATAATAAAGGGTATGCAGCTGTGAAGCATTCTGTGGAAGTGTGTGCGTATCAGCTACTGATCTAGGGACTGATACGGTAAGCACACAGTACTCCAGAAATGGGGTTACGACAACGTCGATCTTCTAAGAGGGTGAGTATGTGACATCCCGCCCTAAGGCTTAATAGGATTGATAGAATACTCATATCAACAAGTTGGAACTTTTTTCCGGAAGCTTATCTCGAAAGAACTCCGAGGTTAAGCGTGCTTGGCCTGGAGCAATTTCTGGATGGGTGACCGACCAGGAAGTCGTTCCCGGGTGCGCACGAGTGAGGACAAATTGTTCAGAAAAGACATGTGTTGGTCTGTGAGGGAAGTCTTGACATCCTTGAGAGCTGCCAGGTGTGCGGGCCCGCACAAGTGAGGACAAATTGTGCAGAAAAGACATGTGCTGGTCTGTGAGGGAAGTCTTGACATCCTTGAGAGCTGCCAGGTGTGCGGGCCTGGCCTCGGGGAGGCGGGACGCTACACAATCTCCCTCCATTCTAAGAAAAAACTCGCTTCATTCTCAAATATGCCTCATTCCATAATAGATGCAACAAAAAATTCAAAAAATGACAATTACTAAAAAAAAGGGTAACGATATGTATCCTAATGATATTACAACTATTTTTTTTCCTGAAACACAGTACATACGCAGACATTCACAAACACGCATGAGTATGCACCCCCTATGAACACACGCACACAATTCCTATCCCTATGAGTGCCTTTGAAGGATTGGGATGGCTGATCTTGAGATTCACAAAGTCACCACAGGCCTCGCTGTAGATGAAGGCGTCGCCTCGCACTGAAAGAATAAATAGCCGTACATGTGCAACACCCGTGCCAAGTCTAGGACTTGAACCCATATGGATTTGTTTTACCACAAAAAACCTAATGTTCTGCATGATATTACAATCATTGGAAACGTGTCATCAGAATATAAATTTAGTGACATACTAATATGTGCATAAGTGAGTGAAGGTCAACAGAACGTAAAATGAAAAGTACAAAATTAAAGAAAGCATATATATGTCCCTATCGCACTTTTAGGAATTAAATCAGGTTCAGAGCGAGCCTTTCCGTTTTGTGCCTGAGGTATTTTTACAATAACTCAATGATTCAGGCGAAAGCGACGACAGAACAAAAATGTTATTCTACCACCCACTCTTCACATTGTTTCACACTTAAATTCTCCCAGCCCGGCTAGCACCAGACAGCTATAAATAGAGGCCAGCGTCTCCCACTCTCTGCAACAACCCTCGAGATTGTTTATCCGCCGGTGCAGATAGATACGAACACTACTAGCCGCCTCTAGGTACCTCTTATCGTCACCGGCTATTCAGTTCAAGCTTATTAGCCATGTCTAGGGTATTGGAGCCTCTCGTCGTCGGCAAGGTGATCGGTGAAGTCATCGACAACTTCAACCCCACAGTGAAGATGACAGCGACCTACGGCCCCAACAAACAGGTGTTCAACGGCCACGAGTTCTTCCCGTCGGCGGTGGTTTCCAAGCCGCGCGTAGAGGTCCAGGGCGGTGACATGAGGTCTTTCTTCACACTGGTTTGTCCCCTGATCTTATCTGACGCATGCACGCTAGTTAAGTTAATTCCCTATCTTATATACTGCGTGCATGAGCTCCGGGTCAGCTGAGATGTAACTGTTCGTGTTCTTCAGGTCATGACTGACCCAGATGTGCCTGGCCCTAGTGATCCATACCTGAGGGAGCATATCCACTGGTAAGAGTAATTTCTTTTGCATGTATATATATAGTAGAACTAAGAAAGAACCAATAATAAACAATGATCTAAGCTTGCATTAATATATATATGACTTGGCTATAAATATATGGTCACAAATAGCACTCTGATCATGCACAAAATCTCCTAAAAAAAATCTCAGGTGTTCAAGTATAGTTTGTTTGCGCATAAAATATATCTGACTGGAACAATCTTTGGTGGTCACTTCTCGCAGGATCGTCACTGATATTCCAGGCACAACTGATGCTTCTTTTGGTGAGCCCTTCAATTTGACTACCCAATCTAGCTACTCTAACTTAATTCGGAATTTGGTTTACTTTAGGATCGTCACACATATTCCTACACCTGATTTAAGAACATGATGTTGCCAGGAAGGGAGTTGGTGAGCTACGAGAGCCCCAAGCCCTACATCGGCATCCACAGGTTCGTCTTCGTGCTGTTCAAGCAGAAGAGCCGTCAGGCGGTGCGCCCGCCCACCTCCAGGGACTACTTCTGCACCCGCCGCTTCGCCGCCGACAACGACCTCGGCCTCCCCGTCGCCGCCGTCTACTTCAACGCGCAGCGGGAGACCGCCGCACGCCACCGCTGATGACTGGACTTCGCCACCCTCAATTGCATGCGCGGGCTTAATATCAATCGTCAAGGCAGCTACTACTAAAGCCTACTTGGCTGTCAAATAATAACAGGACCTCGCCTCGCAGCGAGCTCTCCTATATGTACACCTCTACTAGTCTTTCGATATCTACCTCTTTGTTTGATCAGTTTAGAATTAGTATATAAAACCGATCTGTAAGCGTGTACCTGGCGATGTACTCGTCAGCCTATGTACGTGTGTAGGTGTGTGGCATGCATGCACTAATTAACTAGCTAGTGTGATCAGTTCAGTTCGGCCCCGGCAAATGGAGATGAAGCAAGGATCAATGCATATATGCATATCAGTTGTGCTATGCATGCACGCATGTGAACTGGGGGCTGTTCGAGAGCTGAAGACCAAAGACGTGTCAACCAGGTGGTGATCAAGGGGGAAAGGGCCGTGGCCATGGCTCCAGAGCTCTCCCCAAGTTGCCTACTATCCTGTTACGCGCGTGTGGCTGCTCGCTAGCTGGAACTTAGCTTGCAGAGTGTACTTGTTCCTGATCCCTTTTGCTTGCTTTAACTTGTAAGTTGTGCTCATTATCTTTTCTATGACAAGACATTCATTATATTGCTATATACCTGCATTGTCTCCATTGTACATTTAAGTATGATCGTATCTTCTGTGCGTCTGTGTATATAACATAATATTAATATGGCTGCTGGTGATGAGTGGCATCAATTCTTGACGTCCCTTTTTCAAATCACTCGGATGTCCCTTTTTGGTTCATTTGGTAATGTTAGATCATTAGCATATGCGCCTACAAATGCACTCCCCGAAGCATGCTTAATTTGATATATGTGCAAAAATCGTACTGATTATATGAAGCACACATATGTACTGCAGTATCAAATATACATATGTTCACAATTAAGCAGCAAAAGGCTCTCCCTGGTTTACAGCATAGTTAAAAGACCTCAATCAAAATCGCCTGACAAATCTGAAGTCCTAAATTAAATTGCACAGTCGATATCATTAATTATGTATGCGCCAAATAGGATGTTTGTTAAGTTCTTTACGTATTGGCTTCCAAATGCGTTAAAAGTGTTTAGTGGGTTGATTTCATTATGGCGATGGACAAATGTAGAGAACGTCATGAACTAGACAAAACTACTGTGCAACTTCAAATGTATCCATTTAGAAATAGCCACATGAACTAGCCAAAACTATTGTGCAAGAAAATATACAAGGGGTTCATTCAAAAAAGAAAAAAACACACACACACAAGGGAAAGAAGCATGCATATAATTGACACTCAGCGTTCCACTGGCTTGATCGGTGGCTAATATCTTTAACTGAACTAAGGACATGTTTGTTTCTTACCCAGATTGTAGGTTGGAAACAAACATATCTCAGATTATAGTCATATTATAACAGTTCACAAGTCAAATTATCATAGTCCAATAAGCTGCTCTCCCTCTGCTTACACATTATAAGCTAAGATTATACTCTTTAAATGATGACATTAGGACAAACTTTTTAGTTCAAATTTGCAAAATCCTATCCTAACGACATCAATTAAAGGATGGAGGTAGTATAATCTAGAGAGCCTAAGAATATTGTCTTAACATCATACACCCGAGTAGTTCAAGGTAGTGTAATAATCACGTGTTTTATGTAGTGCTCTGACTGTGTAGTTTCTTGACTTTAATCATACAATTCATCTATATATAATGTTTTTCAGTTCACAGGTAATGTTCCGATTGCTGATATGCAGCTCGTCCTAAAGGGGTGCGACTGTGTGCGTACCAATGGTTCATCTGATTTTATTTCTGTATAAATCACAAAGATATTATTGGGCTTTCAGAGGACATATGATAAAGTACGGACATCGATCTAGGCATTTTGACAGACAACAGGCAGACATGACACTGGAACAAAGACATGCATCGCTTTTGCAACGAACAGGATCATATTCCTCTGACTACGAGCCTCGCGATAACTCTTATGTAGCCTCGACGACGTGTCGGATCCCGGCGGCCGTCTTGAACTCCGAGGCTTTAACCCCCCTCCCCCCAGCCCATAGACATGTATCAGTGGAAACATTTCTTCTATTCCTCCATCATGATTGAACGCATGCAAGAATGAAGCAGCACTCTCGCAGTGCTCACAATTATCTGTGGCTTTGCATCTACATCACAGCCAGCCAAGAAGAACTGTCCTTCCGGAAATAAATTACCTGCAGACCGTCCGCAAAACGTCTCTTTGCGGCCCCGTCCTCGATGGCTGCCGCGTGGAGATCATGAGCGATCGAACGGGGAGCAGGGGATGGTTTCGTCGACTGCATGATGACGATTCCCAGCCTCGACGTCGGCTCGGGGGGCTCGGCTTCACAATACAGCACGCCGGAAAGGAAAAAGGAAACTAAAAAAACAGCGGCCACCAGGATAGTTTCCGACGTGAGAGCCGGCGAGATCGCGTCGTTCAAATCATGCCCAGACGCTACTGCAACCTAACATCGCCATGGATCAGGATGCTGTACTGGACGAGATCATGCAGGCGAGACCACCCACTGCCAAGTAACCAAAGAATTTGAAGAAGCTTGCGTCGTGAACAGCGGCTATTCGAGGAGGGCTCGTCGCCGCCGTTGGGGGATGTAACGTCGATTTCGAAGATTGAGGATTCGTTTAGGATGCGGCGGTTGATTTTTTCCACGGCTTTGTTCGGCTGGCTCGGGAGCTCAGGTAATTTATTCATTCGAGCCGAGCTGATTCTTGCCTGGGAGCTATGCGGAGCCAGCCCACATCCTACTCGTCCGATCTCCAAGCGGCGGCCATCGAGGACGGGGCCGCAAAGAGACGTTTTGCGGACGGTCCGCAGGTAATTTATTTCCTGTCCTAGATGCTATGCTTCAGAACTCATATGTCGGGTACAACGGTGATTTGGGCAGGGCATACCCGTTCAAATTGTCGTTACCATGACACTCGGGTGTCTATAAGTCCAAAGGGTAAGTAACCTGTAAGGATAGTCGGATCAGCTCAGAAAAGACCGAGTACCTCATGACTACATAAGGAAGATTTTACTATTCGGTCTGATATAGAAAGGCTTCTTATCTTATACTCCAAGTATTTTCATGTTGTAACCGACTAAGATACTTTTTATGTAACCCTGTACCTCTAACTACATAAGGCGGGCAGGGGCTCCATCTCAAACTACGCAATACAGACTACCTCATATAGGATGTAGGGTTTTTATCCTCCGGGAGGCCCGAATCTGTCTAAACATCTTGTCTCTTGTTCACCATCGTATTCTTAGTTCCTCCGCCCCTAGTTAAAATCTATCGAGGCTTTAAAACCTCGACAGTGGCGCGCTAGGTAGGGGGTGCGCTGGAATCCTCCGTCGAGTATGATGGACATCATCTACAGCAGCGAGTTTCGTCGGGTGCGTCATGGCGACTGCTAAGGCGCTGCTGTCCTCCCTCGAAACAAGTTGACGACTCCGCGAATTGCTGGACAAAGGCTGCACGGCAATCTGGCATCAAGTCCCGAGGCCATAGATCCAAAGACTTCTATGCAAGTTTGCCGGGTGTCCATCATGGAAACCGGGGTCCCACAGGAGATCAACTCGTCGAGTTCATCACGGAGTAGAATCGACCCTGGTTCTGTGAGCAACAAGGAATCCAAGAAGCTCACGCCTGCCTATCAGGGAAGATTCCTTCCTTTTTTCCTGCTTTTCTTATTTTATTCCTAATCAATCTACTCGCCAGATTGGTTGTGTCCTCACAGGATTATTTTTTGGCATGTATACCGGAGGCTGAATAGGTTCGAGACAGCTCGGACTCTAACTCGTGAGATGCTCATGAGTCGCCTACCCGGTGACTACGCCGGCCATCAGACTCCGGCAACTACTCGGCTGGTGATCCCTCGGTCGCTACGGCCACTCCACGACATACGACGGGCGACGACCCTGACATATAGCGTCACTCGGCCGCGGTGGCTCGTATTCTGTTCACCCGGCATATGTCGTCCACATGGCTGCGGCGTGTCCCTGCATCTTCCAAGGATGCGTCAAGCCGCACAAGCAGATCGACCAAAACGAGATCGAGTCATCAGATCAAATCGAGGATACGTCGAGTCGGCGTATCGCCTCGAGACGGAATCCCCGTTGAAGACGACTTCTGGGATGCATGTATGCTCTACTTCACGGACGTCACGGACAACAGCGGCTCCTGTCGCACGGACTGCGCTGGTGGTGTCTCCGCGCCGACGACGACCCTGGCGGCGTTTACTCCCGACGACAGCAGCGGCATGCACTTCTTCGACGAGAGCCTCGTCGATGAGTACAACCTAACAATGTTGGAGGCGTCGCGGGATGCAGCGTTCGGCGCCGGCAACTACGCGCCGACAGGTGCATGGTGAACCTAAATGGTGAATGCCCGGCCAACCTCCGGGCGACGGTGCAGTACTGCTGCTCTGGCCTACAGTTACATCTCCGATGATGCTATCTCCACATTCACCTGCGCTGGCATGTATACTGACGCCGGGGGCTAGTCCTCGAGTTCTCCCGATGCGAGTTGCCTTCCCGGATCACCTTGACAAGATTGCCATGGTGGTCAGCTGGCCACGGCAACACTTTAGTCTCAGCTTCAAGTTCCAAGACGTCAAGTTCCTGCTGCTTGTGCACTCCAGGGAAGACACTTTCTATTTTCGATTCCTGTTCTCATTATTTTATTCCTAACCAATCAGGTTATTGACTGGTTGATCACGTGATGGCTTGATCGCACAAGTTTCTCCTCTGCCTTTGCATGTACCTTGTACGTATGAGTATTCATCGGTGATGCATGTATCGCGACTACTCGGCGATGGCCACCTCTTGGCCACTACAGCCATCACTCGACCCAGATGATTACTCGGCGATGGCCGCTTCTCAGTCAATACGGTGATAACTCGGCCATGACGGCAACGCCGCGACGGTTACTCGCTGACTACTCGGCCACAACAACAATGCTGCGACGGTCACCCGGCCACAGTGGTCACCAGACGAACTCAGACGAAGCCGCCCGAGCTGCCAGGCCACAACGCCGTTACTCGGCTACATCAATCACTCGATGGATTGAAGGGGAAAATTATTTCTTTAACTATTCTTATTTTATTATTAATCTTTTATTATTGATTGATACTTCTTTCAATTAATATATCATGCAGCACCTTCTATTAAAAGGGACACTTATGTTCTCCCGCCGACTAAACCACTGCAGCTGCAGCCTGACGCTTTAGAAGTCATGGTTGTAGACAACACCGAGCATCTGAAAAAAGACGACTGGCGATTGTCTTACATCAACTTCATTGTACACGGCAAGCTCCCATGGTCAGCAACTTCTCTAGGACATTCACTCGCAGCATCGCGTGCTTTAGGGATTGGGATCACCTGCCTTCAATCGATTTTGAAGGCAGGTGACTTCAAACCGGCTTTGGACCGTCGGATCAAAAATGGACGCGTAAGATTTAACGCTACAGTACCAGTAACCAGTAATATGGGAACAGTGTTTACAAACCATACCCTCAACATGGCCCTTCGCGGTCTTGGGGCTTGACATGGTCGGGCCCATGAAAAAAGCTCAGGGTGAATTCACTTACCTACTTGTTATGATTGACAAATTCACTAAGTGGATCTCTGGAATTATACTCGCCGACTGGATTTCACAATATTGGCCATCTGGATTTATCTGACCATTTGGATTTCTCAACAGTGGTCTCCAATATTTCTGGATTTCTCAACAATGGCCTCTAATATTTCTGGATTTTTCAACAATGGCCTCTTATGTTCCTTAATAATGCACTTCTGGAGTTCTGAGTATTGGACTTATCTCTCAATATTACTTCTGGACTTCTGGTTATTTATTTTCTGGACTCCAGATATTCTATTGACTTTGGTCACTCACTGGCCATTGGGACTTTTCTCTGAAACTCTATAATCATAAGGATATCATCAAGATTTTCATTTATGATTTTATTAATAGTTGGGATATTTAATCGCCATCATTGGCCTATTTATCTAGAAGAACGACTGGAGCAAGCACGACTGGAGCTCGCAAGAATTTCTCAGCCATGCAGGGTCACCCTCCGCTGATCTCCAAGCTGGACAAGAGCTCGCCCTACTGAAAACTTATCGGCAGAGCGCTAATCTACTCTCCGAGCTATCCTCTGCGCTCGCTCGACTTCAAGCATCAAAGACACACGGGTGCATCGGCCTCCAGCTTCCGCCGCGACGAGGACGTCTCGCCATGTGCCTTGCGGCGCCCTGAGTATTATCCTCTTGCCGTGCGCCTTGCTACTCCAAGCCGAAGACGCCGTGCGCCTCGATGATTCACGATGTCAAGCTGTAAGCTCGCTACGCCAAGCGCCGCTCGAGCTAGTTCACATGTCGTGGGCTCTTTGGACTCCTCGTTGTCCTGTGTTGAATAAACCACGACCATGGGGGTTGTCCATGGCTTGTGCGTCGTCGTGTGTGTTTTGATCAAGTTCGAGTCAGTCGCGACGAGGTCGTCGCGTCGCGACGTGCGCGCGTCCGCGTGCTTGCAGGCTAGCTGCAGCACCAGGTACAGGATCGCATCGTGTTGCATCCTGGTGTGTCTAGCTAGAGTCCGTGCCAATGCAGGCAAGCTGCATCGCATGATTTCAGGGATGATTAGTTAGGCGGTTAGTTGCGTTGGCGTGCAGGTGTGCTGCGCGTTTGAGTCGGAGGTTGGCGTGCGTGGCACGGAGAGCGTGGCCGAGTCGTGCGCTGAGGATAGCTCGGTCATGGCGAGGGCCGGGTCGCTCGGATCGTGGGAGAGAACGCCGGGCAGTGAAGGTAGTGCTCCCTGGGTGTTCGCGTGCCTATTTGAGTCGCTGTAATCTCCGTTTGTCAGTTGAGTCGAGCAATAGAAAAGAAAAGCAACGGCGTTGTGTCGCCATTGCTGTGTGTTCAAGCTCGTGTCCATCTCGCGTGTGTGTTCCTGGGAATTCCAACATCCTCGAGTTCATCGTAGTCACGCACCGCCGACTGCCTCGCCGTTTGGCTCGAGCTCCGCGGTCGCGCACAGCTGTCAACCTCGCTGAGTGGCTTAAGCTCGTCATGGTCAAGGACAGTCGACTGCCTCACCGAGTAGTTCAAGCTTGTCGTGGTCACGCATCGCTGTCATCCAGCCCAAGAAGAAATACATGGAGCCATACACGCTGAGCACAGTCGGGCGTAACAAGGAGAAGCTCACCTCGCTGTACCGTCGCTCACCTTGCTCCGATGTGTGAAGTTGACCTTACCAAAGCGGCTAGAGTTTGCCTAGCTTTATCACTGCCTGCATCGCCGTGCCGCGTCCAGAGCACGCATCGCTGTCGCGGCTGGAGTTCATCTCGCTGTATCACTGCCTGCCTCTGCCATCGCGTCCAAAGCATGCGTTGCTGCCGTGGCCGGATGTCACGACAAAGCTCGGTTTACCTCACCTTTGTTCACCTAAGAACCATGGTTGAAGCTCGCCATGTGCCAGCTATTACCTCACTGCGCGGCTGAAGCTGCTCATAAGCCCATGAACTGTGTGATGCAAGGAATCTACCTCGCCGCATGGCCAGAGCTCCCCTCTCGCCACCGGCGTCCCAGTACTTGCCTCATCTAGTCAGCTTGTCTGTTACATTATTTCAGACCTGCTGCCACATGAGGACAGTTGCTATATATGAATATGCGGCCTTTATCATAATGCTCAGCGATTCATCAAGCTATGTAGTGTTGCTGCGCGGAGTTCACCGAAACCTGCTACCCCACAAGGATCTCCACCGGATGAAGACAACAGCACTCACGGCTGTTGAATTATTGTCAAATGCGTCAAAGCTCGTCATGGTCGCGCACCGCCATCAGTCTCGTCATATGGCTCGAGCTCGGCGAGGTCGCGCACCACCGTCATTGGCCCCGCTGCGTCGTCAGAACTTGCCTCGTGCCGCCTCACCCCCCAACACGCGGGGCTCGCATCCGCCGTCATGGCTAGAGTTCATCTCGCCGTACTACGATTTGCCTTGCTATTGCTCCAGACAACATATCAGTCAGCCACTTCTGTACAAGGTTTTGCCTTGTATTTCTAAAACTTGCATCTTTTGATGTCATGGAACCAATTCCACACCCCCCCCCCCCCCCCCCCCACCACACACACACACACAAAAAAAGAAAAAAAAAACATAAGATTGCATACCATTGCCATATGCGAACCATTGCATATAAAAAAAACGAGTTAACTTCAAGCCAGTGACAAATGGCATAGACAATATTTGCAACAATCGTGCATGTTATGATAGTAGTACAATAACAAATGGGACTCATCGACTTTGATGTCATAGGAAGAATGGCATAGCTGGCAGCAACCGTTGACGTGGGTGATGGAGCTAGTGAGCCACATGTCCCCCCCCCCCCCCCCCCCCCCCCCCCCCTCTCAACATTCAGGCATTAATCTCGTATTTGCAACTATCCGTAACTTCTTGGAAGACTCCACGATCGCTATGATTGGCATTCATCACCGAAAAGGGGCGAGGATTGCGAAGATTGAGGAGAATGAATGGGGTTTAGAGCCCGAGTGGGTGTAGGATGCTTATAATTATAGCTGCGGAGGCAAACGGCTTCATTAGAGCGTCTCCAAAGGTAGAGGCGGCACTGACTCTCCACATCATCTAAGAGTCATCTAAGGCCAGTCTCAATGAGGTCTTTCATTGCACTCTTTTCAAGACTAGTTTTAGGAAAGGGAGCCAGCTTCTTTTCATTTGGATAAAAGACCTCTCACAAAATATGAAAGTTTCTCATCTCTCTCATCATAACTAACTTGCCAAATCAGCAAAAGATGCACACATGGCATAGAATTTAATGCAAATGAAAGGCCCCATTGAGATTGGCCTTAGGCCAGTCTCAGTGGCACCTTTTATTGCACTCTTTTCAAGACTACTTTTAGGAAAGGGAGCCAGTTTCCTTTCATTTGGATGAAAGACCTCTCACAAAATTTGAAAGTTTTTCATCTCTCTCATCATAATTAGCTTGTCAAATCAGCAAAAGATGCACATGTGACATAGAATTTAATGCAAATGAAAGACTCCATTGAAACTGGCCGTGGCTATTGGGTCAACCGAGTACTCGGAGTCCATGCCTGCAGCGACAGAGCTTTTCAGGTAAAGAGGTTTTAATTTACTTTCTCCCGAGCTTAGTTGACTTGATGATATCGAGTGAAACGAGGGACTGAGGGCATTAACAGATAAGTTGATATGCTGCAGGCTGGAATTGTAACGTTTCACCTAAATTATGGCATGATTCAGTCAAACCTTTTGTTTCTGTTCTCTGATAAAAGTAACTCTTTTCTTTTCACAGTTAATACTAAACCACTGAAGAGTCTGATAGCACGCCCTAGGCTCTAAATCGGTAATGCAATAAAACCACAAACCTTTCTCAAGCCTTAAGAATGTTGCAGCATCTAGATAAGAATTGTTCCTGTTGGGGCTCTGGGGACAGGAATACAACTCTGTATTTTTCAATTAGCTTTACTGAGATTATTCCTTAGTCCTTACACATGATTATTTGAACAGGACTCCGCTGGTATCATTTCTATACGAGAGAGGGTGGCGGCAAAATTTCATATGGGGTGGTTTCCCAGGCTTAGAGAGAGAGGTCATGCTGCTTATCTATTTAGTATATGGATAAGGATTTTGGTGGCATGAAATATCTTTCTCACAATCATTATCTTGTAAAATTTGGTTAAATAGATCCTTTTTATTTATCCATTAGAAAATAAGCTACTCAATTAACTCTTTGTTGATCATATTTTTGTCTGGTACTAAGCTGCAACCAAGGCTTGAAAAAACACAATCACAATATATGTGCTCCGACCTGAGCACTTTATGGATCTTCAGGCCAGAAAAAATGGCCTTGTTGTATCCAATGCTGTTGCCGAACAACTAACGTGGTGTTTGGATCCCCATCAGCTTCTAAGAATTTAAATTCTAGGAATAATATCTATAATCTGACTTTTAAAAAAATATAGGTGAACGTGTTTGGATCCCAAATTCTTAAAATCTAGAAACTAGTTTTTTAGGTAGTTAATGACCAGCATGCCCTTTCTATATTAGGGTAAAACAGTGGCACAAACTGTAGTTATCCAAAAACATTCAAGGGTAGTAGGTCTTTTGGCAAATAGAATCACTTAAAAGCTGGGTTAGACGAGATTATGGGATTCTTAAAATCTCATAATCTAGATTCTATAATCTGGTGCATAATCTGCTCTGTTTGGATCCCCTATAGCTTTTAAAATTTGGATTCTTAAAATCTGGATGGATCCAAACAGGCCCTAACTTGCTAGAAAAAATGGCCTTGTCCAGTTGTCGCTTAGCAACCCACCTCTAACATCAAGCGCAGGTCACAATCCAGGGTCAAGCCTGGTCCCGTGTGCTTTGCAGATGAAGTGTACAATTTTGGAATATGGAAATGGAATAGTAATATCCCTCCTAGGAAGGACCAAGCATTAGATTATTATTAGAGATCATCACACAAGCTGTTTCGTCAATAAGTGGTTGTTCGAAACAAATAAAGGATGGCAACCAATATGTTCAGAATTTAGTTATCCATTGTACGAGATATAATTTTTCAGGCTTTCTGAACAATATTGCAATGTCTGCAGTTTGAAATGGCAAAAAAATATTTGAAGCCGACATTTGGAGGGACTATTGTTGATGCAAGTTGTGGAAGTGGCCTATTTTCAAGATTATTTGTTAATAGTAAACTATATTCTCTTGTTGTAGCACTTGATTTTTCAGAGAATATGTTGAAACAGTGCAATGAATTCATCAAGCAGGAAAACATTTCAGATGAGTATGTTTTTTCAGTTCCTCTGATTATTAGTTTCTATAACTACTTTGCCATGTTTGTTGATGTAGCACCCGCAAATTTTGAACATTTCGATAAACCTAAAATTTGGACTTTTCAAAAATTTTCAAATAATAATATTGGATTAGATAAAAAATAGGACTCAATTGAATTTTCTCGAAACTAAAACCATGCATGAAGTCATCATGTGCATTTTTGCCTTTTTATTGCCTTTATTTAATTGTTTGTGTGAGTGTTGAAGTCCAATCCCAAATTCAAATTCAAATCCTCTTGAATTTCATCCAAAATCCAAATTCAGAAATAGATAAACATTTCCTGGCTTGATGGGCCGCTTTCCTCCTTTCTCCCGCGTCCGGCCCAACTTCCCCCTTCCTCTTTTCTCACCCGCGCCCGGCCTCTGGGCCGCGTCGTCCGCGCGCGCCACGGCCCAGCTGACGTCCGGCCCGTCCGCCCGCCGCGAGCCGCTGACGAGCGGGCCCGTGCCCTTCGTCAACCTCGCGCCGCCGCCGCCGCCCGACCGGCCGGCGCGAGACACGGCATTAACGGCGTTGTCGCCGCTCCTATCCTCCCTCCTGCCATTTCGCAAAGCACGCGCCGCACTCTCCTCTTCTCTGTCCGGACCCCCACCTCCTTTCCGCCGGAACCCTAGTTCCCCCCCCCCCCCGCCCGCCATTAAAAGCGGCGAGCTCGAGCTCCACGCCGCGGTAGCGTTGAGGCAACGCGCAGCCCTTCACGCCGCGCCCGGGGCCCCCTCCTTCCTCTGCGCCGCATGGCTGCCGACGCGCGCCCGTCCCCCACCCTCGCGCCGCGCGTCACCGAAACTCCGGCGAAATATCCCGGCAGCCGCGGGATATTTCCCGGCCCTCTCCACCGCCTTCGAGCGGGTATAAGAGGAGCGCCGGTCCTTCCTTCTCCTTCCGCTGCCATTTCTCTTCCCCGCTCTCCCCCTCCACGCCACCGAGCCCAACTTGCTCTCCCTCCTCTCCAACTCCGACGAGCAATCCCGCCGCCTCCTAGCGCTCCCCACTCCTCTCCGAGCTCAAGGTGAGCTTCCGCACTCTTCCCCGTACCTCTAGCACCCCTCTTTCTCCCTCCTCGCGCACTGCAGCCTAGCTCTCACCGTGCGCCACCGCCGCCTCCTTCTCCTCTCCCTCTCCGGCCGCCGTGGAGCGCTCCCCGGCCAGGCCGAGTCCGCTGGTAGTCTCCACACGCTCCCGCGCACGCGCACGGGTGCTCCAACTTGCACCCCCCGCGCGCGCGCCCCTTCGTCGCGCCCGCCAAACCCCGGCCAAGCTCCGGTGAGCTTGCGCCGCCGCCACACGACTCCCGCACGCGCACGTGTTCTCCCACTAGCTCCGCCGTCGTGCGTAGGTCACCGACCCCGCTCAAACCTCCCTTCCGCCCGCTCCAGGGCACTCCGACGAGCCCTCCGGCGAGGCGGGAACTTTTCCCCTCGCCTCCGCCGCGTCGGAGCCGCCGCGCCGCGTCGAGCCCGCGTGGCGTCCGCGTGGCGGCCACGTCGGCGCCGCGTTGGCACGCCCCATCGCGTGGCGCGTACACGTGGTGCACGCGGCCCACGTGCACCACACGCACGCGCAGGCTCGGTCCACGCTTCTGTGGACCGAGTCCACAGAACAGTGAAAGCCAGGGCCCCCGGCCCCAGCTGGCCCACCTGTCAGCCACTGTTACGCGCACAAAAATGCTGGGTACACCCGAGAGTGTACACAGAAATGAATTTCGGGCATATTTCCAATATCAGAAAAATTCCCAAAAATATCCAAAAATCCCCAAAATCAATTCTAACCCTTTTCCAACCCTTGTGCACCTCTGGAAAATTAGGGTGGAGATTATACTTAATTAAAGTTAATCTACCCCTAATTTAATCCTTTTCCCTTAAATCCAAATATTCATATCTTTGTCGTTTTAACTCCGAATTCAATGATTCTTGCGCCATTATTCATCTAAAATCATCCTCTACCATATTCCATCAAAACCATCTTTAGTGGTGTATTTCATTTTATTTATTTTATTTTAATGATTGTTTAATTGAGTGTTAAGCGGTAGATTTAGCTTCTCTTTTATTTAATCGATAGGTGATCAAGTCTTCGAGGAGGAACCCGAGGACCCCGACTACGAAGAAGGCTTAGAGGAGGAAGATTTTGGTGAAGGCAAGTCCTAACCACCTTGATCATATTTAACCCAATTAATTCTTACAAAATATCCTATATAGAGCCTGAGTGCAAATTAAACGTGCATAGTCTTTTAAAATGATTTAAATGTTAGAGTAACCTATCATTGTTGAAAGCCATGCCTTGTTTATTGCTATCCTTAATCCATTATTAACCCTAGGCTCCACAATCATTAATCTTTAATGATTCGTTGGAAAATATTGCCGCTTAGGTTCATTCACACTGTGTTAATTAATAATATTGCTTCACATGTTTTTGTGTGAAAATGTGTGAGTGTGACTTAGTGATGTGTGTGTGAAATAAAAGGGATGGGCTTAGTAAGTGAAACCCATAGTGGGGGTTATGTTTTAGACGGGAGCAAGCGAGGTAGTCCTCAGTGGGGAGGCTATCTCTGGGACGCTACTTCTCGTTGGAGAGTAGCTATTGAAGATGCTTGCTTCGGTCGTATAAGGACCGGTTCATGTGCCGCCTTGCCTAGCACTTGAGTGCAACCACGAGCCCCTGTTATGGGCAGGGTTTGGAACCACACCCTACTAGTGATCGCCCGGTACCACCAGGAGGCAGGGAGTTGCAATCGGAAGCCAGGAGAGGATCTTGACGAGGTTGGCGTCGGATCTGGCAAGTGAAAGTTATTTGGCTATGCTATGCCCATGTGAAGCCCCTGGTCGCTGATTTTCCGAGGTGGTACCGTGGTGACATTAGGCAGGTACGGAACCATTAGCATGTCCTTCCGACCCACGACGGTGGAAAGGTCTGGCATGCCTCGTGGGTAAAGTGTACGACCTCTGCAGAGCGTAAGAATCTATCCGGATAGCCGTGTTCCACGGCATTGGACAAAGCGAAAGCAATGGCCACACAATGATTAGATTTCTGTGTGAGTTATCCTTGGCGTGTGTGTTTTTGGAATAACGCCGGTTTGGAGCCGTGTGCTGGTTGCCTGCCAGCGTTAAAACATGGGAACTGGCGGGAAGGATTTATTCTCCCCCAGGGCCACTCAACCCCACTAAGATCTTATCAATGATGACTTAGAGTTTTACAAAATGTTTTGGTTTGCAAAACAAACTCCTGCATTAAAAATTGGCTTTTCAGCCGATCAATGAAAACCCTCAGCCTATTCCTTGACATCGCCCTTGCATATGAGTCACCCTTGTGTTAGGACTTGCTGAGTACCTTATGCACTCACCCCCCATCTTAATCAATCATTCAGAGGAAGAAGCAGAGTATGACTTTCAAGCCGATGGCGAAGAAGACTAGGGTCGTCACGCGCAAGTTTGCCAGTGGAGTGGATCTGCTTCCGCCGTCCGTTGCGTAGAATAAAGTGTGGCATTGCTGCTTCCCAGTAATGGCCACTGTGGTGTGATGTGTGGTGTTGTAAGGCCTCTGGCCACATCAAAGACCTTTTATGTAAATTAAAAGGCTTGTAATGAGCTTTGGTAATAAATAAAGGTGTGACTCTGAAGTGCCATTCTGTGAGAATGTCCGTATCAGCGTCTGATCCAGGGACTGATACGGTGGATTCAAGTACCTCTGAAAATGGGGTATGACAGAGTGGTATCAGAGCCATACTTGCCCGTAGGATGACCCTTAGCTTGGGAACGTGTGAGAGAGGAGTAGTATTTTATACAAACTATCTATAAAATTCTACTTCTCTACCTATGCTCTATTTATAAAAAAAATTTCTCCAGTACTTACCTATTTTCAAAATTTGTGTGTAGGTAGATGGAGGACCTTCGTGCAGAGCTAGCCCTGCTGGAGGAGTGCCGTGCTCAGACTGCCCGTGTTCTCGAGGACACCGCCCAAATGTGGGACGAGGACGTCCGCAGGCTTCGAGAGACCCAGGCACAGCTTGCAGAGGTTCAGGCACAGCTCACTGCGTCCCAGGACGAGGTTGCACGTTTGACCTCCAGACTTGAGTTTGTGAGGAGACTTTGGGAGGAGGACGCTCTGTACCTCATCAGAGAGGTGGACCGCTGCTACGTGAGGCTTCACGAGGTTGGAGCAGGACCCCGCCGCAGGATGACCCCGAGGATCGGAGGACCAGCACGCCACCTTCACTACGCTTGCCCGATGGACTCCGACCCCGACACTGAGCCGACTGGAGACTCCTGGCCTTCTGGAGGTTCGGATCCGTCCGGAGGCGACTCAGGGTTAGGTTCCGACAGCCAGGGACACACTGACTCAGAGGACTCTGAGGATCTTATGGAGTGGGCCGCAGAGCTAGAGGCCGCACTCATGAGAGAGGAGTCCACTGAGGAGGACTGTTACGGAGTTGCCCCCACTGAGGAGTCAGTGGCGGAGAACTTCGTGGACCTTCCTGGAGACGGCGACGAGGTGATGGGCGAGGAGCAGCCTGTTCAGACAGACGTACCAGCAGAGCAGGAGCAGCCAGCACTGTACGACACCCCACCAGCACTGGAGCTGCCAGAGAGCCTTCCGACGCCGACCCCAGCGGACCCAGCGGACCCAGCACTGGAGGAGTACTACCGCCTGCTCAGCACGGACGAGCTAGTCCAGGACCCGTTCGACCTCTTCGAGGAGTGGCAGCAGGCTCAGGGCTTTCGAGCTTGAGGAGCGCTAGATAGGAGTAGCGCAGGAGCTTCGATAGTGTCTAGTCTCTAGTGCTAGGCGCTGTCTCGAGTAGTGTCGAGAGTCTAGAGTTAGGGTTGCCTCTAGTGGAGTCTTGTGTGATGAGAGTCGTGGTCTAGAACTCTCCTTGTGGTCGAGTCCTGTTATAGTCTAGGCTGCGTCGAGTCCTTTATGTATATAAATAAGAAAGGACTTTAGTATGTGTGATCGAACCTTGTTATTATGAATGCAGTGCTGTGTTGATGTAATGATGCTGGATCTTCTGTTTGCGTGTGTGCAAGATTTCTGGAACTTCTCTTCCATTGATCTTGTTTTGTTGTGCCTCGTAGTTCGTAGATTCCGTGAGCGTCCCATCTCACCTTTCTGCTAAACCCGTAAACAGATGCCTCCCAAAAGATCTGTCAGGCTACAACAACGCCGTGAACGTGAAGAACACGATGAAGAGGACAACGTCCAGAATCAGGGAGGTGGACGTGGAAGAGGCAGAGGTGGAGGTAGAGGTAGAGGTGGAGGTAGAGTTGAGAATGATAATAACCAAGAGCAACAGGAGGATGAAGTGAGTCAGAATCAGGAAGGATATGATGAGGTTGAAAATAATAATCAGAACAGAGGGGGAGGAAATCAGAACCGTGGTAGAGGTGGAAGAGGTGGTGGACGAGGTGGTAGAATACCAGGATCACCTGTCACCAATTTGGTGGAAGTAATGGATAATCAGACCCGTCTGATGGAGGTAATAGCTCAAGGACTGCTAGACCGTACTCCAGGTCCCCAGAGCAAGATGTCCGAATTCATGAGGCTCAGGCCCCCGACATTTGAGGGTACTGAGGAGGATCCTCTAGCAGCTGATGATTGGCTGAGAGATATCACCAAGAAGCTGCACTTGGTGAATGCGGATGACAGAGAGAAGGTGCTGTTAGCATCTCACCAGCTGAAAGGTGCAGCAAGTGAATGGTGGGATAATTACAGAGAAGGTGCAGAAAATGCAGATGCTACTACCTGGGAGGAATTCCAGGAGGAATTCAGGAGGTATCACATCCCGGAGGGTGTGATTGAAATGAAGGCCGATGAATTCCGCTGACTCAAGCAAGGAGCAATGACAGTCAATCAATATATCAGGAAGTTCATGAAATTGGCTCGTTATGCTCCCGACGATGTCAATACCGACAAGAAGAAGCAGGATCGTTTCCGAAAGGGACTTAATCCTGGATTAAGAGTGCAGTTGGTCACACACATATATCCAGATTTCAACACTCTTATGAATCGTGCACTTCTTCTAGAAGATGCACGTTCTCACTTTGAGCATGACAGGAAGCGCAAATTCACTGCGCAGAAGCTCAAGCAACAGGAGAGGAATCAGAAGCCAAGAATCAATAACAGCTTTCAGAAGCCAAAGTACCAGCCAACAATGCAATACAGGACCTCCGCGTCCAATCAGCAAGGCTCAGCACCATCATACCGCAATCAGAATTCTGGCAGCCAGCAGAAGAGCGGTTCCAGTGTCGCCCAGCCCAACAACAACGACAAGAGAACCTGTTTCCACTGCCGCGAGCCAGGCCATATGATTGCAAGGTGCCCTTATCGGAACCCAAGCAATGCTCCAACTCAGCAGCATCAATCAAATAGCGCCAGAACTGCAGCATCAGGAAATGGACGTGGTGGACAGCAACCCTCGGGACAACCGCGAAGGAACAATCAAACCTTCGGCCGAGGCAAGGTCAACCACATCAATGCAAATGAAGTTGAAGATACTCCAGACGTTGTTCTTGGTGAGTATCTCGTCAACTCAACCCTTGCAACTGTTCTGTTTGATTCTGGAGCTTCGCACTCATTTGTTTCATCAAAGTTTGTTGCTACAAATGGCTTGCCAACTGTTATGCTAAAACGACCCCTAATAATCCAGACTCCCGGGGCCGAGACCAAAAGTTATTTGGGATGCCCACGGGTTAAGATCCTTTTAAGTGGGGTAGAGTTCCTAGTGAACTTAGTAGTCCTAGAATCTCAGGGGATAGATGTCATCCTCGGAATGGACTGGTTAAGCAAGCACCGAGGCAACATAGCTTGTGACACCCGACAGGTTACTCTAATAAACCACAAAGGAATCCAAGTGGTATGTGAACCAAGAAGGCCAAAAGATACACCAATGGTTCACCACATGGAAGCAAAGTCATTGGATGAAGTGCCAGTGGTCTGTGAATACCCAGATGTGTTTCCAGATGAGCTACCAGGCATGCCACCTGACAGGGATATAGAATTCATCATTGACCTAATCCCCGGAACCTCTCCAATAGCAAAGAGACCATAGCGAATGGCAGCTAATGAGTTAGCAGAGTTGAAGGCACAAATAGCAGAATTGCAGAAGAAGGGCTTTATTAGGCCAAGTTCGTCACCATGGGGATCACCAGTTCTCTTTGTCAAAAAGAAAGACGGCAGTCTTAGATTGTGCATAGACTACCGATCTCTTAATGAAGTCACCATCAAGAATAAGTACCCTTTGCCCAGGATCGATGATTTATTCGATCAGTTGAAAGGAGCCAAGTATTTCTCCAAGATTGATTTGAGATCAGGGTACTATCAATTGAAGATTAGAGAAGGAGACATCCTTAAGACAGCCTTTGTTACCAGATATGGACAGTATGAGTTCACCGTGATGCCATTCGGACTCACAAATGCACCTGCATACTTCATGAATCTGATGAACAAGGTATTTATGGAAGAGTTAGATCGATTTGTCGTTGTCTTTATTGACGACATTCTGATCTACTCTAAGAGTGCCGAAGAGCACGAGGAACACTTGAGAATAGTGCTGGAAAGGTTGAGAGCACATCAACTGTACGCCAAATTCAGTAAATGTGAATTTTGGCTAAACAGAGTGGCTTTCCTTGGACATATCCTGACTGAAGAAGGAGTGTCAGTCGACCCATCCAAGGTTGAAGCAGTCACCAATTGGAAGCAACCAACCAATGTGACAGAGGTCAGAAGTTTCCTTGGCTTGGCAGGCTATTACCGCAGATTCATCGAAGGATTTTCCAAAATAGCCAGGCCTATGACAGCCTTGACACAGAAAGGCAAGGAATTTAAGTGGACAGATGCTTGCGAGAGAAGTTTTTAAGAACTAAAGAAAAGGTTGACAACAGCCCCTGTGTTGACCTTGCCAAACATCCACCGTGACTTCGTCGTGTATTGCGATGCGTCACGGCAGGGATTAGGATGCGTCCTCATGCAAGATGGACGAGTGGTAGCATATGCCTTAAGGCAATTGAAGACACATGAGCAGAACTACCCTACTCATGACTTGGAGTTAGCAGCTGTCGTCCATGCGCTCAAGATCTGGAGACACTACCTAATTGGAAATAAGTGTGAGATATACACGGATCACAAAAGCCTAAAGTATATCTTCACCCAGTCAGACCTAAACCTCAGGCAACGAAGATGGCTAGAATTAATCAAGGATTACAACCTGGAGATACAATACCATCCAGGAAAAGCCAATGTGGTGGCAGATGCGCTGAGTCGCAAGGTGCCCCGTCATCGCGTTAGAACATCCAAGCGGATGCCTGAGTTACAAGCAGAGATGGAAAAGTTAAACCTACATATCGCCCAACCTGGTCAGTTGAATGCACTGTGTGTAGAACCAACACTGGAAAGCCAGATACGCACAGCTCAAGAGACAGATAAGGAAATACAGGAGCTTAAGAAAAAGACAGGAGAAGACAAAGCCCCCGGATTCCGAGTAGATAACCAGGGAACCCTGTGGTACAAGGATCGAATCTGCGTACCAAGTATGGGTGGATATCGACAACTCATCCTGGATGAAGCAGATAACTCTGCCTACTCCATCCATCCTGGAAGTACCAAGATGTACTTGGATTTGAAACAGAAATACTGGTGGACTGGCATGAAGAAAGATATCGCAGAATTTATAGCCAGATGTGACGTATGTCAGAGAGTGAAGGCAGAACACCAGAGACCTGCGGACTATTACAACCACTGCATGTTCCAGTATGGAAGTGGGATGAAATTAGCATGGACTTTATCGTGGGACTGCCCAGGACCCAGAAGGGAAATGACTCGATATGGGTCATAGTAGACCGTTTGACCAAGGTTGCCCATTTCATACCAGTAAAGACGGCCTACAGAGGAGACAGGTATGCTCAGCTCTATGTAGATAATATCCTTAAACTACATGGAGTTCCGAGCAGAATAGTATCCGACAGAGGCTCACAGTTCACCTCAAGATTTTGGAAGAGCTTACATGGTTTACTAAAAACCAAGTTGGATTATAGCTCTGCCTATCATCCTCAAACTGATGGACAGACAGAAAGAGTAAACCAAATTCTGGAGGATATGTTGAGAGCATGCGTCCTAGTCTATGGAAAGGATTGGGAAAAGAGTTTGGCCTTCGCAGAATTTTCATACAACAATAGCTACCAAACAAGCCTGCAAATGTCACCATTTGAGGCATTGTATGGTAGGAAATGCAGAACACCTCTAATGTGGTCAGAAGTAGGAGAAAGGTCGCTTTTTGGACCTGCCATTATCAGGGATGCCGAAGAAAAGGTGGCACTAATCAGAGAAAATTTGAAAGCAGCCCAGAGCAGGCAGAAGAGCTACGCAGACACAAGGCGTAGAGAGTTGAGCTTCGAAAAAGGAGATTATGTATATCTCAAGGTATCGCCAATTCGAGGTACACGAAGATTTCAAATTAAGGGAAAGTTAGCCCCAAGGTACATCGGACCATTCAAGATACTTGAGAGGATCGGAAAAGTGGCATACCGTCTTGAACTCCCTGAGGAGATGTACGACGTACACAACGTCTTCCATGTATCACAACTAAAGAAATGTCTGAGGGTCCCAGAAGAAGTAATACCCCCTGAAGTAATGGACCTTCAGCCCGATCTCCGATATCAAGAAAGACCTATAAAGATATTGGATGTTGCCACCCGGCTAACAAGAAGGAATGCCATAAGATTTTGCCGAGTGCAATGGAGCAATCACACTGAGGCAGAGGCCACATGGGAACGAGAAGATGACCTTAGGAGAGAGTTTCCGTACCTGTTCGATAGCGAGTCGGAATCTCGAGGACCAAATTCTGTTTAAGTGGGGTAGGTCTGTAGCACCCGCAAATTTTGAACATTTCGATAAACCTAAAATTTGGACTTTTCAAAAATTTTCAAATAATAATATTGGATTAGATCAAAAATAGGACTCAATTGAATTTTCTCGAAACTAAAACCATGCATGAAGTCATCATGTGCATTTTTGCCTTTTATTGCCTTTATTTAATTGTTTGTGTGAGTGTTGAAGTCCAATCCCAAATTCAAATTCAAATCCTCTTGAATTTCATCCAAAATCCAAATTCAGAAATAGATAAACATTTCCTGGCTTGATGGGCCGCTTTCCTCCTTTCTCCCGCGTCCGGCCCAACTTCCCCCTTCCTCTTTTCTCACCCGCGCCCGGCCTCTGGGCCGCGTCGTCCGCGCGCGCCACGGCCCAGCTGACGTCCGGCCCGTCCGCCCGCCGCGAGCCGCTGACGAGCGGGCCCGTGCCCTTCGTCAACCTCGCGCCGCCGCCGCCGCCCGACCGGCCGGCGCGAGACACGGCATTAACGGCGTTGTCGCCGCTCCTATCCTCCCTCCCGCCATTTCGCAGAGCACGCGCCGCACTCTCCTCTTCTCTGTCCGGACCCCCACCTCCTTTCCGCCGGAACCCTAGTTCCCCCCCCCCCTCCGCCATTAAAAGCGGCGAGCTCGAGCTCCACGCCGCGGTAGCGTTGAGGCAACGCGCAGCCCTTCACGCCGCGCCCGGGGCCCCCTCCTTCCTCTGCGCCGCGTGGCTGCCGACGCGCGCCCGTCCCCACCCTCGCGCCGCGCGTCACCGAAACTCCGGCGAAATATCCCGGCAGCCGCGGGATATTTCCCGGCCCTCTCCACCGCCTTCGAGCGGGTATAAGAGGAGCGCCGGTCCTTCCTTCTCCTTCCGCTGCCATTTCTCTTCCCCGCTCTCCCCCTCCACGCCACCGAGCCCAACTTGCTCTCCCTCCTCTCCAACTCCGACGAGCAATCCCGCCGCCTCCCAGCGCTCCCCACTCCTCTCCGAGCTCAAGGTGAGCTTCCGCACTCTTCCCCGTACCTCTAGCACCCCTCTTTCTCCCTCCTCGCGCACTGCAGCCTAGCTCTCACCGTGCGCCACCGCCGCCTCCTTCTCCTCTCCCTCTCCGGCCGCCGTGGAGCGCTCCCCGGCCAGGCTGAGTCCGCTGGTAGTCTCCACACGCTCCCGCGCACGCGCACGGGTGCTCCAACTTGCACCGCGCGCGCGCGCGCGCCCCTTCGTCGCGCCCGCCAAACCCCGGCCAAGCTCCGGTGAGCTTGCGCCGCCGCCACACGACTCCCGCACGCGCACGTGTTCTCCCACTAGCTCTGCCGTCGTGCGTAGGTCACCGACCCCGCTCAAACCTCCCTTCCGCCCGCTCCAGGGCACTCCGACGAGCCCTCCGGCGAGGCGGGAACTTTTCCCCTCGCCTCCGCCGCGTCGGAGCCGCCGCGCCGCATCGAGCCCGCGTGGCGTCCGCGTGGCGGCCACGTCGGTGCCGCGTCGGCACGCCCCATCGCGTGGCGCGTACACGTGGTGCACGCGGCCCACGTGCACCACACGCACGCGCAGGCTCGGTCCACGCTTCTGTGGACCGAGTCCACAGAACAGTGAAAGCCAGGGCCCCCGGCCCCAGCTGGCCCACCTGTCAGCCACTGTTACGCGCACAAAAATGCTGGGTACACCCGAGAGTGTACACAGAAATGAATTTCGGGCATATTTCCAATATCAGAAAAATTCCCAAAAATATCCAAAAATCCCCAAAATCAATTCTAACCCTTTTCCAACCCTTGTGCACCTCTGGAAAATTAGGGTGGAGATTATACTTAATTAAAGTTAATCTACCCCTAATTTAATCCTTTTCCCTTAAATCCAAATATTCATATCTTTGTCGTTTTAACTCCGAATTCAATGATTCTTGCGCCATTATTCATCTAAAATCATCCTCTACCATATTCCATCAAAACCATCTTTAGTGGTGTACTTCATTTTATTTATTTTATTTTAATGATTGTTTAATTGAGTGTTAAGCGGTAGATTTAGCTTCTCTTTTATTTAATCGATAGGTGATCAAGTCTTCGAGGAGGAACCCGAGGACCCCGACTACGAAGAAGGCTTAGAGGAGGAAGATTTTGGTGAAGGCAAGTCCTAACCACCTTGATCATATTTAACCCAATTAATTCTTACAAAATATCCTATATAGAGCCTGAGTGCAAATTAAACGTGCATAGTCTTTTAAAATGATTTAAATGTTAGAGTAACCTATCATTGTTGAAAGCCATGCCTTGTTTATTGCTATCCTTAATCCATTGTTAACCCTAGGCTCCACAATCATTAATCTTTAATGATTCGTTGGAAAATATTGCCGCTTAGGTTCATTCACACTGTGTTAATTAATAATATTGCTTCACATGTTTTTGTGTGAAAATGTGTGAGTGTGACTTGGTGATGTGTGTGTGAAATAAAAGGGATGGGCTTAGTAAGTGAAACCCATAGTGGGGGTTATGTTTTAGACGGGAGCAAGCGAGGTAGTCCTCAGTGGGGAGGCTATCTCTGGGACGCTACTTCTCGTTGGAGAGTAGCTATTGAAGATGCTTGCTTCGGTCGTATAAGGACCGGTTCATGTGCCGCCTTGCCTAGCACTTGAGTGCAACCACGAGCCCCTGTTATGGGCAGGGTTTGGAACCACACCCTACTAGTGATCGCCCGGTACCACCAGGAGGCAGGGAGTTGCAATCGGAAGCCAGGAGAGGATCTTGACGAGGTTGGCGTCGGATCTGGCAAGTGAAAGTTATTTGGCTATGCTATGCCCATGTGAAGCCCCTGGTCGCTGATTTTCCGAGGTGGTACCGTGGTGACATTAGGCAGGTACGGAACCATTAGCATGTCCTTCCGACCCACGACGGTGGAAAGGTCTGGCATGCCTCGTGGGTAAAGTGTACGACCTCTGCAGAGCGTAAGAATCTATCCGGATAGCCGTGTTCCACGGCATTGGACAAAGCGAAAGCAATGGCCACACAATGATTAGATTTCTGTGTGAGTTATCCTTGGCGTGTGTGTTTTTGGAATAACGCCGGTTTGGAGCCGTGTGCTGGTTGCCTGCCAGCGTTAAAACATGGGAACTGGCGGGAAGGATTTATTCTCCCCCAGGGCCACTCAACCCCACTAAGATCTTATCAATGATGACTTAGAGTTTTACAAAATGTTTTGGTTTGCAAAACAAACTCCTGCATTAAAAATTGGCTTTTCGGCCGATCAATGAAAACCCTCAGCCTATTCCTTGACATCGCCCTTGCATATGAGTCACCCTTGTGTTAGGACTTGCTGAGTACCTTATGTACTCACCCCCCATCTTAATCAATCATTCAGAGGAAGAAGCAGAGTATGACTTTCAAGCCGATGGCGAAGAAGACTAGGGTCGTCACGCGCAAGTTTGCCAGTGGAGTGGATCTGCTTCAGCCGTCCGTTGCGTAGAATAAAGTGTGGCATTGCTGCTTCCCAGTAATGGCCACTGTGGTGTGATGTGTGGTGTTGTAAGGCCTCTGGCCACATCAAAGACCTTTTATGTAAATTAAAAGGCTTGTAATGAGCTTTGGTAATAAATAAAGGTGTGACTCTGAAGTGCCATTCTATGAGAATGTCCGTATCAGCGTCTGATCCAGGGACTGATACGGTGGATTCAAGTACCTCTGAAAATGGGGTATGACAGTTGAAGTCTCAGAAATCACTTATTATCTTGTAATGTGGGTATTCATGCTTTGTAACTTTATGGCTGCTATTAGTATTTTATTCTATAATAATTGTGAGTGTAGACTTTAACGTTGAACTACTGCTGTTTCAGAAGGTTAACATTGGTTAGAGCTGATATATCCGGACTCCCTTTTGCGAGTGCTTCAATTGATGCTGATATATCCAGACTCCCTTTTGCGAGTGCTTCAATTGATGCTGTTCATGCAGGTGCTGCAATTCATTGTTGGCCATCTCCAGCGTGTGCTGTAAGATTCCTATTTGAATTGTCATCTATAGAAATTGTTTTATGCATTTCATTATTGCAGTCTTGAAGAGGAACCAAGCTCATCTCCACAAGTCCTCAGAGGAACCAAGCTCTATGCTTATTATTTCCCTCTATCTGATGACGAAGGTGAAAAACTACTTATTCTCTCAATCATTTTGTAGGTTGCGGAGATCAGTAGAGTCCTTCGCCCGGGGGAGTTTTTGTTGCTTCGACATTTGTAGCAGATGTTATTCCACCAGCTATCCCGATATTAAGGATCGGACGACCGGTAATCCCAACTCCTAATCATCCACACACCACACTAATGGCGCCTTTAGGTGCACAATAGCTGATGGATTCCTTTCAAATCTATCCCCCAAAAAAAAAAAAATCCTTTCAAATCATGTCCGTGTTAAACTTGAACATATCCTTTACTGTTTTGACAACTGCAAATTAGTAAATAGAAGATCAACGTATGGATATCAAATGCTACAATCTGTAGATTTAGATTCATGTTGCTCTGCGCTGTTTTGTCTTACGCTTTCTCTTGGAACTTTCTTGCAGTACATTAGTCAAATCACTGGCAATAATACCTTCTTATCAGAAGCGGAATTTGAAGATCTTTGCAGAGCATGTGGGCTGATTGATTTCACATTTGTCAGAAATGGATCCTATATAATGTTCGCTGCTACTAAGGCTAAGTGACAACCATCTTCAAGAAACTGTTGTGAAACTCACTTTTGCTCTCTGTGGGGAATCCAGTGTGAATCCTATTTAGTGGCCTATAGCGCCATTTCTCTTCCCCTATCAAATGATAAATGTTGAATTTGTTCTTTCAGGTTCTTTTCTGGAATTACTGATTGGTGCTGATAGTTTTGCTCAGGGATGTGCTATGTTAGTGACTACTCATGTTTAAGTTGACATAATGCATCACGTAATTGTTTACAAAAATTCTTTGTGTATAGCATAAGAGTTTTGCAACTATGCAACCACCAATTGTCGCATACTGTTCTTGGTATGGGTTCTTGTGCTTTAGAGCTAGCTCCTATTCTGTTGTAATCTTCAGAAATATAATCTAGATTGCAATATCAGTATACCATAAACTACTTCCAAGTTCGTTCTTGATCAAAACTAACCGTTGTACATCATGGCTGCAACTTGTGTATATATATAGCAATTTAATTTTTTGTGATTCTTAGCTCGTTACTCTAGGTGATTAGCATCATCTAGGTGGCTTAGTCTTGGAGGCGATTCATGGAGATCATGTGTTGAATCCTCCACAAGTTTGTATGTATTCATATTTTGGAAATTACAATTTGTTTCTTGTTTACAACCACGGACAAGGATAATAAAGCACCACTGATACAATCTGTTTCTTTGGTGATGGCAGCGAGTAGTGTGGCTGTGCTCTGCACGAGTAATCATACTCCATTGTTTAACAAAGTCTCAATATGTTGAAACCGGAGTGAATCTCACGATTCTATCACTCCACAATGGTGCCTTTGTAGTACCCTTGATGCGACGAAGCTCTTTTTCTTTTAATCTATGTTATCTTTTCTTCTCCAAAATCACTTCACTTATTTATATCAAATTATAACAGATGCAGATTTGGTGAAAAATTCTGTGTCACCTTTTACAAGTTAAATGTAACATTATAAGAACGACTTCAAATTTGAGATGACTTTCAATGTTCAACACTGAAACAATAATCAAGTTCAAGACCTATCACTACTGAGGCAACCACTGGAATCTGAAGTGGAAAAAGCACGACCAAGAATGGGCAGAAACTTCTCTCAATTAAATTGATTGTCTCAAAATTCTTGATGCATATACAGATTTAGCAATGAAAAATCAGATATACATTACCATGCTAAGACGATATTCACCATTAAAGAAAAGGATACACAGGAATCGTGCAGATATGCTGCTATCTGTCAGCGCACCATAACACGCGGATATTCATATCAGCCCATCAGGTAGTTGCTAAATGTGGTTTACTTTCTCCCAAATAGATCCATTTACAAGATTTCAGAGATATTCATATCAGCCAATCAGCCTTCATTATTTATGGACAGCTGTAACTCATTTCAAGGGGTTGGCACTATATAATGTGGTAGTGTTACACACTTTACACGAATATCACAACGTACTTCGAGCGCTACGTGCATACATTGACAGTCACAATGAGGTACTCTTTGATCTTCCTTGTCATGTTTTCGTGCCTATTCCTGCGCAGTGCTTGGGCAGGGAATCCGGCCCTTTCTGAAGACGACGACATGGGCATTGAGAGAGTGCTCAAGATGCTCAACAAACCCTATGTCAAATCTTTCAAGGTAAATCCTCTCATGTACATAGAAACATATGACATATAGGTTGTTTTCTTTGAGATTGCAGATGTGAGCGAGCTCATCTTTCTTTGATGGAATGATAGGATGAGTATGGTGTGGTTTTTGACTGCGTGGACATATACAAGCAGCCTGCATTGGATCATCCACTCCTCAAGAACCACACGATTCAGGTGACAAATTACCAATTCCATTTCTATCATCTACAAGAAACGAATTTCGGTTTAACCCCGTATGTTTTGAGTCGTCCTTGGGTCTAGCATGCGTTAGTCCCAGATTCCGATCAAAATCACTCGCGATTCACACTGGGTAGGTTTTTTTTTTTCAGATGCATAATTTGTTCATTCTTGTCGTAGCCCGTATTTTCGGAAACTTCGGGATTCCAAACGCGCCGAATTAGGACTCCACCGATGAGGGACGCCTTGTCGGTTACGAGGACTATTTACGGAAGTTGATCTCTTATTTCCTTAGATATGATCCTACTCTGACTTGTAAATGGGGTAAGACCCACCTATAAATGTAAACACCCCTCCCCACAGGAGAGGGGGCGGGCTGACCGGTCCACGACCGAAGACACACAACTACACATCTCGCCGATACGGCAATACAAGAACACTGGACGTAGGGTTATTATCCTTCGGGAGACCCGAACCAGTATAAATCGTGTGTCCCTCTTGATTGATCTTCGTATAAGCAAAGCGCATCTACCGAACCAAATATCTGCCGAATACCCCGTTCAATCGGGTGACGACAATTCTTATCATAAAAAAAGAATAGAAGCGAGATCTCTTTTGAGAAGTTTTACGGTCCAAAATAATGGTCATTAGTTTTTCAAAACTAATGGCCATTAGTTTGATCCAATGGTCTAGATTTAATATCGAAAATCTACTACTAATGGCCATTAGTAAGGGTAATATTGGAAAAAAATGTTAGACTTGTAATATAATTTTGTTTTGATAAAAAAATTAACTTTGTAATTTGATCAATTTATTATGTTCATCAATCTAGTTCATTATTATTGTTCCCAAGGTTAGCTGGTTAGGATTGAATTATTTAGTTCATTATTTTTTAATAATAAATTAACTAATTAATAGTAAAATTACTAATATGCCCTCCAACTAATGGCTATTAATTTTGGACAACTAATGGCCATTATTTTGGACTGTAAAACTGCTCCTTTCTTTTGGTTACAGTACTCGCAACTTTTTTTCATTAACATCAATTAAACCCATCAGCAAGTCCACGCATCATCAAATATTTTGGGGTCTTAGTTTCATATACCGCACTTAAATGGTACATGGACGCATCATCAAATACTTTTTTCAATTAACATCAATTAAACCCATCAGCAAGTCAACTGAACCTTTGAAAAAACAGGTATCGCCACGCTTATCTACCGAAAGCACCCGGACTAAAGCATCGACAGCAGACCGATCCAATTCATTCGGCAAGAGAGGTGCCCTGACGGAACTGTTCCCATACGACGAACCCTGAAGCAAGATCTCGTAAGGTCAAGTGCGCATTTGCAAAGGTACAGACTGAACCAGGACTCCAGTGGAGTGGAAGGACAGCATGTGAGTTTCTCTTGCTATGTTACCACGAGAAATCCTACAATGCCATATTCCACGAAGATATTTCGCTTGAAAATGATACGCACTTAACCTTTGGTGCAGTTCGCTATGTTGCTGATGGACAGCGAGAAAGGCTCCAAGTTCCAAGACGCTGGCGCCTTGCTCGAGGTAGATTCACCCTATGTTCCACCAGATCAATCCTCGTCGGCTCAGATAATTCTTCTGGACAATAGTTCTGACAAAATTGGCTGCATACAATCCAGTTGGCATGTAAGCTCAAACTTCTTACGAGAAACCTTCTAACCCTACAGTAATACACCATGTGAAGCGCCTTAACACATTCACCGTTCTGACCACCAGGTCGATCCTAAACGTGAAGGCGATGGCCAAATCCGTTTCATGACCCACTGGACGGTGCGTTTTTGCATGACACTTTTTGCAACAAGTATTGTTTTAGATGTCGATGAAATCTTCAAAGCGAATAACTTTTGCTTCCAATCTTTTTGTAATATGGTCTATTTTTAAAGTCTAAAAACATCATTTAAGGATTATTTTATTCTTACTCGGGAGACCCTTTGCTACAGGCTGACGGCTATCAAACCACCGGCTGTTTGAACCTGCTCTCCCTCGGCTTCGTGCTGACGAGCCCAACTGCCGCTCCAGGGATGGTCCTTCCAACCGGAAACCCGGTTTTCCGGTTGGTATCAGCATTTCTAAGGTATTTATTTCGAGCGTTATACAGTAACCCATTTGTTAGACTTTTGTACAACTAGGAAATCTATTGGTTAAAATCACTCGGGTGGTGGTTCACATATCAATCAAAAGGCTTAAAACACTTGATCGGACAAAAGTCTAACAAATTGTCTACTCTGAAGCATTTTCCTTTATTTCCTCGTGTAGTCAATACATCCATCAAATTATTTAGGATTCCTCAGCTATAGGAACATGCATGTTTTGAACATCACTGAAAGTGTGTTTTGCTAGACTGAAAGTGGGGACTGGTACGTGTTCCTCAACCAAGAGAGCGTCGGCTACTTCCCCAAGCAAATCTTCAACAACATGGACGGTGCCACCGAGGTGCAGATGGGAGGGATCACCTATGCGCCCCCTGGACAGAAGAGCCCTCCCATGGGTAACGGCGTGGCGCCATCATCCGACACGAACATCACTGCCTCGACGTTCACACACATTGAGGTGCAGGGCGCCAACGTCGCCAGAGATTGGGTGACCAAGGATGTCGATCAAGCCATCTACAACATTGTGATGACTTCGAAGTCAAATACGGGTCCTCAAGGAGTTGCCTTCCAGTACGGTGGTCCAGGAGGGTTCTAAGACCTTAGAATCGAAATGCCTTAGAGTTATTTCAAATGTGATCCAAATAACATTATAAATAGCCTCTAGTTAATTATTTTTTTTATTTGCCTCCATCGAAATTCCACAATATTTTAGGAGGATCAAATAATTATGCTCATAAAGGGCAATAAGTGTATTAGAGCGGGCTCCCTGAAGTATGCTGTCTACTTTTGGGAAATTTTTTCTTTCAGATTTCTTGATCAAGTATTAAACACGAAAAGATATGGTTCAATACTCTGAATTGGTTTTTAAAATAAGACCCATAGGAAGTCAATAGGTAATTCTCAGAAGAGTAAAACATAAAGATTAATTGTCAGAAGAGTAAAACATAAAGATGGAGCTTAAACTTGTTTCAAGACGTCATCCAACTCTAACATATAAAAAATAGGTAATTCTCAAATCATAATAAAGGTCGCTAAACTTATGAAATGTGTCATTCAACTCTAACATATAAAAACTACCCCTATGGTTGTATGATATGGCTTCTTACTAGAATCATTTTTCATCACTTTATATGTCCCTCTTATTGTCATTTTCTATTTGCCATGGATGGTGATGGCGTCACTGATGAAGGGATAGAAACAAAATAATGAAGCATGTCTGGTCTGGTCGATCAATGGTTATGATGCCAACACTAGGGTACATACTTTCAGAATTTTGGACGACATGGACACGTTTGGCAAGACTATGATTCCAAAATCACAATTGAAGAGCTAGGGATAGAAATGCAGGGATTGTAAATGCTACACAGGGATGCACGCTCGCTGGAATCAGGGGGTGGCGGGATCAGCCTCGCATGATCCTCGGCTCTGCAAAAGCCTAGTACTAACCTTCCATTTCTATTTTGTGGAAACTAAGGGTGAAAACGGGACGGATAATTCCCGACCGACCGACTGCCAAATCCGAAAAAAATTAATATGGGCAAATATAGGATGTGTCAATAATTATTCGACATTATCCGTGCCCGAATCCGAGTCCGAAAAATAATAGCGGGATAGGATACGGGATGAGTGATATCCGTCCCGAATCCGAATATCATGTGATCTGAGTAATTTTATAACAATTATACACACAATATATGGTGTAAAATTGAGAGATTAACGTAAATAAGAGTCAAATTGTTGTTTATTATGTATATCAATAGTTAGAATGCCCTTTTTTACTCTAATTGTTTCTCCGTCCTTTGATTTTTCATCCTTCAAAACTTTATGACAATATCCGTGTCCGACTCCGAATCCGAACAAAAAATATGAGACAGGGTATGGGATGCAAAAATAATTATCCGGTACTATCCGCTCTGACTCCGGATCCGAGTAAAAAAATATAGAATAGGATACGGGATGAGCACTATCCATCCGTATTCGATCCGTTTTTCCCCTAGAGGAAACATTCAAGCGCGGGGACGAAGGGTCACCGTGGCGCAGAACGGATGCTGCATGCATGTGGTCGTGTCCAGGCTGCACCGGATTGAATTGCTCGGAAGGAAACCACCTAAAAGAGGACTCGTGGACGTATCCGAAAACCGCAGGTCTGGCACGTGAGCCCCTTCCCGGCGCCCTTCTCTCCTTGCAGCATCCGATGATGCTCTGTTCTCCAGCGCAAGGGAGGGAATTCGAACGGGGGCTAGCCAGCGCTCCGGGTCCGGCTTGTCGAACCCCCTCATTTTGATGTGTCGTTTCAGGAACAGCTGCTTGCTTTAGATGGCAACCTGCCGCACCAGGAAAACGAAAAATGTGCCCAGGTCCATCATCGATCAGCGCGGAAATTGACCCAGTGAGCAAAGAACCAGAATATTATGTCATCACCTCGAGATGTATCTGGCCAAACTAACTCGATGCAGATCAGTTTTGGTGTCGTACTCCTTGGGCAGCGTCGCACGGCCCCGCCGCGACGAATGGATCACCGCGGGGAAGGTCGATGAGCCCGCGTCGCGCGCGACACGCCACATCAGATCAACGTGCCGTGCGCCAGCGGATGCCTGAGCGACCACTTGATACAGCCCGACAGAGCGGTACGGTAGGCTGGCCCGAAGCAAGAAGAAATTGG
>RWGY01000051.1:14986339-15344189 GCA_007726485.1 Eragrostis curvula | reverse complement strand
GCAGAAAAGACATGTGCTGGTCTGTGAGGGAAGTCTTGACATCCTTGAGAGCTGCCAGGTGTGCGGGCCTGGCCTCGGGGAGGCGGGACGCTACACAATCTCCCTCCATTCTAAGAAAAAACTCGCTTCATTCTCAAATATGCCTCATTCCATAATAGATGCAACAAAAAATTCAAAAAATGACAATTACTAAAAAAAAGGGTAACGATATGTATCCTAATGATATTACAACTATTTTTTTTCCTGAAACACAGTACATACGCAGACATTCACAAACACGCATGAGTATGCACCCCCTATGAACACACGCACACAATTCCTATCCCTATGAGTGCCTTTGAAGGATTGGGATGGCTGATCTTGAGATTCACAAAGTCACCACAGGCCTCGCTGTAGATGAAGGCGTCGCCTCGCACTGAAAGAATAAATAGCCGTACATGTGCAACACCCGTGCCAAGTCTAGGACTTGAACCCATATGGATTTGTTTTACCACAAAAAACCTAATGTTCTGCATGATATTACAATCATTGGAAACGTGTCATCAGAATATAAATTTAGTGACATACTAATATGTGCATAAGTGAGTGAAGGTCAACAGAACGTAAAATGAAAAGTACAAAATTAAAGAAAGCATATATATGTCCCTATCGCACTTTTAGGAATTAAATCAGGTTCAGAGCGAGCCTTTCCGTTTTGTGCCTGAGGTATTTTTACAATAACTCAATGATTCAGGCGAAAGCGACGACAGAACAAAAATGTTATTCTACCACCCACTCTTCACATTGTTTCACACTTAAATTCTCCCAGCCCGGCTAGCACCAGACAGCTATAAATAGAGGCCAGCGTCTCCCACTCTCTGCAACAACCCTCGAGATTGTTTATCCGCCGGTGCAGATAGATACGAACACTACTAGCCGCCTCTAGGTACCTCTTATCGTCACCGGCTATTCAGTTCAAGCTTATTAGCCATGTCTAGGGTATTGGAGCCTCTCGTCGTCGGCAAGGTGATCGGTGAAGTCATCGACAACTTCAACCCCACAGTGAAGATGACAGCGACCTACGGCCCCAACAAACAGGTGTTCAACGGCCACGAGTTCTTCCCGTCGGCGGTGGTTTCCAAGCCGCGCGTAGAGGTCCAGGGCGGTGACATGAGGTCTTTCTTCACACTGGTTTGTCCCCTGATCTTATCTGACGCATGCACGCTAGTTAAGTTAATTCCCTATCTTATATACTGCGTGCATGAGCTCCGGGTCAGCTGAGATGTAACTGTTCGTGTTCTTCAGGTCATGACTGACCCAGATGTGCCTGGCCCTAGTGATCCATACCTGAGGGAGCATATCCACTGGTAAGAGTAATTTCTTTTGCATGTATATATATAGTAGAACTAAGAAAGAACCAATAATAAACAATGATCTAAGCTTGCATTAATATATATATGACTTGGCTATAAATATATGGTCACAAATAGCACTCTGATCATGCACAAAATCTCCTAAAAAAATCTCAGGTGTTCAAGTATAGTTTGTTTGCGCATAAAATATATCTGACTGGAACAATCTTTGGTGGTCACTTCTCGCAGGATCGTCACTGATATTCCAGGCACAACTGATGCTTCTTTTGGTGAGCCCTTCAATTTGACTACCCAATCTAGCTACTCTAGCTTAATTCGGAATTTGGTTTACTTTAGGATCGTCACACATATTCCTACACCTGATTTAAGAACATGATGTTGCCAGGAAGGGAGTTGGTGAGCTACGAGAGCCCCAAGCCCTACATCGGCATCCACAGGTTCGTCTTCGTGCTGTTCAAGCAGAAGAGCCGTCAGGCGGTGCGCCCGCCCACCTCCAGGGACTACTTCTGCACCCGCCGCTTCGCCGCCGACAACGACCTCGGCCTCCCCGTCGCCGCCGTCTACTTCAACGCGCAGCGGGAGACCGCCGCACGCCACCGCTGATGACTGGACTTCGCCACCCTCAATTGCATGCGCGGGCTTAATATCAATCGTCAAGGCAGCTACTACTAAAGCCTACTTGGCTGTCAAATAATAACAGGACCTCGCCTCGCAGCGAGCTCTCCTATATGTACACCTCTACTAGTCTTTCGATATCTACCTCTTTGTTTGATCAGTTTAGAATTAGTATATAAAACCGATCTGTAAGCGTGTACCTGGCGATGTACTCGTCAGCCTATGTACGTGTGTAGGTGTGTGGCATGCATGCACTAATTAACTAGCTAGTGTGATCAGTTCAGTAGTTCGGCCCCGGCAAATGGAGATGAAGCAAGGATCAATGCATATATGCATATCAGTTGTGCTATGCATGCACGCATGTGAACTGGGGCTGTTCGAGAGCTGAAGACCAAAGACGTGTCAACCAGGTGGTGATCAAGGGGGAAAGGGCCGTGGCCATGGCTCCAGAGCTCTCCCCAAGTTGCCTACTATCCTGTTACGCGCGTGTGGCTGCTCGCTAGCTGGAACTTAGCTTGCAGAGTGTACTTGTTCCTGATCCCTTTTGCTTGCTTTAACTTGTAAGTTGTGCTCATTATCTTTTCTATGACAAGACATTCATTATATTGCTATATACCTGCATTGTCTCCATTGTACATTTAAGTATGATCGTATCTTCTGTGCGTCTGTGTATATAACATAATATTAATATGGCTGCTGGTGATGAGTGGCATCAATTCTTGACGTCCCTTTTTCAAATCACTCGGATGTCCCTTTTTGGTTCATTTGGTAATGTTAGATCATTAGCATATGCGCCTACAAATGCACTCCCCGAAGCATGCTTAATTTGATATATGTGCAAAAATCGTACTGATTATATGAAGCACACATATGTACTGCAGTATCAAATATACATATGTTCACAATTAAGCAGCAAAAGGCTCTCCCTGGTTTACAGCATAGTTAAAAGACCTCAATCAAAATCGCCTGACAAATCTGAAGTCCTAAATTAAATTGCACAGTCGATATCATTAATTATGTATGCGCCAAATAGGATGTTTGTTAAGTTCTTTACGTATTGGCTTCCAAATGCGTTAAAAGTGTTTAGTGGGTTGATTTCATTATGGCGATGGACAAATGTAGAGAACGTCATGAACTAGACAAAACTACTGTGCAACTTCAAATGTATCCATTTAGAAATAGCCACATGAACTAGCCAAAACTATTGTGCAAGAAAATATAAGGGTTCATTCAAAAAAAAAAAAAAAACACACACACAAGGGAAAGAAGCATGCATATAATTGACACTCAGCGTTCCACTGGCTTGATCGGTGGCTAATATCTTTAACTGAACTAAGGACATGTTTGTTTCTTACCCAGATTGTAGGTTGGAAACAAACATATCTCAGATTATAGTCATATTATAACAGTTCACAAGTCAAATTATCATAGTCCAATAAGCTGCTCTCCCTCTGCTTACACATTATAAGCTAAGATTATACTCTTTAAATGATGACGTTAGGACAAACTTTTTAGTTCAAATTTGCAAAATCCTATCCTAACGACATCAATTAAAGGATGGAGGTAGTATAATCTAGAGAGCCTAAGAATATTGTCTTAACATCATACACCCGAGTAGTTCAAGGTAGTGTAATAATCACGTGTTTTATGTAGTGCTCTGACTGTGTAGTTTCTTGACTTTAATCTTACAATTCATCTATATATAATGTTTTTCAGTTCACAGGTAATGTTCCGATTGCTGATATGCAGCTCGTCCTAAAGGGGTGCGACTGTGTGCGTACCAATGGTTCATCTGATTTTATTTCTGTATAAATCACAAAGATATTATTGGGCTTTCAGAGGACATATGATAAAGTACGGACATCGATCTAGGCATTTTGACAGACAACAGGCAGACATGACACTGGAACAAAGACATGCATCGCTTTTGCAACGAACAGGATCATATTCCTCTGACTACGAGCCTCGCGATAACTCTTATGTAGCCTCGACGACGTGTCGGATCCCGGCGGCCGTCTTGAACTCCGAGGCTTTAACCCCCCTCCCCCCAGCCCATAGACATGTATCAGTGGAAACATTTCTTCTATTCCTCCATCATGATTGAACGCATGCAAGAATGAAGCAGCACTCTCGCAGTGCTCACAATTATCTGTGGCTTTGCATCTACATCACAGCCAGCCAAGAAGAACTGTCCTTCCGGAAATAAATTACCTGCAGACCGTCCGCAAAACGTCTCTTTGCGGCCCCGTCCTCGATGGCTGCCGCGTGGAGATCATGAGCGATCGAACGGGGAGCAGGGGATGGTTTCGTCGACTGCATGATGACGATTCCCAGCCTCGACGTCGGCTCGGGGGGCTCGGCTTCACAATACAGCACGCCGGAAAGGAAAAAGGAAACTAAAAAAACAGCGGCCACCAGGATAGTTTCCGACGTGAGAGCCGGCGAGATCGCGTCGTTCAAATCATGCCCAGACGCTACTGCAACCTAACATCGCCATGGATCAGGATGCTGTACTGGACGAGATCATGCAGGCGAGACCACCCACTGCCAAGTAACCAAAGAATTTGAAGAAGCTTGCGTCGTGAACAGCGGCTATTCGAGGAGGGCTCGTCGCCGCCGTTGGGGGATGTAACGTCGATTTCGAAGATTGAGGATTCGTTTAGGATGCGGCGGTTGATTTTTTCCACGGCTTTGTTCGGCTGGCTCGGGAGCTCAGGTAATTTATTCATTCGAGCCGAGCTGATTCTTGCCTGGGAGCTATGCGGAGCCAGCCCACATCCTACTCGTCCGATCTCCAAGCGGCGGCCATCGAGGACGGGGCCGCAAAGAGACGTTTTGCGGACGGTCCGCAGGTAATTTATTTCCTGTCCTAGATGCTATGCTTCAGAACTCATATGTCGGGTACAACGGTGATTTGGGCAGGGCATACCCGTTCAAATTGTCGTTACCACGACACTCGGGTGTCTATAAGTCCAAAGGGTAAGTAACCTGTAAGGATAGTCGGATCAGCTCAGAAAAGACCGAGTACCTCATGACTACATAAGGAAGATTTTACTATTCGGTCTGATATAGAAAGGCTTCTTATCTTATACTCCAAGTATTTTCATGTTGTAACCGACTAAGATATTTTTTATGTAACCCTGTACCTCTAACTACATAAGGCGGGCAGGGGCTTCATCTCAAACTACGCAATACAGACTACCTCATATAGGATGTAGGGTTTTTATCCTCCGGGAGGCCCGAATCTGTCTAAACATCTTGTCTCTTGTTCACCATCGTATTCTTAGTTCCTCCGCCCCTAGTTAAAATCTATCGAGGCTTTAAAACCTCGACAGTGGCGCGCTAGGTAGGGGGTGCGCTGGAATCCTCCGTCGAGTATGATGGACATCATCTACAGCAGCGAGTTTCGTCGGGTGCGTCATGGCGACTGCTAAGGCGCTGCTGTCCTCCCTCGAAACAAGTTGACGACTCCGCGAATTGCTGGACAAAGGCTGCACGGCAATCTGGCATCAAGTCCCGAGGCCATAGATCCAAAGACTTCTATGCAAGTTTGCCGGGTGTCCATCATGGAAACCGGGGTCCCACAGGAGATCAACTCGTCGAGTTCATCACGGAGTAGAATCGACCCTGGTTCTGTGAGCAACAAGGAATCCAAGAAGCTCACGCCTGCCTATCAGGGAAGATTCCTTCCTTTTTTCCTGCTTTTCTTATTTTATTCCTAATCAATCTACTCGCCAGATTGGTTGTGTCCTCACAGGATTATTTTTTGGCATGTATACCGGAGGCTGAATAGGTTCGAGACAGCTCGGACTCTAACTCGTGAGATGCTCATGAGTCGCCTACCCGGTGACTACGCCGGCCATCAGACTCCGGCAACTACTCGGCTGGTGATCCCTCGGTCGCTACGGCCACTCCACGACATACGACGGGCGACGACCCTGACATATAGCGTCACTCGGCCGCGGTGGCTCGTATTCTGTTCACCCGGCATATGTCGTCCACATGGCTGCGGCGTGTCCCTGCATCTTCCAAGGATGCGTCAAGCCGCACAAGCAGATCGACCAAAACGAGATCGAGTCATCAGATCAAATCGAGGATACGTCGAGTCGGCGTATCGCCTCGAGACGGAATCCCCGTTGAAGACGACTTCTGGGATGCATGTATGCTCTACTTCACGGACGTCACGGACAACAGCGGCTCCTGTCGCACGGACTGCGCTGGTGGTGTCTCCGCGCCGACGACGACCCTGGCGGCGTTTACTCCCGACGACAGCAGCGGCATGCACTTCTTCGACGAGAGCCTCGTCGATGAGTACAACCTAACAATGTTGGAGGCGTCGCGGGATGCAGCGTTCGGCGCCGGCAACTACGCGCCGACAGGTGCATGGTGAACCTAAATGGTGAATGCCCGGCCAACCTCCGGGCGACGGTGCAGTACTGCTGCTCTGGCCTACAGTTACATCTCCGATGATGCTATCTCCACATTCACCTGCGCTGGCATGTATACTGACGCCGGGGGCTAGTCCTCGAGTTCTCCCGATGCGAGTTGCCTTCCCGGATCACCTTGACAAGATTGCCATGGTGGTCAGCTGGCCACGGCAACACTTTAGTCTCAGCTTCAAGTTCCAAGACGTCAAGTTCCTGCTGCTTGTGCACTCCAGGGAAGACACTTTCTATTTTCGATTCCTGTTCTCATTATTTTATTCCTAACCAATCAGGTTATTGACTGGTTGATCACGTGATGGCTTGATCGCACAAGTTTCTCCTCTGCCTTTGCATGTACCTTGTACGTATGAGTATTCATCGGTGATGCATGTATCGCGACTACTCGGCGATGGCCACCTCTTGGCCACTACAGCCATCACTCGACCCAGATGATTACTCGGCGATGGCCGCTTCTCAGTCAATACGGTGATAACTCGGCCATGACGGCAACGCCGCGACGGTTACTCGCTGACTACTCGGCCACAACAACAATGCTGCGACGGTCACCCGGCCACAGTGGTCACCAGACGAACTCAGACGAAGCCGCCCGAGCTGCCAGGCCACAACGCCGTTACTCGGCTACATCAATCACTCGATGGATTGAAGGGGAAAATTATTTCTTTAACTATTCTTATTTTATTATTAATCTTTTATTATTGATTGATACTTCTTTCAATTAATATATCATGCAGCACCTTCTATTAAAAGGGACACTTATGTTCTCCCGCCGACTAAACCACTGCAGCTGCAGCCTGACGCTTTAGAAGTCATGGTTGTAGACAACACCGAGCATCTGAAAAAAGACGACTGGCGATTGTCTTACATCAACTTCATTGTACACGGCAAGCTCCCATGGTCAGCAACTTCTCTAGGACATTCACTCGCAGCATCGCGTGCTTTAGGGATTGGGATCACCTGCCTTCAATCGATTTTGAAGGCAGGTGACTTCAAACCGGCTTTGGACCGTCGGATCAAAAATGGACGCGTAAGATTTAACGCTACAGTACCAGTAACCAGTAATATGGGAACAGTGTTTGCAAACCATACCCTCAACATGGCCCTTCGCGGTCTTGGGGCTTGACATGGTCGGGCCCATGAAAAAAGCTCAGGGTGAATTCACTTACCTACTTGTTATGATTGACAAATTCACTAAGTGGATCTCTGGAATTATACTCGCCGACTGGATTTCACAATATTGGCCATCTGGATTTATCTGACCATTTGGATTTCTCAACAGTGGTCTCCAATATTTCTGGATTTCTCAACAATGGCCTCTAATATTTCTGGATTTTTCAACAATGGCCTCTTATGTTCCTTAATAATGCACTTCTGGAGTTCTGAGTATTGGACTTATCTCTCAATATTACTTCTGGACTTCTGGTTATTTATTTTCTGGACTCCAGATATTCTATTGACTTTGGTCACTCACTGGCCATTGGGACTTTTCTCTGAAACTCTATAATCATAAGGATATCATCAAGATTTTCATTTATGATTTTATTAATAGTTGGGATATTTAATCGCCATCATTGGCCTATTTATCTAGAAGAACGACTGGAGCAAGCACGACTGGAGCTCGCAAGAATTTCTCAGCCATGCAGGGTCACCCTCCGCTGATCTCCAAGCTGGACAAGAGCTCGCCCTACTGAAAACTTATCGGCAGAGCGCTAATCTACTCTCCGAGCTATCCTCTGCGCTCGCTCGACTTCAAGCATCAAAGACACACGGGTGCATCGGCCTCCAGCTTCCGCCGCGACGAGGACGTCTCGCCATGTGCCTTGCGGCGCCCTGAGTATTATCCTCTTGCCGTGCGCCTTGCTACTCCAAGCCGAAGACGCCGTGCGCCTCGATGATTCACGATGTCAAGCTGTAAGCTCGCTACGCCAAGCGCCGCTCGAGCTAGTTCACATGTCGTGGGCTCTTTGGACTCCTCGTTGTCCTGTGTTGAATAAACCACGACCATGGGGGTTGTCCATGGCTTGTGCGTCGTCGTGTGTGTTTTGATCAAGTTCGAGTCAGTCGCGACGAGGTCGTCGCGTCGCGACGTGCGCGCGTCCGCGTGCTTGCAGGCTAGCTGCAGCACCAGGTACAGGATCGCATCGTGTTGCATCCTGGTGTGTCTAGCTAGAGTCCGTGCCAATGCAGGCAAGCTGCATCGCATGATTTCAGGGATGATTAGTTAGGCGGTTAGTTGCGTTGGCGTGCAGGTGTGCTGCGCGTTTGAGTCGGAGGTTGGCGTGCGTGGCACGGAGAGCGTGGCCGAGTCGTGCGCTGAGGATAGCTCGGTCATGGCGAGGGCCGGGTCGCTCGGATCGTGGGAGAGAACGCCGGGCAGTGAAGGTAGTGCTCCCTGGGTGTTCGCGTGCCTATTTGAGTCGCTGTAATCTCCGTTTGTCAGTTGAGTCGAGCAATAGAAAAGAAAAGCAACGGCGTTGTGTCGCCATTGCTGTGTGTTCAAGCTCGTGTCCATCTCGCGTGTGTGTTCCTGGGAATTCCAACATCCTCGAGTTCATCGTAGTCACGCACCGCCGACTGCCTCGCCGTTTGGCTCGAGCTCCGCGGTCGCGCACAGCTGTCAACCTCGCTGAGTGGCTTAAGCTCGTCATGGTCAAGGACAGTCGACTGCCTCACCGAGTAGTTCAAGCTTGTCGTGGTCACGCATCGCTGTCATCCAGCCCAAGAAGAAATACATGGAGCCATACACGCTGAGCACAGTCGGGCGTAACAAGGAGAAGCTCACCTCGCTGTACCGTCGCTCACCTTGCTCCGATGTGTGAAGTTGACCTTACCAAAGCGGCTAGAGTTTGCCTAGCTTTATCACTGCCTGCATCGCCGTGCCGCGTCCAGAGCACGCATCGCTGTCGCGGCTGGAGTTCATCTCGCTGTATCACTGCCTGCCTCTGCCATCGCGTCCAGAGCATGCGTTGCTGCCGTGGCCGGATGTCACGACAAAGCTCGGTTTACCTCACCTTTGTTCACCTAAGAACCATGGTTGAAGCTCGCCATGTGCCAGCTATTACCTCACTGCGCGGCTGAAGCTGCTCATAAGCCCATGAACTGTGTGATGCAAGGAATCTACCTCGCCGCATGGCCAGAGCTCCCCTCTCGCCACCGGCGTCCCAGTACTTGCCTCATCTAGTCAGCTTGTCTGTTACATTATTTCAGACCTGCTGCCACATGAGGACAGTTGCTATATATGAATATGCGGCCTTTATCATAATGCTCAGCGATTCATCAAGCTATGTAGTGTTGCTGCGCGGAGTTCACCGAAACCTGCTACCCCACAAGGATCTCCACCGGATGAAGACAACAGCACTCACGGCTGTTGAATTATTGTCAAATGCGTCAAAGCTCGTCATGGTCGCGCACCGCCATCAGTCTCGTCATATGGCTCGAGCTCGGCGAGGTCGCGCACCACCGTCATTGGCCCCGCTGCGTCGTCAGAACTTGCCTCGTGCCGCCTCACCCCCCAACACGCGGGGCTCGCATCCGCCGTCATGGCTAGAGTTCATCTCGCCGTACTACGATTTGCCTTGCTATTGCTCCAGACAACATATCAGTCAGCCACTTCTGTACAAGGTTTTGCCTTGTATTTCTAAAACTTGCATCTTTTGATGTCATGGAACCAATTCCCCCCCCCCCCCCCCCCCTCCCCCCACCACACACACACACACAAAAAAAGAAAAAAAAAACATAAGATTGCATACCATTGCCATATGCGAACCATTGCATATAAAAAAAACGAGTTAACTTCAAGCCAGTGACAAATGGCATAGACAATATTTGCAACAATCGTGCATGTTATGATAGTAGTACAATAACAAATGGGACTCATCGACTTTGATGTCATAGGAAGAATGGCATAGCTGGCAGCAACCGTTGACGTGGGTGATGGAGCTAGTGAGCCACATGTCCCCCCCCCCCCCCGCTCAACATTCAGGCATTAATCTCGTATTTGCAACTATCCGTAACTTCTTGGAAGACTCCACAATCGCTATGATTGGCATTCATCACCTAAAAGGGGCGAGGATTGCGAAGATTGAGGAGAATGAATGGGGTTTAGAGCCCGAGTGGGTGTAGGATGCTTATAATTATAGCTGCGGAGGCAAACGGCTTCATTAGAGCGTCTCCAAAGGTAGAGGCGGCACTGACTCTCCACATCATCTAAGAGTCATCTAAGGCCAGTCTCAATGAGGTCTTTCATTGCACTCTTTTCAAGACTAGTTTTAGGAAAGGGAGCCAGCTTCTTTTCATTTGGATAAAAGACCTCTCACAAAATATGAAAGTTTCTCATCTCTCTCATCATAACTAACTTGCCAAATCAGCAAAAGATGCACACATGGCATAGAATTTAATGCAAATGAAAGGCCCCATTGAGATTGGCCTTAGGCCAGTCTCAGTGGCACCTTTTATTGCACTCTTTTCAAGACTACTTTTAGGAAAGGGAGCCAGTTTCCTTTCATTTGGATGAAAGACCTCTCACAAAATATGAAAGTTTTTCATCTCTCTCATCATAATTAGCTTGTCAAATCAGCAAAAGATGCACATGTGACATAGAATTTAATGCAAATGAAAGACTCCATTGAAACTGGCCGTGGCTATTGGGTCAACCGAGTACTCGGAGTCCATGCCTGCAGCGACAGAGCTTTTCAGGTAAAGAGGTTTTAATTTACTTTCTCCCGAGCTTAGTTGACTTGATGATATCGAGTGAAACGAGGGACTGAGGGCATTAACAGATAAGTTGATATGCTGCAGGCTGGAATTGTAACGTTTCACCTAAATTATGGCATGATTCAGTCAAACCTTTTGTTTCTGTTCTCTGATAAAAGTAACTCTTTTCTTTTCACAGTTAATACTAAACCACTGAAGAGTCTGATAGCACGCCCTAGGCTCTAAATCGGTAATGCAATAAAACCACAAACCTTTCTCAAGCCTTAAGAATGTTGCAGCATCTAGATAAGAATTGTTCCTGTTGGGGCTCTGGGGACAGGAATACAACTCTGTATTTTTCAATTAGCTTTACTGAGATTATTCCTTAGTCCTTACACATGATTATTTGAACAGGACTCCGCTGGTATCATTTCTATACGAGAGAGGGTGGCGGCAAAATTTCATATGGGGTGGTTTCCCAGGCTTAGAGAGAGAGGTCATGCTGCTTATCTATTTAGTATATGGATAAGGATTTTGGTGGCATGAAATATCTTTCTCACAATCATTATCTTGTAAAATTTGGTTAAATAGATCCTTTTTATTTATCCATTAGAAAATAAGCTACTCAATTAACTCTTTGTTGATCATATTTTTGTCTGGTACTAAGCTGCAACCAAGGCTTGAAAAAACACAATCACAATATATGTGCTCCGACCTGAGCACTTTATGGATCTTCAGGCCAGAAAAAATGGCCTTGTTGTATCCAATGCTGTTGCCGAACAACTAACGTGGTGTTTGGATCCCCATCAGCTTCTAAGAATTTAAATTCTAGGAATAATATCTATAATCTGACTTTTAAAAAAATATAGGTGAACGTGTTTGGATCCCAAATTCTTAAAATCTAGAAACTAGTTTTTTAGGTAGTTAATGACCAGCATGCCCTTTCTATATTAGGGTAAAATAGTGGCACAAACTGTAGTTATCCAAAAACATTCAAGGGTAGTAGGTCTTTTGGCAAATAGAATCACTTAAAAGCTGGGTTAGACGAGATTATGGGATTCTTAAAATCTCATAATCTAGATTCTATAATCTGGTGCATAATCTGCTCTGTTTGGATCCCCTATAGCTTTTAAAATTTGGATTCTTAAAATCTGGATGGATCCAAACAGGCCCTAACTTGCTAGAAAAAATGGCCTTGTCCAGTTGTCGCTTAGCAACCCACCTCTAACATCAAGCGCAGGTCACAATCCAGGGTCAAGCCAGGTCCCGTGTGCTTTGCAGATGAAGTGTACAATTTTGGAATATGGAAATGGAATAGTAATATCCCTCCTAGGAAGGACCAAGCATTAGATTATTATTAGAGATCATCACACAAGCTGTTTCGTCAATAAGTGGTTGTTCGAAACAAATAAAGGATGGCAACCAATATGTTCAGAATTTAGTTATCCATTGTACGAGATATAATTTTTCAGGCTTTCTGAACAATATTGCAATGTCTGCAGTTTGAAATGGCAAAAAAATATTTGAAGCCGACATTTGGAGGGACTATTGTTGATGCAAGTTGTGGAAGTGGCCTATTTTCAAGATTATTTGTTAATAGTAAACTATATTCTCTTGTTGTAGCACTTGATTTTTCAGAGAATATGTTGAAACAGTGCAATGAATTCATCAAGCAGGAAAACATTTCAGATGAGTATGTTTTTTCAGTTCCTCTGATTATTAGTTTCTATAACTACTTTGCCATGTTTGTTGATGTAGCACCCGCAAATTTTGAACATTTCGATAAACCTAAAATTTGGACTTTTCAAAAATTTTCAAATAATAATATTGGATTAGATAAAAAATAGGACTCAATTGAATTTTCTCGAAACTAAAACCATGCATGAAGTCATCATGTGCATTTTTGCCTTTATTTAATTGTTTGTGTGAGTGTTGAAGTCCAATCCCAAATTCAAATTCAAATCCTCTTGAATTTCATCCAAAATCCAAATTCAGAAATAGATAAACATTTCCTGGCTTGATGGGCCGCTTTCCTCCTTTCTCCCGCGTCCGGCCCAACTTCCCCCTTCCTCTTTTCTCACCCGCGCCCGGCCTCTGGGCCGCGTCGTCTGCGCGCGCCACGGCCCAGCTGACGTCCGGCCCGTCCGCCCGCCGCGAGCCGCTGACGAGCGGGCCCGTGCCCTTCGTCAACCTCGCGCCGCCGCCGCCGCCCGACCGGCCGGCGCGAGACACGGCATTAACGGCGTTGTCGCCGCTCCTATCCTCCCTCCTGCCATTTCGCAAAGCACGCGCCGCACTCTCCTCTTCTCTGTCCGGACCCCCACCTCCTTTCCGCCGGAACCCTAGTCCCCCCCCCCCCCCCCCCCCGCCATTAAAAGCGGCGAGCTCGAGCTCCACGCCGCGGTAGCGTTGAGGCAACGCGCAGCCCTTCACGCCGCGCCCGGGGCCCCCTCCTTCCTCTGCGCCGCATGGCTGCCGACGCGCGCCCGTCCCCCACCCTCGCGCCGCGCGTCACCGAAACTCCGGCGAAATATCCCGGCAGCCGCGGGATATTTCCCGGCCCTCTCCACCGCCTTCGAGCGGGTATAAGAGGAGCGCCGGTCCTTCCTTCTCCTTCCGCTGCCATTTCTCTTCCCCGCTCTCCCCCTCCACGCCACCGAGCCCAACTTGCTCTCCCTCCTCTCCAACTCCGACGAGCAATCCCGCCGCCTCCCAGCGCTCCCCACTCCTCTCCGAGCTCAAGGTGAGCTTCCGCACTCTTCCCCGTACCTCTAGCACCCCTCTTTCTCCCTCCTCGCGCACTGCAGCCTAGCTCTCACCGTGCGCCACCGCCGCCTCCTTCTCCTCTCCCTCTCCGGCCGCCGTGGAGCGCTCCCCGGCCAGGCCGAGGCCGCTGGTAGTCTCCACACGCTCCCGCGCACGCGCACGGGTGCTCCAACTTGCACCCCCCGCGCGCGCGCCCCTTCGTCGCGCCCGCCAAACCCCGGCCAAGCTCCGGTGAGCTTGCGCCGCCGCCACACGACTCCCGCACGCGCACGTGTTCTCCCACTAGCTCCGCCGTCGTGCGTAGGTCACCGACCCCGCTCAAACCTCCCTTCCGCCCGCTCCAGGGCACTCCGACGAGCCCTCCGGCGAGGCGGGAACTTTTCCCCTCGCCTCCGCCGCGTCGGAGCCGCCGCGCCGCGTCGAGCCCGCGTGGCGTCCGCGTGGCGGCCACGTCGGCGCCGCGTCGGCACGCCCCATCGCGTGGCGCGTACACGTGGTGCACGCGGCCCACGTGCACCACACGCACGCGCAGGCTCGGTCCACGCTTCTGTGGACCGAGTCCACAGAACAGTGAAAGCCAGGGCCCCCGGCCCCAGCTGGCCCACCTGTCAGCCACTGTTACGCGCACAAAAATGCTGGGTACACCCGAGAGTGTACACAGAAATGAATTTCGGGCATATTTCCAATATCAGAAAAATTCCCAAAAATATCCAAAAATCCCCAAAATCAATTCTAACCCTTTTCCAACCCTTGTGCACCTCTGGAAAATTAGGGTGGAGATTATACTTAATTAAAGTTAATCTACCCCTAATTTAATCCTTTTCCCTTAAATCCAAATATTCATATCTTTGTCATTTTAACTCCGAATTCAATGATTCTTGCGCCATTATTCATCTAAAATCATCCTCTACCATATTCCATCAAAACCATCTTTAGTGGTGTATTTCATTTTATTTATTTTATTTTAATGATTGTTTAATTGAGTGTTAAGCGGTAGATTTAGCTTCTCTTTTATTTAATCGATAGGTGATCAAGTCTTCGAGGAGGAACCCGAGGACCCCGACTACGAAGAAGGCTTAGAGGAGGAAGATTTTGGTGAAGGCAAGTCCTAACCACCTTGATCATATTTAACCCAATTAATTCTTACAAAATATCCTATATAGAGCCTGAGTGCAAATTAAACGTGCATAGTCTTTTAAAATGATTTAAATGTTAGAGTAACCTATCATTGTTGAAAGCCATGCCTTGTTTATTGCTATCCTTAATCCATTGTTAACCCTAGGCTCCACAATCATTAATCTTTAATGATTCGTTGGAAAATATTGCCGCTTAGGTTCATTCACACTGTGTTAATTAATAATATTGCTTCACATGTTTTTGTGTGAAAATGTGTGAGTGTGACTTGGTGATGTGTGTGTGAAATAAAAGGGATGGGCTTAGTAAGTGAAACCCATAGTGGGGGTTATGTTTTAGACGGGAGCAAGCGAGGTAGTCCTCAGTGGGGAGGCTATCTCTGGGACGCTACTTCTCGTTGGAGAGTAGCTATTGAAGATGCTTGCTTCGGTCGTATAAGGACCGGTTCATGTGCCGCCTTGCCTAGCACTTGAGTGCAACCACGAGCCCCTGTTATGGGCAGGGTTTGGAACCACACCCTACTAGTGATCGCCCGGTACCACCAGGAGGCAGGGAGTTGCAATCGGAAGCCAGGAGAGGATCTTGACGAGGTTGGCGTCGGATCTAGCAAGTGAAAGTTATTTGGCTATGCTATGCCCATGTGAAGCCCCTGGTCGCTGATTTTCCGAGGTGGTACCGTGGTGACATTAGGCAGGTACGGAACCATTAGCATGTCCTTCCGACCCACGACGGTGGAAAGGTCTGGCATGCCTCGTGGGTAAAGTGTACGACCTCTGCAGAGCGTAAGAATCTATCCGGATAGCCGTGTTCCACGGCATTGGACAAAGCGAAAGCAATGGCCACACAATGATTAGATTTCTGTGTGAGTTATCCTTGGCGTGTGTGTTTTTGGAATAACGCCGGTTTGGAGCCGTGTGCTGGTTGCCTGCCAGCGTTAAAACATGGGAACTGGCGGGAAGGATTTATTCTCCCCCAGGGCCACTCAACCCCACTAAGATCTTATCAATGATGACTTAGAGTTTTACAAAATGTTTTGGTTTGCAAAACAAACTCCTGCATTAAAAATTGGCTTTTCGGCCGATCAATGAAAACCCTCAGCCTATTCCTTGACATCGCCCTTGCATATGAGTCACCCTTGTGTTAGGACTTGCTGAGTACCTTATGTACTCACCCCCCATCTTAATCAATCATTCAGAGGAAGAAGCAGAGTATGACTTTCAAGCCGATGGCGAAGAAGACTAGGGTCGTCACGCGCAAGTTTGCCAGTGGAGTGGATCTGCTTCAGCCGTCCGTTGCGTAGAATAAAGTGTGGCATTGCTGCTTCCCAGTAATGGCCACTGTGGTGTGATGTGTGGTGTTGTAAGGCCTCTGGCCACATCAAAGACCTTTTATGTAAATTAAAAGGCTTGTAATGAGCTTTGGTAATAAATAAAGGTGTGACTCTGAAGTGCCATTCTATGAGAATGTCCGTATCAGCGTCTGATCCAGGGACTGATACGGTGGATTCAAGTACCTCTGAAAATGGGGTATGACAGTTGAAGTCTCAGAAATCACTTATTATCTTGTAATGTGGGTATTCATGCTTTGTAACTTTATGGCTGCTATTAGTATTTTATTCTATAATAATTGTGAGTGTAGACTTTAACGTTGAACTACTGCTGTTTCAGAAGGTTAACATTGGTTAGAGCTGATATATCCGGACTCCCTTTTGCGAGTGCTTCAATTGATGCTGATATATCCAGACTCCCTTTTGCGAGTGCTTCAATTGATGCTGTTCATGCAGGTGCTGCAATTCATTGTTGGCCATCTCCAGCGTGTGCTGTAAGATTCCTATTTGAATTGTCATCTATAGAAATTGTTTTATGCATTTCATTATTGCAGTCTTGAAGAGGAACCAAGCTCATCTCCACAAGTCCTCAGAGGAACCAAGCTCTATGCTTATTATTTCCCTCTATCTGATGACGAAGGTGAAAAACTACTTATTCTCTCAATCATTTTGTAGGTTGCGGAGATCAGTAGAGTCCTTCGCCCGGGGGAGTTTTTGTTGCTTCGACATTTGTAGCAGATGTTATTCCACCAGCTATCCCGATATTAAGGATCGGACGACCGGTAATCCCAACTCCTAATCATCCACACACCACACTAATGGCGCCTTTAGGTGCACAATAGCTGATGGATTCCTTTCAAATCTATCCCCAAAAAAAAAAAATCCTTTCAAATCATGTCCGTGTTAAACTTGAACATATCCTTTACTGTTTTGACAACTGCAAATTAGTAAATAGAAGATCAACGTATGGATATCAAATGCTACAATCTGTAGATTTAGATTCATGTTGCTCTGCGCTGTTTTGTCTTACGCTTTCTCTTGGAACTTTCTTGCAGTACATTAGTCAAATCACTGGCAATAATACCTTCTTATCAGAAGCGGAATTTGAAGATCTTTGCAGAGCATGTGGGCTGATTGATTTCACATTTGTCAGAAATGGATCCTATATAATGTTCGCTGCTACTAAGGCTAAGTGACAACCATCTTCAAGAAACTGTTGTGAAACTCACTTTTGCTCTCTGTGGGGAATCCAGTGTGAATCCTATTTAGTGGCCTATAGCGCCATTTCTCTTCCCCTATCAAATGATAAATGTTGAATTTGTTCTTTCAGGTTCTTTTCTGGAATTACTGATTGGTGCTGATAGTTTTGCTCAGGGATGTGCTATGTTAGTGACTACTCATGTTTAAGTTGACATAATGCATCACGTAATTGTTTACAAAAATTCTTTGTGTATAGCATAAGAGTTTTGCAACTATGCAACCACCAATTGTCGCATACTGTTCTTGGTATGGGTTCTTGTGCTTTAGAGCTAGCTCCTATTCTGTTGTAATCTTCAGAAATATAATCTAGATTGCAATATCAGTATACCATAAACTACTTCCAAGTTCGTTCTTGATCAAAACTAACCGTTGTACATCATGGCTGCAACTTGTGTATATATATAGCAATTTAATTTTTTGTGATTCTTAGCTCGTTACTCTAGGTGATTAGCATCATCTAGGTGGCTTAGTCTTGGAGGCGATTCATGGAGATCATGTGTTGAATCCTCCACAAGTTTGTATGTATTCATATTTTGGAAATTACAATTTGTTTCTTGTTTACAACCACGGACAAGGATAATAAAGCACCACTGATACAATCTGTTTCTTTGGTGATGGCAGCGAGTAGTGTGGCTGTGCTCTGCACGAGTAATCATACTCCATTGTTTAACAAAGTCTCAATATGTTGAAACCGGAGTGAATCTCACGATTCTATCACTCCACAATGGTGCCTTTGTAGTACCCTTGATGCGACGAAGCTCTTTTTCTTTTAATCTATGTTATCTTTTCTTCTCCAAAATCACTTCACTTATTTATATCAAATTATAACAGATGCAGATTTGGTGAAAAATTCTGTGACGTCACCTTTTACAAGTTAAATGTAACATTATAAGAACGACTTCAAATTTGAGATGACTTTCAATGTTCAACACTGAAACAATAATCAAGTTCAAGACCTATCACTACTGAGGCAACCACTGGAATCTGAAGTGGAAAAAGCACGACCAAGAATGGGCAGAAACTTCTCTCAATTAAATTGATTGTCTCAAAATTCTTGATGCATATACAGATTTAGCAATGAAAAATCAGATATACATTACCATGCTAAGACGATATTCACCATTAAAGAAAAGGATACACAGGAATCGTGCAGATATGCTGCTATCTGTCAGCGCACCATAACACGCGGATATTCATATCAGCCCATCAGGTAGTTGCTAAATGTGGTTTACTTTCTCCCAAATAGATCCATTTACAAGATTTCAGAGATATTCATATCAGCCAATCAGCCTTCATTATTTATGGACAGCTGTAACTCATTTCAAGGGGTTGGCACTATATAATGTGGTAGTGTTACACACTTTACACGAATATCACAACGTACTTCGAGCGCTACGTGCATACATTGACAGTCACAATGAGGTACTCTTTGATCTTCCTTGTCATGTTTTCGTGCCTATTCCTGCGCAGTGCTTGGGCAGGGAATCCGGCCCTTTCTGAAGACGACGACATGGGCATTGAGAGAGTGCTCAAGATGCTCAACAAACCCTATGTCAAATCTTTCAAGGTAAATCCTCTCATGTACATAGAAACATATGACATATAGGTTGTTTTCTTTGAGATTGCAGATGTGAGCGAGCTCATCTTTCTTTGATGGAATGATAGGATGAGTATGGTGTGGTTTTTGACTGCGTGGACATATACAAGCAGCCTGCTATCATCCACTCCTCAAGAACCACACGATTCAGGTGACAAATTACCAATTCCATTTCTATCATCTACAAGAAACGAATTTCGGTTTAACCCCGTATGTTTTGAGTCGTCCTTGGGTCTAGCATGCGTTAGTGTGACATCCCAGCCCAAGGCTTAATAGGATTGATAGAATACTCATATCAACAAGTTGCAACTTCTTTTCCGGAAGCGTATCTCGAAAGAACTCCGAGGTTAAGCGTGCTTGGCCTGGAGCAATTTCGGGATGGGTGACCGACCGGGAAGTCGTTCCCGGGTGCGCACGAGTGAGGACAAAATGCGCAGAAAAGATATGTGTTGGTTTGTGAGGTCAGTCTTGAAGTCCTAAAAAGTTGCCAGGCGTAAGCGGGCCCGGCCTCGGGGAGGCGGGACGTTACAAGAACTTGTAACGTCCCGCCTCCCCGAGGCCGGGCCCGCTTACGCCTGGCAACTTTTTAGGACTTCAAGACTGACCTCACAAACCAACACATATCTTTTCTGCGCATTTTGTCCTCACTCGTGCGCACCCGGGAACGACTTCCCGGTCGGTCACCCATCCCGAAATTGCTCCAGGCCAAGCACGCTTAACCTCGGAGTTCTTTCGAGATACGCTTCCGGAAAAGAAGTTGCAACTTGTTGATATGAGTATTCTATCAATCCTATTAAGCCTTGGGCTGGGATGTCACAGTTAGTCCCAGATTCCGATCAAAATCACTCGCGATTCACACTGGGTAGGTTTTTTTTTTTCAGATGCATAATTTGTTCATTCTTGTCGTAGCCCGTATTTTCGGAAACTTCGGGATTCCGAACGCGCCGAATTAGGACTCCACCGATGAGGGACGCCTTGTCGGTTACGAGGACTATTTACGGAAGTTGATCTCTTATTTCCTTAGATATGATCCTACTCTGACTTGTAAAGGGGGTAAGACCCACCTATAAATGTAAACACCCCTCCCCACAGGAGAGGGGGCGGGCTGACCGGTCCACGACCGAAGACACGCAACTACACATCTCGCCGATACGGCAATACAAGAACACTGGACGTAGGGTTATTATCCTTCGGGAGACCCGAACCAGTATAAATCGTGTGTCCCTCTTGATTGATCTTCGTATAAGCAAAGCGCATCTACCGAACCAAATATCTGCCGAATACCCCGTTCAATCGGGTGACGACAATTCTTATCATAAAAAAAGAATAGAAGCGAGATCTCTTTTGAGAAGTTTTACGGTCCAAAATAATGGTCATTAGTTTTTCAAAACTAATGGCCATTAGTTTGATCCAATGGTCTAGATTTAATATCGAAAATCTACTACTAATGGCCATTAGTAAGGGTAATATTGGAAAAAAATGTTAGACTTGTAATATAATTTTGTTTTGATAAAAAAATTAACTTTGTAATTTGATCAATTTATTATGTTCATCAATCTAGTTCATTATTATTGTTCCCAAGGTTAGCTGGTTAGGATTGAATTATTTAGTTCATTATTTTTTAATAATAAATTAACTAATTAATAGTAAAATTACTAATATGCCCTCCAACTAATGGCTATTAATTTTGGACAACTAATGGCCATTATTTTGGACTGTAAAACTGCTCTTCTTTTGGTTACAGTACTCGCAACTTTTTTTCATTAACATCAATTAAACCCATCAGCAAGTCCACGCATCATCAAATATTTTGGGGTCTTAGTTTCATATACCGCACTTAAATGGTACATGGACGCATCATCAAATACTTTTTTCAATTAACATCAATTAAACCCATCAGCAAGTCAACTGAACCTTTGAAAAAACAGGTATCGCCACGCTTATCTACCGAAAGCACCCGGACTAAAGCATCGACAGCAGACCGATCCAATTCATTCGGCAAGAGAGGTGCCCTGACGGAACTGTTCCCATACGACGAACCCTGAAGCAAGATCTCGTAAGGTCAAGTGCGCATTTGCAAAGGTACAGACTGAACCAGGACTCCAGTGGAGTGGAAGGACAGCATGTGAGTTTCTCTTGCTATGTTACCACGAGAAATCCTACAATGCCATATTCCACTAAGATATTTCGCTTGAAAATGATACGCACTTAACCTTTGGTGCAGTTCGCTATGTTGCTGATGGACAGCGAGAAAGGCTCCAAGTTCCAAGACGCTGGCGCCTTGCTCGAGGTAGATTCACCCTATGTTCCACCAGATCAATCCTCGTCGGCTCAGATAATTCTTCTGGACAATAGTTCTGACAAAATTGGCTGCATACAATCCAGTTGGCATGTAAGCTCAAACTTCTTACGAGAAACCTTCTAACCCTACAGTAATACACCATGTGAAGCGCCTTAACACATTCACCGTTCTGACCACCAGGTCGATCCTAAACGTGAAGGCGATGGCCAAATCCGTTTCATGACCCACTGGACGGTGCGTTTTTGCATGACACTTTTTGCAACAAGTATTGTTTTAGATGTCGATGAAATCTTCAAAGCGAATAACTTTTGCTTCCAATCTTTTTGTAATATGGTCTATTTTTAAAGTCTAAAAACATCATTTAAGGATTATTTTATTCTTACTCGGGAGACCCTTTGCTACAGGCTGACGGCTATCAAACCACCGGCTGTTTGAACCTGCTCTCCCTCGGCTTCGTGCTGACGAGCCCAACTGCCGCTCCAGGGATGGTCCTTCCAACCGGAAACCCGGTTTTCCGGTTGGTATCAGCATTTCTAAGGTATTTATTTCGAGCGTTATACAGTAACCCATTTGTTAGACTTTTGTACAACTAGGAAATCTATTGGTTAAAATCACTCGGGTGGTGGTTCACATATCAATCAAAAGGCTTAAAACACTTGATCGGACAAAAGTCTAACAAATTGTCTACGCTGAAGCATTTTCCTTTATTTCCTCGTGTAGTCAATACATCCATCAAATTATTTAGGATTCCTCAGCTATAGGAACATGCATGTTTTGAACATCACTGAAAGTGTGTTTTGCTAGACTGAAAGTGGGGACTGGTACGTGTTCCTCAACCAAGAGAGCGTCGGCTACTTCCCCAAGCAAATCTTCAACAACATGGACGGTGCCACCGAGGTGCAGATGGGAGGGATCACCTATGCGCCCCCTGGACAGAAGAGCCCTCCCATGGGTAACGGCGTGGCGCCATCATCCGACACGAACATCACTGCCTCGACGTTCACACACATTGAGGTGCAGGGCGCCAACGTCGCCAGAGATTGGGTGACCAAGGATGTCGATCAAGCCATCTACAACATTGTGATGACTTCGAAGTCAAATACGGGTCCTCAAGGAGTTGCCTTCCAGTACGGTGGTCCAGGAGGGTTCTAAGACCTTAGAATCGAAATGCCTTAGAGTTATTTCAAATGTGATCCAAATAACATTATAAATAGCCTCTAGTTAATTATTTTTTTTATTTGCCTCCATCGAAATTCCACAATATTTTAGGAGGATCAAATAATTATGCTCATAAAGGGCAATAAGTGTATTAGAGCGGGCTCCCTGAAGTATGCTGTCTACTTTTGGGAAATTTTTTCTTTCAGATTTCTTGATCAAGTATTAAACACGAAAAGATATGGTTCAATACTCTGAATTGGTTTTTAAAATAAGACCCATAGGAAGTCAATAGGTAATTCTCAGAAGAGTAAAACATAAAGATTAATTCTCAGAAGAGTAAAACATAAAGATGGAGCTTAAACTTGTTTCAAGACGTCATCCAACTCTAACATATAAAAAATAGGTAATTCTCAAATCATAATAAAGGTCGCTAAACTTATGAAATGTGTCATTCAACTCTAACATATAAAAACTACCCCTATGGTTGTATGATATGGCTTCTTACTAGAATCATTTTTCATCACTTTATATGTCCCTCTTATTGTCATTTTCTATTTGCCATGGATGGTGATGGCGTCACTGATGAAGGGATAGAAACAAAATAATGAAGCATGTCTGGTCTGGTCGATCAATGGTTATGATGCCAACACTAGGGTACATACTTTCAGAATTTTGGACGACATGGACACGTTTGGCAAGACTATGATTCCAAAATCACAATTGAAGAGCTAGGGATAGAAATGCAGGGATTGTAAATGCTACACAGGGATGCACGCTCGCTGGAATCAGGGGGTGGCGGGATCAGCCTCGCATGATCCTCGGCTCTGCAAAAGCCTAGTACTAACCTTCCATTTCTATTTTGTGGAAACTAAGGGTGAAAACGGGACGGATAATTCCCGACCGACCGACTGCCAAATCCGAAAAAAATTAATATGGGCAAATATAGGATGTGTCAATAATTATTCGACATTATCCGTGCCCGAATCCGAGTCCGAAAAATAATAGCGGGATAGGATACGGGATGAGTGATATCCGTCCCGAATCCGAATATCATGTGATCTGAGTAATTTTATAACAATTATACACACAATATATGGTGTAAAATTGAGAGATTAACGTAAATAAGAGTCAAATTGTTGTTTATTATGTATATCAATAGTTAGAATGCCCTTTTTTACTCTAATTGTTTCTCCGTCCTTTGATTTTTCATCCTTCAAAACTTTATGACAATATCCGTGTCCGACTCCGAATCCGAACAAAAAATATGAGACAGGGTATGGGATGCAAAAATAATTATCCGGTACTATCCGCTCTGACTCCGGATCCGAGTAAAAAAATATAGAATAGGATACGGGATGAGCACTATCCATCCGTATTCGATCCGTTTTTCCCCTAGAGGAAACATTCAAGCGCGGGGACGAAGGGTCACCGTGGCGCAGAACGGATGCTGCATGCATGTGGTCGTGTCCAGGCTGCACCGGATTGAATTGCTCGGAAGGAAACCACCTAAAAGAGGACTCGTGGACGTATCCGAAAACCGCAGGTCTGGCACGTGAGCCCCTTCCCGGCGCCCTTCTCTCCTTGCAGCATCCGATGATGCTCTGTTCTCCAGCGCAAGGGAGGGAATTCGAACGGGGGCTAGCCAGCGCTCCGGGTCCGGCTTGTCGAACCCCCTCATTTTGATGTGTCGTTTCAGGAACAGCTGCTTGCTTTAGATGGCAACCTGCCGCACCAGGAAACGAAAAATGTGCCCAGGTCCATCATCGATCAGCGCGGAAATTGACCCAGTGAGCAAAGAACCAGAATATTATGTCATCACCTCGAGATGTATCTCGCCAAACTAACTCGATGCAGATCAGTTTTGGTGTCGTACTCCTTGGGCAGCGTCGCACGGCCCCGCCGCGACGAATGGATCACCGCGGGGAAGGTCGATGAGCCCGCGTCGCGCGCGACACGCCACATCAGATCAACGTGCCGTGCGCCAGCGGATGCCTGAGCGACCACTTGATACAGCCCGACAGAGCGGTACGGTAGGCTGGCCGAAGCAAGAAGAAATTGGAAAGCGACGTCGACGTACTTGGCGCCTGCTACAAGTCCGTATCCTCGGCAGCTCCCCCAAAAATACGTGGTTACTCAATCCTCGCTGTATTGAACAGGCAAAGAAACCGAAAGAGGGCAAGGGAAGAGAAAATCTCAATTGGGTTTTTATCCTGGCAGCGCACATTTCATGGATTGGTTATCCTTGATCTGTCGACGTGAAATACTAGAGGATTCGGACGGATTTCAAACGCTCATACGCAAGAAATCAGACAGCGAAGCTGGTATGCATCATGGCGTTCCCTAGAAATCGAAAGCCTCTTCCTCCGACGTGCTCTGCCCACAGCCTAGAGGTGCGCCGTGAAAGAGACCTAGCCAAATCGGTGTTGTTCACCCTTGGCGACGAACATGTGGGATCAGACCTGTGGAAAGCTTTCCAACGGAGGAATCGACGGCAAAAACTCACAACGAAGGAATCAATCACAGAAACAGAAAATGCCAATGCTAGCGGCAACACATGAAGATCAAAGGCAGCAAACAAATATTCCAGAACTACTAAGGAATTAAGCAAACAGAATGGCATATGTCTGTTTGTTTTATACCAAAGATCGCTTGGTCCTGTTTTTGTTGAAAGCTAGTTTGGTTACTGGATTATCAGAAAGCCTACTTCACACTTACAACAAAACAGAACACTTGACTGTTCACAGCTAATACATGTTCGAATAGATAGCAAAAGAGAAAGAAAAAAAAAAAGGAGGGGAAATAGTGATACTTGCTTTTCCACTTCACGTTGAAAGAAATGGCGGGTGAACACTGACTCTAGTCACAAAAGAAACAGAGCTCTTGGCTGCAGTCCTGCAGAGAAACGAATCAAAGACGGAAGCTCTTACGCCTGATGGGAGGTGCTGCAGTGGCGAAATCAGGATCTCTTGCGCCCATCGTACAAGTGCTGAACCTCCGCGGGGACTCGGCCGTCATTGCCGACATGTGTGCAAGTTGCAGCAGGGCAAACTGAGATTTGGTTGCAGATGGGGCAGGAGGAGTTCACCTGCAGCCACCGCCAGATACACCGGCGGTGAAACCGGTGGCCGCAGTCGGTGACGAACTGATCATGCCCAGTTTCAATGTCGCCATACGCTTTGACGGCGCAAAGCGGGCACGAGTGGTGGACATCACCTGGCAGCTGCAGCTCCGCGGTGGCAGAGGCAGCTCCACGGTGGCTTGACGGCTCCACGGGCCGCGGCACACGCGCTCAGCCGCCACCGCCGCGGCCCTCTTGTGCCTCGTATAGCGGACGCAGCTCGCCAGGAGGTCGAGGAAGACCGCAAAGCCGACGATGGAAGCGATGACGATGACGGCAATGACGCCGCCACTGAGCGGCGCCGGAGACGGCGGAGAGTGGGCCGCTGCGATGATGAAGTGGGGACCCGGGGGTCGTCGCCGACGAGTTCATCACCGTCGTGTTCATCACCGTCGAGTTCGTCACCGTCGTGTTCATCACTCTTCTTAGCCTATAGACCTGACGGTGCACGGGAAGAAGAGATCATCCATGGGAAGAGCAACGGGGATTTTATAGGCGATGTGCTTCCGAGTTTTGATGTTTGCCACGTGTCGTCGCAGATAATCGATGGCAGTTGGAGGGCTTCGGGAATCATCTTGATTACCATGGTAAGAAGTGGAAATAAATTGTACTCGTTTGATAGATGCAACCTTGAATTGTAAGTCACCAGAATTTCTCTACTCTAGTCTTCCATTTGTTCTCTCGTTCGTTGCTTGATGAACCTGTTACGGTGACAACAAAAGCAGATATTTTGTTCTGTTACGGTGACAAGGACTGATATTTGTGCTGCCCGTGATGTGAAAATACATCTCAAAGTGGTATAGCTTCGGTTCGGTTGAGATGTATTCCGCAATGAGATTGGGATCAGTTGCAGTTTTCCCCTTGCCTCGCCTCGTCTGCCCTCTCATGCGGATAGTAACCTCTGATTCAAGAAACCCACAGAAAGTCCCTCAGTGCGCGCTCTCTGTCCTGTGGATAAGTGCAGTAGAGCAAGGTGTCAAATATCGCTAAAATTTGTCATTTCTAATCGAATTTAGACTTCAGACTGTGTGTGATGCTATAACACTACTCACCTATGGACAAAAAAGTTATCATGATTTTTGAAAACTCTTAGATATGGTTTCTGAGGAAAGAAAATCAGATTTCCAACTTTTTGTCCATTTTGCACCAGAATGTCCCAGACAATTGGTGGGCTCAGACACCATATCTGTTTTTACTTGCTACAGCTCAACTTTTTTTTTTAAGTGTGTTACAGCTCACCTGCTCAGCTATAATTCTCTCATACTTTGACATCATAATAAGAACTTGTATGCATGTGTCAAAAATTTTGAGATTCCATTTTTGGTCAACAATCAGGGAAGGAGCCATTACAATTTCGCACTTCTCAGAAGAAGTCCTTATTTCTAGACGAAGATCAAACAATGAGAAAACTGGAGTGACAAGAGCAGAGCATCTCCAACAGAGGCGTAAACGCATCCTCTACAACAGAATATTGGAGGATATCTTTCTTCTGATTGTCCTTTTTTTTTTTTTTTGAGCGATGTTCATATGTGCAGAGTTGGAGTGCATACATGGTATAGCTAATAAATCAAGTGGCCGATCCATGAGGCAGAGTTCCTGTGGACTAGGTTCTCTTTGACCTTGTCAACATTTACATGACTTCTAATCTGTGGATATTAGCCTCTGGTTCAAGGAACCGACAGAAGATTCTTCGTCTTTCCGGGCACGAACTGAACTGTCCCTTGTTTCTTCAGGGAGTGGGAGCTGGCCATCTGGCGCCATCAGAAGGTCCCGCCGTGCGCGCTCTCGGTCCCGGGGATAGGTGCAGTAGAGCAGGGTGTAGGTGAAGCAGCAGATTGCCATGGGCACAGCGATCTCCGCGTAAACTGCCTTCGCCAGTACCGCGGCGTTCTCTCTGTCCGTGTCGACGCTTGTCTCTGAAGAAACCGGCTTGTAACCAAATACACGCTCCGCGAGAACGCCGACAATGGGTGGCTCGAATGAAGCAAATACTGCCTCGAAGCACTTGTCCAGCGCATAGACTGTGGTTCTTGCCTTCTCCGGCACGATCTCGGCGAAGATTCCAGTGAGAAAAGCCATGAACAATTAGCAACAAGATACAGTTGAAACAGAATCAGTTATCAGTGTATCCAGTGCCTAACTAAGATGAGTGGATCATACTTGTTAGTGGACGAGGCGTTCCAAGAGATGGCGAATCCCATGATGAAGAACGCTATGGCGTGCGTGACTCCGGTGGAAGGATCATTGGGGAACGCAAGAAGCAGGATGGCGCCGAGCGGGATCGGTTGCTTATATGCGCCAGCACGATCCTGGCGGTGCTCGGGAACCGCCGAGTGATGGGGTCATCAATGAGCCCGCCGAGTGCGCTGGCGAACAAATAGAGGTCGATGATGACTCTGGTCTCCCAGTGCATGAACCCGACGAGTTGAAATCATGCGTATATGCAGGTGGTGTGACATGTTGGGGGGGGGGGGGGGGGGGGGGGGGGGGGCTGGGCCCCCTCCAATTTCATGAAGTAGCCGAGACTAGAAACAAGACCTACAGTTCAGTTTGTCAGATATTTAAACATGTCTGCAGAGAAAAACCAGAGCATGCAACAGAATAAAGGAAGAAGTAGCAGTCGCTGCATGTAAGATTCAGCAGGTGAAAGACAGAGCACTGCAATATCATTCTGGTGGAGGGATATCATGTCAATGGTGGAAATGTACAGGAGCATTGCAAGTTGTTGAGTTGGCAATGGGAAAACAGCAGTATTTTGGGAGGACATGTGGAATGGAAGATGTCTGCAACAGACATACCCACAACTACACAGCTTTGCAAAAGATAAGAAGATATCAGTGGCTAAGTATTTATCCAATGCAGTTGACATGAATTATTTTCTACCTCTGTCTATGATTGCTTCTGGTCAGTTGGATAGCTTATCTAACGAATTGGACAATCTGAACCTAATGGATGACGCTTGGGACAAGTGGAGTTATATATGGAATTCGGACAAATACTTCACCAAAAGAGCACACAGAGCAATAATTGGAACACGTAATGCTCCAGAAGCTTTTAAATGGTTATGGAAAAGTTCTGTCAGAGGCAAGCACAAATTTTTCTTTTGGCTACTTCTGCTTGATAGACTGAGCACAAGAGGTTTGTTGCAAAGAAAGAACTTTCATCTTCCATCTTACACTTGTGTATTGTGCAACAGCGGGCAGGTAGAAACACTTGACCATCTTTTCTTTGCGTGTAACTTCGCACAACAATGTTGGAATGATGTCGGTATAATCTGGAACATTTTATTGGAAGTCCCAGAAAGAGTTGATCTTGTCAAAAGAACTTCTCCACTGAGCTTTATTAAGGAGTTTATGATGGCAACATGTTGGGTAATATGGACACACGGAAATGGTATTATTTTTTATGGAAAGAATGTGTCATTTGTGAGATGGAGAAGAGAGCTAAAGGACGAACTAACCTTAACTTTGATTAAGGTCAACCAGAGCATCAAAGAGGAGTTCCAGGATTGGATTGATCATTACCAATTGTAATTATTTTTGTATTTTGAGGCATACTGCCTCTGTAATTTACTTACATGTACAGTTTACGTATTATTAATAGAAAATGAAATCAGTAGGGGTCTTCCCTCCTGTTTCGGTAAAAAAAAAAAGACAGAGCACTGGAAAATGGAAATCAGAATTCGTTGCACCTGAAATCAGTGTCACATCACAGCGTAAAGCTGTGGGGTGTGGAGCAGGATCGCTCGGATCAAGAATCCTCCTCGTCGACGCGCTGAAACTCCCAGGCGTCATGGTCGCAGCAACCTCTGCAGAGTTACATATGAGAACAGCCTTGAAAGTCTTGATTGTTATATTATTATATACAAATTAGAGGCCTTTTTGAGGCATACATGATAACCAATGAAAATTCAAACAAAGTCTCACAAAAAGCTAGTTACTTAAGACATGACAAATTTAAAAAAGGAGAATATGCCCCCCCGCCCCCCCCCCCCCCCCCCCCCCCAAACAAGGTGGCGCGCGCACGCATACACACACACACACACACACAGAGAGAGAGAGAGAGAGAGAGAGAGAGAGAGAGAGAATTCTAGACAAATATAGATATAATGTTGTTTCATTTTTTTATCTCATGATAGAGTTTAGACTTGAAATTTTGTGAGAAAGCATAACATATACTCACTTATTGAGATTAAAAATTAACAATTTAACTATTTTCAAAAACCTCTAATTATGGTTTCTGATAAAAAATTGCTACTTCCAACTTTTAATACATATTGCAGTAGATATATCCCGGACAAGTAAAATTTGGTGGGCTGAGATACTATTTTTTTGTTATTTGTTTCAGCTCAACCGCAGTTCTGTCATGCTTTGAGGCCCTATCTTGTATGCATGTGTCAACAATTTTGAGATTTTCGTGTACTTGCTACTAATCATGGGGCATGCACAGAGAACACATTGAAATCCGGTTTCCAAAACTTAGTGGCTGATAGTTTTCACTGAAACATAATATTGCTTTTAAGTAAAACAACTTAAATACAATTAGAAAACCGAGTGATATGATCACCTCCAAGATTGCATTTTACAAGATTGCAGCATTTAGATGACATTACAGAAATTGGCAAAATCGCACACCAGATCCGGCCCTGGATGAACCAGAGCTCGGCCATGGCCGCTCGAGCTCGCCGGAGAACGGCGGGAGCTCGCCGGAACTGGCCAAACGGCCGCGAAAAATCCCAATAAAAATACTGGGACGATGCATAGATCAACACGCATCCATTTGTTGCGTTTGGGGTCGACGGGAACCAACAGCGTGCGGCCGGCGGCAAGCACAGCGGGCGGGCATGGTTCGGCAAGGTCGCCCGTGCCGTAGGACACATGAAAAAATCTAGGGAAAATGTTCGGGAGCCTCACCTTGGTGTGTAGAAGACCAGCGTAGACACAGACGACGACGAGAAGGCTAGGAAGTAGGAGTTGTCACGGAGGTGCTTGCGTTTTTGCAACAGACGGCGGGGATTGGAGAAATACAGGGTCAGGGACGTAGGAAAACAGGTAGGCTACCTCCATGCGCGATTAATTGAAGAATGACTCACCGTAGAAGGCAAATCGGGCGGCGAGGTCGGAGAAGTTTGCACGGCCGGGGTTGGGGGAAAACTTCGAATCCGAGGGCGACGGCTGCAGAAGAGGAAGGGAAAAAGGGTCATGCGGCTGCGCACAGCTGCGAAGAAGCTCATGAAGCGACGAATCGGCGAATGGCTCACCAGAGGAGGCTGAGTTGACGTCGGCGCGGAAGAACGGTGGCCGGACTTGGTGAAGACGACCTCGATTCACGCTTCATGTGGAGAAGAGGGTTCCGGGGCCATGGTGGAAGTCGGAGGAGGCACTGGCGGGGATCGCGGAGGTGCTGGATAGTCCGGGACTCGCTCAACAGAGGCTGGCTCGAGCTCGGCTTCGCGGCGGCAATGGCGGAGGCGGTAGGGCACGTTCGCAGAAGAAAAGGGCGAACTGGAGACGGGGAGAGTGAGCGAGAGGAGAGTGCGGACGAGGAGGGCTCGTTTTTGCACGAGCGGAGCAGGCGTGGGCGGCGCGGCGGAGCCGTACGTCGTCGTCCATGCGGCGTGCAGCGTCGGACGGCTTCAGTGAGGGGGGAGGCTGACGGGTGGGGCCGGCGGCATCTTTCTTTTCCACCGAATTTTCCAAACTGTGAATTCCCTCAAACTTGGCACACTATTTAAAATAGTAAACAAGCTCGTTAATTCACGAAAATTGTCTCATCTGAAAGCACATGATCTGCGCCTCAAACTGGCCAACATGCACAGCAGAACTCCCAGTAGATTTGAAACTGCAGCTGGTCAAATTTGAGTACTTTATAAGCTTTGGAGATTTATTCGGGCATCCAAATGAATTTATAAAATCACCACAAATTCTCCAAACTTCTTTCTAGCTTACCTGCATCCTCTGATATTTTTCATTCCTCAAGTTGTTATTGAGAAATTTGAATTCCTTCTCAAGCCTTAGTTTGACAATTGTTTGGATATCTGATTTCGAATCTGAATTTGAATTTCTTTTAGTTCCTGTTCAGTTGAGTTGATTGCACAAGCTGCTTTTCAGTGACACGGGGTGTCACAACCAACGACGCGGGTCTTCATGTTCTCCGGCACGCGCAGCTGATGGCGGTTGTGGACAGTTATGTCTATGGCAGCAGTACGACCATGATGGAAGTCCTCGGATTTTCCCTCGCCCATGCTTGCACATGCATGCATACACGAGTGCTTCAGTGGGATCCAGGAGGAACGGGAAAGCAATCTGGACTCTTAGAGATATTATTTTGGGCAGGAGATTAGGAAATCTGAGTCGTTTCTAATTTATTGTTTAGTAAAAATAAGAAATTGATACATGCAGCCGAGATGTAAAAGGAAAAGCATTGTGTCAAGTCATCCGTTTGAGTCATCGGCATTGAAGGGTAAGCCTGCAGCTCGAGGACGAGCTGCTGAGAAGGAAGGGTGAAATGTCATGAACGGCAGCCCAATAGGCCCAAAGGCCAGCCGTGCAATCATTGGTTAGGTTAGGTTAATTAGATAGATTAGTTTGTTACTTGGAGGACAAGTCAATTTGTAATACGGCAGCCTATATATGCATGCCGCATACACCAAAAGGAGTTAAGCAATAAAGAAGATAGATAATTTGGAATCATCCTCCTCTACCTCCGGGTGTTTGGAGTTGAGCAGCGGCGACAGTGCCCGACCTCAAGTGACCGGTTCGGCGACGGCATAAGGCCGTTTATGACACTAACCTGCCCGTAAATATCCTGCTGTAAATGAGCAGCCGCACCCGGCCCAGGCTAGGAACTTGCGTACTCACGGAAACAAAAACTATCCCTTCACTGAGTTACCTGCTTTGGGACTTGGGAGTGTTTTTGGGCAGCCAGTGTCCGGTACAAATGAAGCATTGGAGGAAAGTTCAAAAAAAAAAGCATTTGGAGGACATCTTCCTCCTGATGGTCGTGTTTTTAATTTAGGGCAAAGCTCGTATATGCAACATTTGAATAGAATTGGTACGCGTACGTGGTAACTGATTGATGAGGCAGAGTCCTTGTAACGGGCATTCTGTAACTAATTGCAACAATTGGATTCAGACAATGCTAGAAGAACACAAGGCCTGTGAACTAGGTTCCCTTTGATTTTGTCAACATTTACATAACTTCTAATCTGTGGATATTAGCCTCTGATTCAAAGAACCAACAGAAGACTCTTCGTCTTCTCGGGCGCTAACTGCAGCTGAATCTCTGTCCCTTATTTCTTCAGGGAGCTGGTCATCTGATGCCATCAGAAGGTCCCTCTCCGTGCACGCTCTCTGTCCCGGGGATAGGTGCAGTAAAGCAAGGTGTAGGTCAAGCAGCAGATTGCCATGGGCACAGCGATCTCCGCGTAAACTGCCTTTGCAAGTGCTGCAGCGTTCTCTCTGTCCGTGTCGACGCTTGTCTCTGAAGAAACCGGCTTGTAACCAAATACGCGCTCCGCAAGAACGCCGACTATGGGAGGTGCGAATGAAGCAAATACTGCTTCGAAGCACTTGTCGAGCGCATAAACTGTGGTTCTTGCCTTCTCCGGTACGATCTCGGCGAAAATGGGGCTGCATTGCACAGTGAGAAAAAAGAATTGTCCATGAGCAACGCAATACAAGAAGGTCCAGTAGCAATGCTTAAAAAAACAAAGATTGCACGTTTGCAGTGTTTACTTAAAGATGAGTGGATCAGATCATACCTGTTGGTGGATGAGGCGTTCCAGGAGATGGCGAATCTCATGACGAAGAACGCGAGTAGGAGGATGGCGCCGAGAGGGATCGGTAGTTTATATGCGCCAGCACGATCCTGCCGGTGTTGGGGAACCGCCGGGCGACGGGGTCACCGATGAGCCAGCCGAGTGCGGTGGCGAACAAATAGAGGTCGATGATGACTCTGGTCTCCCAATGCATGAACCCGACGAGCTGAAATCTTGCGTATATGCAGGTGGTGTGACATGTTGGCGGGGGGGGGGGGGGGGGGGGGGGGGGAGGGGGGGGGGCTGGGCCCCCTCCAAACCCTCCCTGCCCTTCTGGCGTTTGGCGTGCGCGGGGAGGGTTTCCATGCTTTAGCCAGTGGGACACACTCCATACGGCCCGAAATGGCTAAGGGAACGGAGCCTGGTGATGTCGTTTCAGACGGAGACAAGAACAGAGCCTGGTGATGCCGTTTCAGACGGAGACACTGTTGACTGTCCCACTGACTAAAGCATGGAAAGCCAACATATGCAGTTTGGCAATGGTGGTTTTATTGTTTTTTAAAAGAAAAGGTAGGAAGGGTGAACCAAAACTGAAGCCTTGTTGTGCCAATGTAGGGTCAGGTTGTGAAGCCTTGTTGTTTATATTGTGCCTGCTTCTCATAAAGTAATTTTTCATGCTGATATTGTCATGTCAGTACAAGCTTTGAGGCAAACATGTCAGTACCCATACGATATTTCTATCAGCAATGTTAATGTTCAAGAGTAACTTTTGATGATAAATTCTCCTAATAAAATTCTCTCACACACATGCTCCTAACGGCTCCAGTTACTCTTGAAGTATATGCAAAGTTTATTTTTTTGTCCAAATTAACATTATTGTTGCTAGCTATTGTATTATTGTGCTAAGGGCCACAACCATCAGTAATGTCAACAGAGCTAACAAACCCTGTTCTACTGGAATGCTCATTCAGTTCACTGACCATGCACTGCCATTTGCTCGATTGCAGTTTCAGAGTGAAGCTGATGTGACGACAATAGGGCTCCAATTTGTGGCAGCCTCTTGGTAGGCCGGATCCCATCTTGAACACAATTTGAAAGGCAAGTAACTGGCATAAAACATCAAGTTAAGCACCTGCTGATGTTTGAACTTTTAAATCATAGTTGATTCTTTCTTGAGTTGTGTTAGGCAGTTCAAGGCAGTTTTCGCGGTGGAATAACTGTGCCTTGGTTGATTAATGATTACTGCCCCCCCCCCCCCCAAAAAAAAAATCTTACAGTAGTACTGTATCATGTTCCTTTACTGAATTTTACACCTAGTTATTAAACTGAAATCTCAGTCCTCGGTTCTTGTCCTTAGACTGACTCCGACCGGCACCCTATTCAGCACATTAAACACAAAATGGATGGTAAAGGTTGCAAAACTGCTCTCCAACGGATCACCTAAATGAGTGCCTATTTTGGGAGCGCGTCGCTCCGCCACCCCACAAATGAAGCACCTCGCGCGTCACTGCCCATCTCTTCCGCTCGCGCCGAGCTTCTTCCCCGCCGCGTCTCCTCTCCCTGCCCCCACCAAGCGGGCGGGTCACTCGAGCTGGTGGTGCCCGCCTCGGAGCAGCAGCACGTCGCTCGAGCTGGTGGTGCCATCCTCCTCGCCGAGCGGACCGCAGGCCCCTCGGCGCTCCACCGCAGGCCCCTCCACCTCCTCCATCCGCCACTGCTGCGTCAGCTCTGCCTCCGCCGTGCCACGTCTACTCCCTCTCCGAGAGCGAAGGCGCTGCAGAAACGGCTCAGGGCGATCTCCGAGAGCGAAGATCCCCTCTCTTTCTTCAGGGATTCGCAATTTCCAGGAAATGGTAGCGCAGCTGCCGGAATTAAAGAATTCAGGCAAGATGGTACGGGAACTTGTGCGAGAGCTTGTGGAGCACATGGGCCAGGTCTCTCCACTTCCTCCCCCTTTTCGTCACCTCATCTTGTGATGTGCTGCCGTTCCCCCCATTGCTCTGATTTGCCTTGGATTGGATTGGGATTTTTTTAAGCAACGATTGGATTGGATTGGTATTGGGATTCTCCATGGCTGCACGCGGCTCATACACAACCGCTTGAGAGTATTCCGATTGTCCCCAAGCGACCTGTGGCTCGATCCATCCAACCATGGCGACGGGCTTGGGTTTCTTGAAGGCCGTGGCGCTGGTGCTTCTCGCCGCCGCGCTGTACAGCCCCGAGGGCTTCTCGCGGCGTCGATGCCGCTGGGGTACACGTACGGGCCCGTGGTGTCCGCGCCGCTCCACGAGGCGCGCGCTGGCGGCCAGCGAGCGCGTGGGCGAGGGCCGGCTCCCTGGCCCGGAGGACATGGCGTACGCCGCCGCCAGCGGGTTGCTCTACACGGGCTGCGCCGACGGCTGCACGCGGCGGCGGGAGTGGCTGCCGAAGCTCGAAGCGGCGGCGGACGACCCGATTTTCGGACTCCCGTTGGAGATAGACAGTTTTGGATCGAATCCTTTCAGCTGCAGGACCACCCCATTCACGTGTTTTGTCTCCGATTTAGGTATTTCGGGTTGGAGTCAGTCTTATACCAGCGTATGCCCTTCTGGTTCTTGAAGTACAGTGGATGTTGAAAATGCAGAATGGGATGCTACTGCCATCTAATGATGCAATTGATCAAGCACACTGAGGCTCTGAAAAGCAAAATGAAGGTATGTATTTTCTCTTTCAGCATTTTTGCATGTACAATAATTATTCTTGCAAGTGCACAAGCCGGTCACTCTGTGATGGTTTTAACCTCATACTTGACAACTTGGCATTCGTATTTCTGAAAATTATGGATTTCGATGGATTTAGCATAATGAAGACTCACATATACACATTATATGGATTCCCAATAATAATGACACATTATATGTTTAGTCTTCCAAAATTAATGTTACCAGATCTACAAACAAAAGCTAAAGTTTGCATCAACGTACATTCAGGAGAAACCTCAAAAAAAAAAAAAGTAACAAGAATGATATGTGATGCAGCTATGTTTTTCTTGTTACCAGATCTACAAACAAACTTGTTAAAGATGAAGTCAATTCTATAGCCAGCAGATCTACAAACAAACTTTTACTAGCCGCAGAATTGTGGGGGCTTTCTAGTTACTAAGGAAACAGTGATCAGTCGTTTGGTTCAGCTACTACTTGTTAAACCACTTGGTTCAGTGTTGCTAACTTTGTCTTCGTCATCCTAAGCACGCTCCAGTCTTCTCCTGCACTAAGCACGCTCCAGAACTGCAGGGGAGGGAGCAATCAGCATGTTGTTAAAGATGAAGTCAATTCTATAGCCACAGCGACCATGTAGCTGCCACCAGAATCATCATATTAGTTTCCCTATCGTCTATATCTGACATAAATCTGCAAGTGGCATGGGTAATAGATCAAAGACACCCAAACAAATTGAACCTTAGAATGCAATGAAAATTGGCATGTAGAAAACACAATTTCATGAAGTAGCAGAGACTAGAAACAAGACCTACAGCTCAGTTTGTCAGATATTTAAACATGTCTGCAGAGCAAAACCAGAGCATGCAACAGAATAAAGGAAGAAGTAGCAGTCGCTGCATGTAAGATTCAGCAGGTAAAAGACAGAGCACTGGAGAATGGAAATCAGAATTCGTTGCACCTGAAATCAGTGACACATCACAGCATAAAGCTGTGGGGCGTGGAGCAGGATCGCTCGGATCAAGAATCCTCCTCGTGGACGCGCTGAAACTCCCAGGCGACATGGTCGCAGCAGCCTCTGCAGAGTTACATATGAGAACAGCCTTAAAAGTCTTGATTGTTATATATTATTATATACAAATTAGCGGCCTTTTTGAGGCATACATGATAACCAAGGAAAATTCAAAAACATCTCACAAAAAGCTAGTTACTTAAGACATAACAAATTTCAAAAAGGAGAATATCCCCCCCCCCCTCCCCCCCTACAAGGTGGCGCATGCGCGTGCGCGCGCACACACACACAGAGAGAGAGAGAGAGAGAGAGAGAGAGAGAATTCTAGAAAAATATAGATATAATGTTGTTTCATTTTTTTATCTGATAATAGAGTTTAGACTTGAAATTTTGTGTGAAAGCATAACATATACTCACTTATTGAGATTAAAAATTAACAATTTAACTATTTTTAAAAACTTCTAATTATGGTTTCTGATAAAAAATTGCTACTTTCCAACTTTTAATACATATTGCAGTAGATATATCCCGGACAAGTGAAATTTGGTGGGCTGACCTACTATTTTTGTTTTTACTTGTTTCAGCTCAACCGCAGTTCTGTCATGCTTTGAGGCCCTATCTTGTATGCATGTGTCAACAATTTTGAGATTTTCGTGTACTTGCTACTAATCATGGGGCATGCACAGAGAACACATTGAAATCCGGTTTCCAAAACTCAGTGGCTGATAGTTTTCACTAAAACATAATATTGCTTTTAAGTAAAACAACTTAAATACAATTAGAAAACCGAGTGATATGATCACCTCCAAGATAGGACTAAAAGCATCGTCTACAACAGAATATCGGGTTTTAGATGTAAAAAAGGCATCCAACAGAGCTCTGAAAGCATCCCCGATCTTTTGGTTACCCTAAAACCAGCCCAATTTGTTGCCAAAATATAGGGGAAGCCTAGTGCCCCAGAAAGGCCTCCAACATACTTGCAGTTGATGACACGGCAGAATAAAAAAGGCTACCAATTAATCATATTTTAAAAGATACTATTTGAAGACGGGATTTTAGATCCATAGGTGAATGCCCCGCGCGTTGCTCCGAAAATTAAAGTGCTAATCTGGTCGTGTTTAGAATAAAAACAGGAAGAGAAATATGAAGGGATTTATAGTGCGAAACTCTATTGGAGCATGCAACAATGATTTCCTGATTTGCCTTCCAAATGTTTTGATTTAAAACATATTGATGGAAGTTGAGAACGAAGGTCTATAAATTAGACTCGTTTTATTGAAACTAGAAGCCGCTAGAACAGTTCATAGTACTCTGGAGAAAGATATAACCAGTATCTCAGTAAAGCTGACCCAACTAAATAAACTGGATGTAGGGATTTGACGCATAGAAAAGAGAAATGCCAACAATGAGCTGGTTTGCTCACATGTTTTCTTTTCTCACCGAATAAACAGCGTAACAATATCTTTATTTTTTCCTAGTTGGACATAACTGAAAAAAAAAGTTGATCAAATAAACAGCAAGGATAAGTGGTTTATATCTTGACAACGTATCCTATGAGAACCAGGTTCGTGTGAGAACTATAAGAACTTCAATCTGGACCACATGATTTTGATCCAATGGGGCGTATGAATTCAGGTGGAGGGTGAATTTGCAAAATCACCGCCCACTTAATAATACTTTTGCAAATTTCCCCTCCCACCTCTCCCTATACGCTCCTCTTGGATCAAGATCATGTGGCCCAAATTGAAGTTCTCATAGTTCTCACACGAACCTTATTCTCATAGGATACGCTCCCTTATATCTTACCTGCGATTGTATTGTGGAACAAAATCTATCAATGCATTATTGACCAAATTGCTGCTTCCCAGGGAACATGACTGATGGAAAAACAAAGGAAAAAGAAAAGAGAAACCGTATATCTGTTCAGAGTGCTATAGATTGCCTTGACTGCTGGAATCTCCAACAGGTGGCTGTAATTTTTCAGAGAAAAACTCGAAACCAGGAACTGACGAATAATTGAACATCTTCCTATTCTATAAACTTGCTCTTTTTTGTTAGATGAAAGTTCTCTGAAATTTCAATTCTTGCACTAGAACGCAAATGCATACAGAACTATAAACATCAATCTGTATTGAAAGTTGAAAGCTGGTCACCAGAACTCAAATGCATACATACCTGACGAAAAAATGGGAATATCATCAGAAGACTCAGAACTACTTTCAAAACGAAGCACTAAACAGCAACCTGTATTGAAAGTTGAAAGCTGGTCCCCAGAACGCAAATGCATACATATCTGACGAAGAAACGGAAAAAAGATCATCAGAACTACTTTCAAAACGAAAATACCTGAGTGAAGCACGTAATCAAAACTTGGAAGAGACTTTGCTCTGGATATATCCACACGGATCGATATACCCATGTACATGTTTGAAGATTCTCTAACCTGCCCGTAAATATCCTGCTGTAAATGGGCAGCCGCACCCGGCCCAGGCTAGGAACTTGCGTACTCACGGAAACAAAAACTATCCCTTCACTGAGTTACCTGCTTTGGGACTTGGGAGTGTTTTTGGGCAGCCAGTGTCCGGTACAAACGAGGCGTTGGAGGAAAGTTAAAAAAAAAAACAGTTGGAGGATATCTTCCTCCTGATGGTCGTGTTTTTAATTTAGAGCAATGCTCGTATATGCAACATTTGAATAGAGTTGGTACGCGTACACGGTTGCTGATCGATGAGGCAGAGTCCTTGTACCGGACAACATGAAACAAAGTGCAAGATTTTGGATCCAGATAATGCTGGAAAGAACACAAGGCCCGTGAACTAGGTTCCCTTTGACCTTGTCAACATTTATTTATATGGCTCACGCTCCGTCATGGTCCGGAACTTCCTGATGGACATGTTTTTATTTAGAGGAAATCTCGTATATGCAATATTTGAAATTTTGAATAGAGTTGGTACGCGTACATGGTAGCTGATTGATGAGGCAGAGTCCTCTTGTACCGGACATTCTGAAACTAAGAGCAACATTTGGATTCAGACAATGCTGGTAGAACACAAGGCCTGTGAACTAGGTTCCCTTTGACCTTGTCAACATTTATTTACATGGCTTCTAATCTGTGGATAATAGCCTCTGATTCAAGGAACCGACAGAAGATTCTTCGTCTTCCCGGGCACGAACTGCACTGTCCCTTGTTTCTTCAGGGAGCGGGAGCTGGCCATCTGACGCCACCAGAAGGTCCTGCCGTGCGCGCTCTCTGTCCCGGGGATAAGTGCAGTAGAGCAAGGTGTAGGTCAAGCAGCATATTGCCATGGGAAGAGCGATCTCCGCATAAACTGCCTTCGCCAGTGCCGCGGCGTTCTCTCTGTCCGTGTCGACGCTTGTCTCTGAAGAAACCGGCTTGTAACCAAACACGCGCTCCGCGAGAACGCCGACGATGGGTGGCGCGAATGAAGCAAAGACGGCTTCGAAACACTTGTCGAGCGCATAGACTGTGGTCCTTGCCTTCTCTGGCACGATCTCGGCTAAAAATGGGGCTGCATTGCACAGTTAGAAAAAGAATTGTCCATGAGCAACGCAATTGAGGAAGGTCCAGCAGCAACGCTTAAAAAAAAAAGAAAGATTGCACGTTTGCAGGGTGTACATAAGATTAGTGCGTCATACTTGTCTCTGAAGAAACCGGCTTGTAACCAAACAGGCGCTTCGCGAGAACACCGACAATGGGAGGTGCGAATGAAGCAAATACTGCCTCGAAGCACTTGTCCAGCGCATAGACTGTGGTTCTTGCCTTCTCCGGCACGATCTCGGCGAAGATGGGGCTGCATTGCACAGTTTGAGAAAAGGAGTTGTCCATGAGCAACGCAATACAAGGTCCAGTAGCAACGCTAAATAAAGAAGATTGTACTAAAGATGAGTGGATCGTACTTGTTGGTGGACGAGGCGTTCCAAGAGATGGCGAATCCCATGACGAAGAACGCGACAGCGTGCGCGACGCCGGTGGAGGGGTCATTGGGCAACGCCAGCAGGAGGATGGCGCCGAGCGGGATCGCCGGCGTTGGGGAAGCGCCGCGCGACGGGGTCCCGACGAGCCCGCCGAAGAGCGCGCCGAGCGCGGTGGCGAACAGGTACAGCCTGGTGATGAACCCGACGAGCTCCAGCCACATTGCGGCGAAGTTGAGCGCGGACCACGGGATGGAGCCCGCGATCCCCTGCGCCACGATGACCTGGAACGTGGACACCCCTATGACGCGTTTGGCGTCCCGGAGCAGCTCCCGGGCCTCGTCCGCCGCGGACGCCGCCCAGCGCGACGCTGAAGATGGCCACGGCGTGGAACGCGAGGCGCCATCCCGCGACGCCGAGGAAGGTGAGCGTCGCGCGTCTGGTCGTCGGTGTAGTCGGCGACGAGCGAGCTGATGGCCGAGACCACGAGGCACGAGCGCGAGGCCGATGCCGTTCAGCCCCCGCGAGATAGCCATCTGCACTCGCGTGCCACACACGCGCACACAGTTTGCAAGTCAGTTTTGCTCATTGGAAGCTTCTACTCGCTGGACACTTGTGCGCTCTCCAACACAGAATTTGCAAGTCAGTTTATGTTCTTGGAACCATCTCCTCGCTGGAGAGTGGGCCAGCGCACCCAGTCGGGGCCACAAACCAGTCAAACCTCGAAAGTCTTATCTACCTTTTCTCGAGGGTGGGCTCAGGATTTGGACCATGAGTATTCAATTTTTTATTTTTCTGAGAACTTAAATTATGGATAGTCACAGAATTGAATGGGGAAATATTCTGTGCAATTGCCTAATTTCGTGCGATGGTGCAAACAATGATTTGAGCCCGTCGGATCGTCATCCAGTGGCTTGTCTTCCTCCCACCACTCAGCGAATGCAACTTCGCACAAACCACCCTGCGAGCCCTCTCCTCTTTTCCCGTGACTAGCGCTTGGCCTTCGTCTTCCTTGCATCTCGTTTCTCCATTCTCTCACGAGCTCCCAGCTAATTAACCATTTGGAGCACCGCCGTCCAGGCTCGGCCCATTCGGCCGGCACTCTCCTCAATAGGGATCGTTCCCCCAGGCCTAATTCGTTGCGGTCCTAGCCCAACTGCTGGGGCTTGCCTCCCCTGATCCATGGACAACATTGAAGAGAAGGAAGAAGGGAGTTCGCGCAACCACGAGCTCCGCAAGCACAAGCGCAAATGGGTTTCTGTCTCGTAAAAAAAAAAAAGCGCGCAAATGGGTTTGACTCTGGAACAACCTGCGTTGGATTAGGCGTATGCACATACAAACATTAGGGACGGCGTGAGATGCAAACCTCCTCCCAAGCCACAGACGATGACGAGATTGTCATTGTTGCAAACGGTTTTGCCGCATCTGACATCCTCGTGGCTCGAGTTCAGATTTGGAATCGTCATTCCCGTTGGCCATGCCCATCTCTGTTGAGTTCTGGAACAGTTGCAGGTCCCCAGATTGAAGAACATGCGTTAGGAGGTCAAGAGAAAGAAACAGAGGGTTTGTTGCTTAATATTGCTAAAGTTTGTAGGGGGCTTTGTGCGATGTTGCGTTTACTGATCGGTGGGAGTAGGGGTGGGCGTTCGGTCATACCCGATGTTTCGGTTCGGTTTTTTCGGTCTTCTTAATTTTCGGTTATCTAGAATTGCTACCCGAAATGACAACGAAAATTTGGGTACCCGACAACTTTGGGTACCTAAATTTCGGTTCGGTCTTCGGTTATACCCAAACTACCTAAATTAGCATTAATTTTCAGAGAAAAAATAAAATAAACTTGATTATACCCAAAATACACTATGCAATCAACTTGATAATGAGTTACCATTATATGATAGGAGAAACATGAATATGATGAATGAGTAACAAAGGATGTTATGTGACCATGGTTTGAGTCTATGTGCTAAATCCTACATATCATACTAATTTGGGTAGTTTGGGTAGTTCGGGTACCCAAGGGTATTACCCGAAATTGAACAATAAAATTCGGTTACCCAAGGGTACTACCTAAACAAGTATCCGAAGACCGAAATTCCGGTTTTTTCGGTCTCGGTCTCGGTTTTTTCAGTTTCGGTGTTTGGGTATCGGTTTTTGTGCCCACCCCTAGGTGGGAGGATGCAAGCCTCTAGATGGCAATCTGACGCACTCTGATCATTGTTGCACCATTTCACGAAATTAGGCAATTGCACAGAATATTTCCCCGAATTGAATTGCTTCACACATAGATGTACTAAACAATCAACATATCAAAGCCGTTGTGCTTCTTTTTGTTTAGATTGAGTCTGTATAAGTGTTTGTTTCGTTTCTTGATGTACATGCATAGGGTATAGTCTTTATGTAATGGGTATTCATTTGAATACCCTTGGTACAATGTAAGCGCCCTGCTTTTTCCCTCTTGATGGTGTGAAAAATTGCTAGTAGTGCCGTCGGTGTCCAGAAGTGTCAGGTTGTAGTAGGAGCGAAGCTCTAAAAAATTTGACTTAAAGAGGGACAAACAAATCTGAAGGGGACCAAAATTTTATGTTTCACTGTTTTGTGTGATGAAATCTTGGCGATACATGTGGTGTGCGCATAACATGGTGGAGTTGTTTTTTTTTTTTGGGGGGGGGGGGGGGGGGGGGGGGGGGGGCTCCAGCCCCACCCTGCTGTTGCTCTTGACTGAGCAAAGGATGGTGGATGGCGTGACGGCGAGAAGCGAGTGTTTGGTATCAATCAAACTCTACCATCCTATCTCTATTGCTAGCATAACAGGGCATAGAAGATGCAAAAAGTGACAGTCAAGACTGTGATTGGGTGAGTGAGTTCATGGCTTACCGTTGACTTGAAGGTGATCACGTCGGAGCAGGGCGAAGATCGAGCGGTTGCAAGCAGCTAGCTGTTGTGTATGAGCTGCAGCAGCTCGCCGTTGCATGCCTTTATAAAGCACCAGTGCATGTCGTAGCATCTTTGCTCTTTGTATTGTCCAGAGCACTTGCAAATATGTTCGTTTTCTCACTCAACAAGCAAAGGCACACCTCATTTGGTTAGTTACAGAACTTTCCTACATTTATCTATGGATTTTTTTTCTGCATATATGTAAGGGTTTGGTGATTCGATTCCTTGTTTCTGCTACCCAGGGGCGAAGCTAGGTGTAGCTTGCCTGGTGCACAGACACCACGGTAAATCAAATTTTTAGTGCTAGTCACTATGTTTTGACCATTGGTTTACCTCCTTTAGCCTATTGTTATCTCCAATAAATCATAAAAATTGCTAATTTGGCACCACCATGATGCGAACTCTAGCGCGCCACTGCTGCTACCCCATCGGGCAGCGCGGCGAGGCCAGTGTAGCCGGAGGGAGGGGGGCGGCGCTGCCAGGATGAGCGCAACCGGGGGAGGACGACGGGACATGCACATGGTGTTTGACGAAATGCCCATACGTGGTGTGGCCACAGCTGACGGAATGTGGGCAAACGACGTTTATGCCTCCATACCTCGTATCAAACAGAAAACAGGGCATTGTATCACTCCTTCAATCCACTACCAGAAATCGGCTTTTCCCCCGAGTGTCCCCCCCTTTCCCGAGTGTAATTTATCGGGCACTCGGGAAATCTAACCTTTCCCGAGTGTCAAGATAAATACACTCGGGAAAAGCTTGACACTCGGAAAACGGCCTTTCCCGAGTGTCCAAGGGACGAGACACTCGGGAAATGTTAGACACTCGGGAAAAAAAAGTTTTCCCGAGTGTATTTTTCGTTGACACTCGGGAAAAGAAAGAGCCGGGCCCCACGGCAACTAGCGGGCGTTAGATTTGACGGCGGGGAGGAGCCTTTCCCGAGTGTCGCCGTCATACACTCGGGAAAACTATTTTTTTTCACATATTTGCTACCAAACTTTTTTCCTGTCACTTATACACTTCAATATACTTCATGTTGAAATTTTGTAAATTTCACGAACCGTTTACTAAATTTAGTAATTTATTTTATTTAATTGTATTTTTTGATGATAAGTCAAAATTGAACTGCAAGTCATTCGAATAATGGAATCGAGGTAATGAAAAAATGATATTCATGTTACTGGGTTCATTGTAAGGCCGTATGCAGAAAATGAAATGAAATTTCAAGTATTTTGTTCATGAAATATGACAATGAGTGTGTGACCTATTTGATTTAAAATTCTATAAAATTCAAATAATGTCAAAAAATTGTGAAATTTGTCAGGATGTCACGATATCATATGTAGTTGTTGTGATAAATAGTAGGCGAGGTTTCGTGCAAGGTGTCACGTAGGTTGTTTACAAAACGGACTATGAGGGAGGAAGTGCCATAGGTTTTATGGTTGGGCATTAAGATTAGGAGTCAAGTGGTTTTCAAAAATTTAATTTGACTTCAAACATATTTTTTATAGACAACAGATCATATAAAGAGTACATTCTAAAAATTTGAAGAATTTTCGAATTTGTTTGTTATTTTTTAATTTTTTAAGCTGCTAACCAATTATATTTCCCGAGTGCGTGATTGTTTTACACTCGGGAAATTACGTTTACTCTCGGGAAATATTTGAGCGGGAAACAAAAATTTTGGCGGAGTCCGAGCCCCCCTTTCCCGAGTGTTTTGAATCCAGACACTCGGGAAAGGGGGGGGGGGGGGGGGGGGCTTTCCCGCCGTCCATTGCCGCCGCCCTCGCTCCCCCGCCTCGCCAGCCACCCTCCCTCCTCCGCCGTCTCCCACCGCGCCCGACCTGCTCAACTACGAGGGATGAGAGCTGCTGCTCATCGCGGCGTCCGACGACGTCGAGGAGGAGCTCGGGCTCGACTTGGAAGGGGAGGTGAAAGAAGAAGTTGGCGACGAGCAGGGCGAGGGCGCGGCGCGGTGCTTGGACCTCGTGAAGATGTTCGGCGAGGTGGCCGACGTCAGACCGCTGCTCGGCGGGACCTAGGACTAGGAGTAAACAGGGCATTCACCTGCTCTGCTTGAGCGCGTGGCCTCCCTCGCGCCCTGCCCCCATCGTCGAGGCCCTCACCGGCGTTGCTGCTCTTCTCCTGCCAGGTTAGTTCTTCTTCCTTTTTCTTTTCTTTTTTTTCTTTTTTTCCTGTTTTTGTCATGTGCAGTGAAAGAAAAAATAGGTTGCTTGCATAAATTGCTTGTATCTTGTGAAATATTGGGCAAATGAGAAATAGGTTGAATATTGATCGGCATTGTGAATTGGATTTGTTTGGAAAGGAGGAATTCAAAAATAAAAATTGTGAATACAATTGTGAATTGGATGTCGATTACAGGCAAATGAAGAATAGGTTGCAAATTGATCGGCAATTGTGAAATGAGGAATTCGAAAGTAGTTGTCATTGTGATATGATTTTTGGTTGCCGGCCATCGTGCCGTTGTTTTGTTGCAGGTTTTGGAAACCTCTCCGTGTAGGGGAGATGCTGCCGAAATTTACGAAATTGACACTATTTGTTTCTTTTTTTTCAGTGAGAGGCCATTGCATCGTCCTCGAGTCGTCACTTTGCAGGATAGCAAGGTGAGACATAAAAGACCTTCTTTTTTCATTCATGTTTGTAGGTCACGCGAAACCTAGTTAGTCGGCTCCCGTTCGAAAGAGATACGGTTGAAAATATGCAGTTCTTTGCATATGTATAGCCGTATCTGTTTCGAATTGTCCACGTTTTTTGGACAGCCCGAGGATGTGTAGATGGGTTAGTTTTCGTGCTCTACTCCTATCCGAGACAGATTTTCGGCACCATCTCTCCGTTGTTCTCCGGATACACAATCTCCTTGTTAGGACGTCTATTTGGAGAACAGCGGGGAGGTGCTGCCGAAATTCCGTCTCGGATAGGAGTAGAGCATGAAAACTAACCTCATCTGCACATCCACGGGTGGGATTAGGACCTATCTTCACCTATTAGACTGTATAAGTGAACGGTAGATGCAATTGATTTATCTATTACTCGGTGATATGTTAGAGGATGGATGACCGTGAGTGGATGTACACGGGCCGCCAAAGTCAGAGTTCGTGTATTAAGGAATGGATTAAAAAGACTCAAGGTTTCATGAAGAAAGCATTTGCCAATGTTAAAGGAAAGCCTCCTCGGACTTTCTGTCCATGTAGTGAATGTGAAAACCGTAAGAAGCAAACAAAGGTGGAAATGGGTAAACATCTCATAAAGCATAGATTCATGGCGAACTATAAACGGTGGACCAGCCATGGTGAGGCCGATCGTGTGCGACACGAGGTCGTCAAACAACGCATCGACGAGGCTTTTGACGAGGATGCCGGGGTAGCAGACATGTTGAATGACTATGCAGAGGCACACAACTTCGAGGAAGGCTGCAGGGAGGAGCAGCCAGAGCCAAGTGCAAAGGCGTATTATGATATGTTGTTTGCGGCACAGCGGCCCCTTCACGGGCATACCAATGTTTCTCAACTGGATGCCATTGCGCGCCTGATGGCCTTAAAGTCCCAGTTTAGCATTTGTCACCGCAATTTCGATGTCATGTTGACAGTTATTGCCAGCATGCTTCCGGAAGGTCACAATCTGCCAAAGAACATGTATGAGTCACAGAAACTACTTCGTGCACTTAAGATGCCATATGAGAAGATACATGCTTGTCCGAAAGGATGCGTGATGTTCCGTAAAGAACACGCAGAAGCCTTGTACTGTCCAAAGTGTTTGTCCTCACGGTACTTGGAGGTAGAATCAGGTGATGGTGAAAAGCGGCAGACGTCAGTCACTGCGAAAATCCTACGGTACCTCCCGTTCATACCGAGGATCCAGCGTCTTTACATGACCGAAGAGACTGCGAAACAGATGACATGGCACAAAAAAGGAGTGCGATGCCATCCCGAGAATCTTGTACATCCGACCGATGGTGAATCCTGGACACATTTTGATCGAATCCATCATAAGCAGATGAGGCTCGTAATGTACGTGTGGCACTGGCAACAGATGGGTTCAATCCTTATGGAATGGGGGCTGCCCCATACACTTGTTGGCCCGTGTTCGTTATACCCTGTTGGGATTCTTCTCGAAGAAAACCCAGCACCGGGTGAAGCACGGAGAGAAAGCGAGAGAGAAAGGGAAAGGCTTCGTGTTCTCTAGAGGGAATCTGCACAACACGAAGCCTAGGCCATTGCATTAACAATAATGTTACACAGCAAGGAATCGACCCCCTCTCCAGTGCACGGGAGGGGGTATTTGTACCGTGATCAGGGATTACAAATCAATGCCTAAACTACCCCTGATCACGGAGAATAATGTACAGGATATTCGGTACAAAAATGTCCGGAGGGCACAATCAACTTTTGCCATCTTCCCGTCGAGGGTGCACCAGAAACCCTTAGCCTTCGCGTGGCAGCGGCCCTTCGGACACTCGATCCGCCCTTCACGCCCCGCATCAAGTCCCGTGGATCTTCGGGCATGCGCGAGGCGCCCAGTCGAGCTTCGTCCGAAGCCCTAAGCCTTCGCGTGGCGGAGACCCTTCGGGCGCTCGATCCGCCCTTCGCGCCCAGCATCAAGCCCTGCGGAGGGAAAGACAAACGACACACGAAGAAAGACAAACGACACACGAAGGGTAATTTGGTTAGCATAGCTAAACCCTTCGGTTTCAAGGAGAGGGCGTCCGGGATCGAAGCCTGCTCCGCGGATCCCCAACAGTAGCCCCTCGCGGGCGAGGTTCAACGCCGATGAGCCGAACCCTCGAAGAATAACCGGATGCGGTCGGAGCCGATCCCGGAAAAACTTCCCTCACTCATTGGGGTTGATGCTGGCTATAGAGTGTGAAGATGATTTTGTATTGTCCGAAGGTCGAAAACGCGGTGAAAATATGGATCTTATCCGCACTCGCGGTTTTCGAGGGCGCATTAACTGCCCAGGTTTTTACCCCCCTATATAAGGAGGGGAGGAGGCCGGTCATTTTCCGCGCTCACCTTTGAGTTTGTTTGTGATCTTCGGGTTTTTGCTGTTGCTTTCGTGGTTTCGATTTTCGTCGCTTTTCCCTTTTAGTCTTCGTCATCGTCTTGAGGTTCGTTGTTGATCGCTCTTCGGGTTTCCGGATAGGTGCACTCACGACGGTTCTTACTATAAGCTTTGTCTTCGTGCAGCTTTTAGGTTCATTTGATGGCTAAAACGAAGCAGACTGTTGATCTCGTCGACGAAGAGCCGGCGATGTCTGGCGAAGAGGCGGCTTTCTGCCAGGAGGGGGCTATGTCCCTTGATGGTGATGGTTCAGAGGAGTTGCTGGACTCCTTGCCCCAAGGCGAGACTGGTCCTCGTGATCCGGAGGATGTCTCCGGTAGGCGCGAGCCCGGGGTCCCAGAAGCAGCCGAAGGAGGCAAATCCGGAGGCCAAAAAGCTCCGGAAGACGTTCCGGTTGAGAATCCCTCGGCAGACGACGCGGACGCTTCGGCTCCGGTTAAAGGTAAGGATCTTGAGGCTAATAGGGATTACGAGATTTATATCGAGAGCGCTTATGCTGGGGACTTTGGGAGAAAACGCTTTAAGGCCGGCGTTGACGCTGGATCTTCGGCTGCAGAGGGGCAGGGTACTTCTGGTTGTGGTCATTCTTCGAAGGTTACTGACTCCCGGATTCGGACACCTGCAGTTATTGACAAGACTTATCGTTTGAACCGTTCTCGGGTTGACGAAGCCGAGCTCGCCATGTATGTTGAAAGGGGGTACTTTGAAGCTGGAAGGGCCCGCCATCCAGGCGACGAGGAAATTCCGCAGCCCAAGCCTAATGAGGCAATTGTCTTTCGGGATTATTTCGAGGCCGGGCTTCGGCTTCCAGCTCTTTTCATCCTCCAGCGAGTGCTTACAGCGTATGGCATTCAGATATATCACTTGACGCCGAATGCCTTCGTGCAACTGTCAAAGTTCACCTGGGCCGTAAGAACATTCAACGCGAAGGTTAACTACGAAGCCTTTTTGCGCTTCTTCAGTTGTCACTTGCAGAACAAGAAGGTGTACTATGACAATGATGTTCTTCTTCTTCAATATGGGGTCTGCACTTTCAAGCCGCGAAGCTTCAGTAAGAAGTCGAAGCTCGAGAAAGTTGCTTTGATTGCCGCTTTGAGGAATCGCTGGGACAATTATTGGGTGGACTACTGGTTCTACGCTGAGGTACCCGAAGGGGAGAATGATGATGGGTCTTTGTGCTACCCGCTAGCCAGTTTGCTGGTTCCGGCGGAGCCCATTTTCTCTCCTGATTTCACTAGCCGCGGCAAGACGTTCCAGCCTTGCTGCGATGCTTTCAAGAAAGCCTGTAAGATCATCAGCGGCCGTACCGTTGTTGAGGAGTTTATTGCTGCTGGTATTTGGCTTGTGGAGGGTGGCTGGAAGCCGGATGGCAACGAGAAAGTTAAGCTCGACGGGCGCAAGCTCACTTACCGCCGCCCGAAGTTCAATGGGCTTAAAAGGCCTGAAGGTCTTCGGCCGTTGCAGTTTGTTGAGATGGTCGAGGAGTGCGCTAGTCTGCTCTGCGACCCGTTCAGTGCCGCCGAAGAGTATGACGTGGAAAATGGTCTTCTCCCGAAGCGCCGTATCAATCGGATCTTTGATTCGCTGAAGATCAGCTATGGCAATCATGTCGTGCCCTTGGGTAGAAAACGGCTCAAGAAAGGGGAGACGCCCGAGATTGCCACGACCTGCTATATCAAGATGAGGGGCTGGGAAAAGAAATTCGAAGCTCCCGCCGCCGGCGCTGGGTCTTCGGGTTCAGGTTCTGGGCGAGGTCGGGCTCGGGCGGCTTCGCGTCCGCAAAAAGCTAGCGCTGTCGCCATGACGAGCACTGTGCAGGCCGAGCGCCGAAAACGCAAGAGGGTCGTGTCCCGAGGTTCGAAAGGCTCCGGAATCTCGGATGCTGGTCGAGGCGGGTCGAGTGCCCACTTGGCTTCGGGGCAGACTGAATTTGCCTCAGGTTCTCGCGGTGAAGATGAGTCTGTGGCTGGTGGTGCTGGAGTGGTTGGTTCTGGGGATGCGCCTGTTTCTCCTGGCTTGGAGGCGCTTTCCGAAGGCCGGGACGGTGTTCCCGTGATCGAGCTGTCAGATACCGAGGAGTTGCTGGATGGCGCCAGCAGCCTTCGGGTAGATGTTGAGGAGACGCAGGGCATGGAGCTGGGCCGGAGTGCCGGGGACATGGTTGGAGATGATATCTTGGGCTCGACCGGCATAGAGCGGTCAGAAGACACCGGGAGCTCCAGTGCTTCGGAAAGCTCTGATGGTTCATCGTCTTCGGGCGATGACTCTGACTCGAGCTCCGACGCGGGGAGCTCGTACGGGGCCACGAAGGATGATAACTCTCTCGATGTTTCGCTGGCGATGATGAGTGGCTTAAGGGAGCACAATCCCAATGGTCCTTAGACTTGTGGCTTTAGTTTTCTTCGCGTTACTCTTCTATATATATTTTTTTGTTCTCACGTGAAAATTGCCTTGCGTAGAGCTTTGGACCACGCTGGAGGCGAACTCCGCTCCTAACCTCACCGATTTGCTGCTCCGGCAAGGCCAGATGGTAACTGGGTTTAAGGATTTTTCTTCGTTTATTTTGTTGACCTATTGGTCTTTGTTAACACTTCGCTTCTTTATCAGATCACGCAGGCATCTCAGGTACTTCGGAAGAAGCTGGAGACTGAGGTGGGCTTTGGAGGTGTCCCCCCTGAACTCGTCATGCTTCGCGAGGAGAAAAGTTGCTGGGAGACCAAGGAGGCCAGCTTCGAGGAGGAGATCGCGCGCTTGAAGAAGGACCTCCAGGAGAAAACTGACTCCTTCGCCGCCTACAAGAAGGATACCGAAAGGAAACACGCGGCGGCGCTGGAGAAAGTGGAGGACAAAAGGGCCGCTCTGGAGGAGACTTTGAAAACGGAAACCGAACGGCTAAGGTCGGGGGCTTCGGGCCTATTTCGGTCTTATTCGGAGCTTCTTGCTCGCTACGGCCGCTAGCCTCGCCCACTTCCCGCCGGAGATGAGCTGAACCTCGATTCTTTGCTATCTTGGGTTGAGAAAGAGCTCCAGTCTGTGCCCAGCTTGGTGAATAACATGTGTGAGCATGGGGCGAAGACCTGTCTCTACGCGCTTCTGGACATACTGGCGAAGAAGAAGGTTGGCGACTTTCATGAGCTTGGTTACTCCACCTTCCCTTCCGAAGCCATAGAGGGTGCGGATCCTAACACCTCGGACAAGGGCGTTAGCATTGTTGCGAAACGCTTTTGGAGGTTCTACTGGAGCAAGCACGGCTCCGCGACCGCCTGCGCTAGCGCCGTTGCTCGCGCGAATGAGGTAAGGGCTTCGTACGTTTTTTATTTTTCCTTCCAGAGTTTTATTGTGCTGAGTAACCCTCGACCTTTTACAGGCTAAGGAGAAAAAGAGGAAAGAGGCTGGAGGTCTTGTTTCGTCATCGAATCCTTCTTCGGCCGACGAGCAGGGGAAAGCGAAGAAGGCCAAGAGCGCTGTTGTTGCCGAAGCTTCCGCCGCTGCTCGCTCTCGCTCTGCTACCCCGTCTGAGCCCGCCGCGAAGGTTGCTGCAAGCGAAGATGCTTAGATCCTCGGGGCTACTGGATTTTGTTTTTGTTTTGTAATTTTAATGGTTTGTAATTCAAAGACGCGGTACTGTGTGCAGGTCTCCGAAGAGGAGGCTGCTGTTGAACCTTTGTGCTATCAAAACGGTAGGATTTGTGCTACGCGCGCTGCCTATCGTTTGGTTACGAAGATTGTTGGCAATGACGGTCTTAGTCGCTTCTGGGGCTACGTTTTCAATGAGTACTTTGGCGCTCGGGCTGAAGTGACTCAGTTATTTCAGAGGGATAGGCGCCGGATGCTTCGCGGGCCTCCGCCGGTCGTCCCGAAGGCCAAGGCTACGGAGTCTGAAGAGATTTATGACGTTCCGTGGGTGTACGACGATAGCCGTGGGGATGGACTACCTGGGATGTTTCTTGAACTCTGAATTTCTGTTATCGTTTTCGTGCTTTGGGCTTGACTAAATATTGGTCGTTGTGTTTCTTTGTTGTTTACGATGATGCAATTCCTGTATTGTTTGTGAGCCTTCGAAAAAACTACCCTCCCCCTGGCAAACGAGGGCGAGGTCGCTGACGCTAAGCTTTTTTCTTCGAAAAACTTCCCTCCCCCCTAGCAAACGAGGGCGAGGTTGCTAACGCGAAGACTTTTGCTTCGGAAAAACTTCCCTCCCCCCTAGCAAACGAGGGCGAGGTTGCTAGCGCGAAGCCTTTTGCTTCGGAAAAACTTCCCTCCCCCCTAGCAGACGAGGGCGAGGTTGCTAGCGCGAAGCCTTTTGCTTCAGAAAAACTTCCCTCCCCCCTAGCAGACGAGGGCGAGGTTGCTAACGCGAAGACTTTTGCTTCGGAAAAACTTCCCTCCCCCCTAGCAGACGAGGGCGAGGTTGCTAACGCGAAGCCTTTTGCTTCGGAAAAACTTCCCTCCCCCCTAGCAGACGAGGGCGAGGTTGCTAGCGCGAAGACTTTTGCTTCGGAAAAACTTCCCTCCCCCCTAGCAGACGAGGGCGAGGTTGCTAGCGCGAAGCCTTTTGCTTCGGAAAAACTTCCCTCCCCCCTAGCAGACGAGGGCGAGGTTGCTAGCGCGAAGCCTTTTTCTTCGGAAAAACTTCCCTCCCCCCTAGCAGACGAGGGCGAGGTTGCTAGCGCGAAGCCTTTTGCTTCGGAAAAACTTCCCTCCCCCCTAGCAGACGAGGGCGAGGTTGCTACCGCGAAGACTTTGGCTTCGGAAAAACTTCCCTCCCCCCTAGCAGACGAGGGCGAGGTTGCTACCGCGAAGCCTTTTGCTTAGGAAAAACTTCCCTCCCCCCTAGCAGACGAGGGCGAGGTTGCTAGCGCGAAGACTTTTGCTTCGGAAAAACTTCCCTCCCCCCTAGCAGACGAGGGTGAGGTTGCTACCGCGAAGACTTTTGCTTCGGAAAAACTTCCCTCCCCCCTAGCAGACGAGGGCGAGGTTGCTAACGCGAAGACTTTTGCTTCGGAAAAACTTCCCTCCCCCCTAGCAGACGAGGGCGAGGTTGCTAGCGCGAAGCCTTTTGCTTCGGAAAAACTTCCCTCCCCCCTAGCAAACGAGGGCGAGGTTGCTAGCGCGAAGACTTTTGCTTCGGAAAAACTTCCCTCCTTTATTAATCTGGGACGCGGGTTGTTACAACCGTAGTTCGGCTTTGTTACGCTTCGTCTCTGCGGGTGCGGCTCCTGGTCCTGCTCGCGACTCCGGCGTTTACTGGTTCCCATGGTTGCAGATTGTTGGGTAGGTACCTCTTTCTTGGGCGGCCTTGTTCTTCTTCGCCTGAAGAGATGTTGATGAATTCTGGTAATGCCTCTTCGTTTGGCGGCACGACCTCCAGCGGCTCCGGGTCTTGTTGGTATTGTTGAATCTCTAGCCTTTGCTCTAAGTTTTGATTTTGCGGGTGCTGGTTTTGGCTTTGGTTTCGCTGCGAAGAGCTCTCAGATACCCTCAGGTTCTTCATTGCTTGTAGGTATTTTTCTATGTTCTTTTTGGTTGCGCCTTCGTCGCTCATTTTGCGATGTTACCGGTGCACTTTGCTAATTTGCTTGAGAGTTGTGGTTTATATAGGGGTTGTTATTGCTCTTTGCGGTGCCGAAGAGTCAGGTGGCTTTTACTGTGGGTACAGTCGGTAGTGGTGGAACTATGCTAGCTTTAATCGTAGGCTGCTGTTTGTGATGAGCTAGATTCTTTGTACATGTTGGGCCATGTAGCCATGTGGCGCACTACTGCGTGTCGGAGATTTTTTGCCGCTTGGGCATTTCATTCTTCTCGAAGAATCTTCTCGCTTTACTGGACGATTGTAATTTTTTCTGCTTGAGGGATGGCTCGGGATTTCTTTACCCTAATAAGCCAAAGAGATACGCGTTTCTGCGTAAGAGTGTAGGTTTACGCTTCGGGCGTTTTTGCCCTTGAGATGTGGCAAACTCTCGATGGAGTTTGCATCGAAGTTGTGATGCTTGAGAGACAAATAGGGGAAAGGAACTGCATTAATTTGCAGGGATTACATTGGGTCTCACCTCGTTAAAAACCTCACCCCCTGGATGGGGTTCCCCTGTGAGGAAAAGAGTATGAGCCCTTAGTTGCGGAATTTAAATCTAGGCTACGGCAAAAGGTAAATGAAGGACTTCGCTTATGTTACCGCGAAGCCCTGGTACACTTGCTATGCAAAGTATCTCTTGAGGTTGTCCGCATTCCATGGATGCGGGAGTTCGTTTCCATCTTCGTCACTGAGATGATAGGCTCCGGGCCTGTTGCTCTTGGTGATGATGTAAGGTCCTTGCCATTTTGGCTCTAGTTTTCCCTTGCCCTTTGTTTTTGGGCTCCGGAGGAGTACTAGATCTCCTGGTGAGAAGGATTTGTTTATCACCTTGCGGTCTCTCCATTTTTTTGTTTCGGTTTGATAGCTTTCCAAATTTTGGATGGCACTGACTCTGTCCATTTCCATCATGTCTTTCGATATTGCTATATCTTCAGTGTTTATCTCATGGGCTTCGGCTCTTGGGCCTTTGTATTTGATCTCTTCGGGGGTCATGGCTTCGTCTCCGAAGAGTAGCTTGAAAGGGGAAAATTTTGTTGCCCTTGATTCTGAGGTATTATGGGACCAGATGATCTTCGGCAGCTCATCTGCCCATTTGCCTTTTTTCTGGTTGAGAAGGCATTTTTTGACTCCTGTGAAGATTTGCTTGTTCGCATTTTCGACAACTCCGTTTGACTCCGGGTGATACACAGAGGCGAAGTGTGCGGTTGTTCCGATGCTTCGGCAATACTCTTTGAACTCGTAGTTGTCGAACTGCTTGCCATTGTCAACTGTTATCTCTTGAGGTACCCCAAAGCGACACACTATATTTTTGCCAAAAGAACTTGCGTATGGTTGACGCTGTGATGTTGACGATTGGTTTTGCTTCGATCCATTTTGTGAAATATTCCAGAGTGACCACTGCGAAGGTGTAGTTCCCTTGTGCTGCGGGTAATGGCCCGACAATGTCGATACCCCATCTCTGCAGGGGCCATGATGGTTGGATTACTTGTGTTGGTTGGGAAATGCCGGAGGGTTTGTTTGCGAATTTTTGACAGGCTTCGCATTTTCTGACTAGGTCTTGGGCATCTGTGAAGGCAGTGGGCCAAAAGAATCCCTGGCGAAGGGCTTTGGCGTAGATTGATTTTATTCCGGCGTGGGCTCCGCAGATTCCTTCATGAATATCGCGGAGCACTTGATTCCCTTCTTCGCGGCTGATGCACTTTAGCAAGGGTTTGCTGATGCTGGATCTGTACAGCTGATCATTGAGTATAACATAGTTTCTTGCTCTTGCTTTCATTCTCTTTTCTTCGGTTTCATCAAGAGGTTCGTAGTAATCCCGAAGGTAAGCCACTATCGGTGATCTCCAGTCTTCGCTCTGTATGATGTTTAGGAGCTTGATTTCCTTCTCAGACGTTTTTATAGATGGCGAAGTTAATGTCTCGAAGAAAACGTCTGGCGGCAGGGGTTCTTTTCTTGAAGCTGCTCTTGCTAAGGCATCTGCTTCATGATTATCGCTTCGTTCAAGATGGACGCAAGAGTAGCCTCTGAAATGCTTCTCGGTGCTCCGGATTAAGTCCAGGTACTTGATCAGCTCTGGGTCTCGGGCCGTGAAGGTTTTGTCAATGTGGCTCTGGATGACTTTGGAGTCAGTGTGGATGACGAAGTTGAGGACGCCCAAAGCTCTTAGCTTTCTCAGTGCTAGCAATACTGCTTCGTATTCTGCGATGTTGTTTGTGCACTTGTCAGTTTCTTTGCTGAATTCAAGTCTGACTTCATATCTCAGTTTGATGCCCGAAGGGGAGATGAGGATTGCCGAAGCCCCAGCCTCTAGGTGACCCCATGCTCCGTCACATCTAATTTGCCAGGGTTGCTCGAAAACTGGGCCCTCGGTGTAGGAGCTGGGCTCGGTCCAGTCTGCGATGAAGTCGGCAAGGACTTGCCCGTTGATGGCACTTCGGCTTTCGAAGTCGACAACGTGTTCAGATAGTTCCGCTGCCCATTTGGAGATTCTTCCCGATGCCTCTCTGTTGCCGAACATTTTTGACAAAGGCTGGTTTGTGAGCACTTTTATTGTGTGAGCTTCGAAATAGTGCCTCAGCTTTCTTGAAGCCATGACTACTGCATAGGCGATCTTTTCTAGCTCTGAATAGAACAATTTTGAGCCGGATAGGGCTTCAGAGACATAATAAACTGGGACTTGAATCTTTACTTCGATTCCCTTGTTGTTTGTCTTCGCTTGGGATTGGACCAGGGCCGCGCTCAGTGCTTTGTGAGATGCGGCAACATACATGTACAGGGTTTCTTTTGCCTTCGGACTGGCGAAGGCTGTCATTTCTTTCAGATACTTCTTCAGGTCAGCGAAGGCTTTTCTTTGAGTTTCTCCCCACTCGAATTTTTTGGAGGCTTTTAACACTTGAAAGAAAGGGAGACTTCTTTCGGCTGATCTTGAAATGAACCTGTTGAGCGCTGCGATTCTTCCGGTAAGCTTTTGCACATCTTTGATGGAAGTGGGCTCTTTCATGTTGAGGATGCCGTCTATCTTGTCGGGGTTAGCCTCTATGCCCTTGATGGATACCAGGCAACCGAGTACTTTGCCCTTGGAAACTCCGAAGACGCATTTCTCTGGGTTTAGCTTGAGGTTTGCTTGTCTGAACTTGGCGAAGGTCTGAGCCAAGTGAGATATGTGGTCGCTTCGCTTATCGCTTTTTACGACGATGTCGTCGACATATACAAGTACTATTGTTCCCTCCATTTCTTGCAGTACTTCGGTAGTCATTCTACAGAATGTTGGCCCTGCGTTTTTCAACCCTTCGGGCATTCTCACGAAACAAAAGGTTCCGAAGGGGGTCATGAAGCTTGTTTTCTCTTCGTCTTCTTTTCTCATGAAGATTTGATGATAGCCGGAGAAACAGTCCAGCAAGGAAAGCAACTCGGCTTCGGCTGCGGCATCTACTATCTTGTCGATGCGAGGCAAAGGGAAATCATCTTTTGGGCATGCCTTGTTTAAGTCGGCGAAATCTACGCACATTCTCCATTTCCCGTTCTTCTTCTTCACCGGGACTGTATATGCTAGCCAGGTCGGGTACTTGACTTCTCTGATGACTCCAGCATCGAGGAGCCTTTGGACTTCGGCTTTTACAGCTGCGACTCTATCGTCTGACATTTTTCTTAGCTTCTGCTTCTTCGGTTTGATCTTTGGATCAATGTCTAGCTTATGCTCAATTGTTTGTCTGCTTACGCCTTGGAGGTCCTTTGATGACCATGCGAAGACGTCTTTGTTTTTGCGGAGCAGCTCTATGAGTTCTTCTTCTTCATTCTTCGAGAGGAGATCACTTATTATCACTACCTGATCTAGGATGAGGTCGTCAAGCAGTACTCTTCTTGTTCCGTCCTTGTGGGTGATGCGAGGGTCTTCTTTGTCGAGCAGCTTTTCTGGTACTAAGTGCTTGTGCCTTTCTTTTTTGTCTGGATCTTCACTTATGACATACACATTATTTTGCCCTGGGGTTATTCCCTTCTCGATGTTCCTGGCTTCTTGCTGGTCCCCGAAGACTGTAATGACTCCCTTCGGCGAGGGCATTTTCATGACTAAGAATGAATTCCTGATGATAATATCGAAGGTGTTGATAACGCCTCTGCCGAAGATGGCGTTGTATGGGTAGTTCATTTCCACCACATCGAAAGTTATATGTTCGGTTCTGGGGTTTGACGTATCTCCGAAAGACACGGGCAGAGAGATTTTTCCGAGCGGGTTGATTCTTTTTCCTCCGAAGCCGTACAAAGGTGTGTCCGTAGGTTCAAGGAGTTTCCTGACTAGCTTTAGACGGTCGAAGGTACTGGCGAAAAGGATGTCCGAAGAAGCCCCATTGTCAACCAATATTTTGGTGACGTCCCATCCGTAGATGTTTGTTTTGATGACCATGGCGTCATTGTGCGGGTGTTTCTTGAGTTCACAACGTGATAGGTCTTCTTCGGTGAAAGTAATTGGCACGTGAGACCATTTCGTCTTTCTGACTGGAGCTGCGTTAAAGATTGTGTTTACTGCTCTGAAATATTCTCTTCGTTGTCTCTTTGACTCGAAGTCCGTTGAAGATCCTCCAGTGATTGGTAATATGGTGCCGAAGGATGGCAGTGGATCTGCGGGAGTTTGATGGCTTGACTCGGTCTTCGGTGGAATGCTTGCCGTACACGGTGGTGGCGGTAGCTCTTCGCGCGTTGTATAACTGTGTGAAGGTGGTGGTAGCATCTTCGGGATGTGATTCACTTGAGGCATTGGCGAGAAGTTGTTTGGGTGGAAACTCGAAGACTGAGGCATTGTGCCTTGATAGTGCTGATGGTAAACTGGAGTGAGTTGCGGATATGCAGGATTATATTGCGGAGATGGTTGCCAGTTGTGGTTTTCAGAAGTATTGTTAACAACTCGCGGTGGAGGTACGGGTTGTTCTTTTGTCTTCATTCTTTCCAGGACTGTTTTGGTTTTGGGACACTCTTTTGAAGTGTGTCCTTGGTCAGATCCATGGAAAATGTAATATGGTTTGCGAGGTTCTTGGTTTCTCCCTTTGCCTCGTCCTCTTCCTCTTCCGTTTCTTCCCCCTCTGTAACTGTTGGACTCTGAAGGTGTCTCCGTCTTCTGGCTGTCAATCTGGTTGATGTATTAAGCTTGTTGTTCGTCTTTATTTCGCCTTGTCGAGGTATTCAGTCTGGTTGGCTTCGTTGGTTGTTTGACTTCGCCGCTTGCTTTTGGCTGTTTTCTGTTGCTTTTCGTCTTCGATAGTCAGAGTCAGCTTTGCTGTACTTTGCTAACTCTGTGTATAGGTCTTCGATAGTCGCTAGAGTGTTCATTGTCAAATGCGTTGAACAGGGTCCGGCCCGAAGCCCCGCAATTGCTGCATCAATTGCTGAGTTGTCTTCCACTTCTGGGGCCTGAGATCTTAGTTCTACGAATCTTCGGAAATCATCTTGAAGAGGCTCCCGCTCTCCTTGTACGCAAGCCCGCAGCTCTTGAGCTGAGACGGTTTTGCGCAGGAAGCCTTGAAAGTTTTGAGTTAACTTGTCCCTTACATTTTCCCACGAGTATATTGTACCTGGGCGAAGGGTTGAGTACCAATCCAACGCTGGGCCTTCGAGTGCGGTGATGAGCTTTTTGGCTACAACAATGTCGTTTTCGCCGGCAGAGGAAATTGCGGCTTCGCAACTCATGAGAAATTGTCTTGGGTCGAAACGGCCATTATATCTCGGGAGAGGTATTGGCTTGTACGACGTGGGCCATCGCGTGAGTTGAATGCCTTCGGACAATGGTGAACTTTTGTCAAACTTGCTGATTATCCCTTCGGGTCTTGTGGTGTTATAGCTTGGTCTTGATACCCTTCTAAACATTTGATCTTGCTGTTCAGTACCTTGTTCTTGCATTTCCCGCAATTCTTCTTCCAGCTGAACGATTGAGGCCTTCGCTTCTTCAATTCTGCTTTGGAGTCTTGTTTTTGAATGTTGGTTGGCCTCTTCGAGACGAGCGCTTCGTATTTCTCGGAGTCTTTTCAACTGTTTCTGCAACTTAAGGAGGGCTCTATACTCTTGCTCTTGGTCTTCGCATCTTGCTCGCTCTTGTTGGGCATTACTGGTTTCCGGGTTGTCAAAATTTACCCTTCTTGTATTGTTGAACTGATCCCAGTCTTCGTCCGTATCGGTGTCAGTGTCTTGTGCGAAGGTTGGTTCTTCCGCAGGGATGATTTGCTTGTTGGCTGCCTCTCTTGTGCGGTTGTCTTCGCCGCAAAGGGTGTTGGTGTTGGCTTGGGTTTCCCCGATGCGGAGCGGGGTTTCTCCTTGAGATGTCCTCGCCGCGTTTGATCTTGTTGTTGGCCCGGTGGGTAGTTGTGGCTGCGGGGGTGGCGTTGGGTCTTCTTCCGAAGCCCCGTGCGCGACCCTCGCCTTTTTAGGTGGCATTAGGGCTTGTTCTTCGTGCTAGCCCCACGGTGGGCGCCAAATGTTGGGATTCTTCTCGAAGAAAACCCAGCACCAGGTGAAGCACGGAGAGAAAGGGAAAGGCTTCGTGTTCTCTAGAGGAAATCTGCACAGCACGAAGCCTAGGCCATTGCATTAACAATAATGTTACACAGCAAGGAATCGACCCCCTCTCCAGTGCACGGGAGGGGGTATTTATACCGTGATCAGGGATTACAACTCAATGCCTAAACTACCCCTGATCACGGAGAATAATGTACAGGATATTCGGTACAAAAATGTCCGGAGGGCACAATCGACTTTTGCCATCTTCCCGTCAAGGGTACACCAGAAACCCTGGCCGCTGACGTACTCATCCTCCGTGCCGCTCCGGGCCCACCCGCGGATCTTCGGTCATGCGCGAGGCGTCCAGCCAAGGTTCGTCCGAAGCCCTTAGCCTTCGCGTGGCAGCGGCCCTTTGGACGCTCGATCCGCCCTTCGCGCCCCGCATCAAGTCCCGTGGATCTTCGGGCATGCGCGAGGCGCCCAGCCGAGCTTCGCCCGAAGCCCTGAGCCTTTGCGTGACGGAGACCCTTCGGGCGCTCGATCCGCCCTTCGCGCCCAGCATCAAGCCCTGCGGAGGGAAAGACCAACGACACACGAAGGGTAATTTGGTTAGCATAGCTAAACCCTTTGGTTTCAAGGAGAGGGCGTCCGGGATCGAAGCCTGCTCCGCGGATCCCCAACATACCCCTCAATCCCCCCCCCCCCCCCCCCGCGTCCTCTTTCAACGACAGTACATATTCTTGTCCTTGATAATTCCTGAACATCCGAGGACTAATATGAATGTGTTCATGGAGCCTCTGATCGATGATTTAGAACATGATTGGAAGGAAGGGGTATTGACATACGACAAAGCAACAAAGACAAACTTCAAAATGCATGTTTGGTACCAGTATTCTCTGCATGACCTCTTGGCATATGGAACATTCTGCGGGTGGTGTGTTCAGGGCAAGTTCCCATGCCCAGTATGCAAGTCAAAGCTGATGTTTCATTACTTGAAGAAGGGTGGCAAGTATTCTTCGTTCGACAAACACCGACAATTCCTCCCTCTTGACCATCCATTCAGAAGAGACATCAAAAACTTTACAAAAAGTGTCGAAGTTAACGACCCTGCACCACAGATCATGACATATGCCGATGTTCGTGCCGAGTTAGATGCTCTCAAGGTCAATGAAAGTGGAGATGGTTTTGAGGGATATGGTAAGCTACATGCCTGGGTTCATATCTCGGGCTTGTATAGGCTTTCCTATATGGACGACATTCTTCTTCCACATAATATTGACCCAATGCACACAGAAAAAATATTGGGGTGGCGTCTTTCTGTACGATCATGGCCTATGCTGATAAGTCAAGAGATAATGTTAAGGTAAGAATGGATCAAGCAACCTTATGCGACAGACCTAAGCTTGACATGGCGCCTCCTAAACCCGGCAACAAGAGATGGATAAAGCCTAAGGCTGATTTCGTCTTGACGAGGGCCCAAAGGAGGGAAGGATTTGAATGGTTTAAAACTTTATTGTTCCCTGATGGGTTTGCATCGAACCTGAGGAGGGGAGTGAACTTTGAAACTATGCGAATCAGTGGGGTCAAGAGTCATGACTACCACGTGTGGCTTGAGCTGCTTCTTCCCTCAATGGTTCGAGGCTATGTCCCTGACCATGTATGGCAAGCGCTGGCAGAGTTGAGTTATTTCTTCTGATAACTTTGTGCTAAGGAGATACCAAAAAAGGTGATTGCAGATATGGAAAAAATGGCTCCTATGTTGCTCTATAAGTTGGAGAAAATCTTTCCACCCGGTTTCTTCACTTCGATGCAGCATATGATTTTGCACCTCCCGTATGAGGCACGAATGGGTGGGCCTGTGCAGAACCGTTGGTGCTATTCTATTGACAGATGTCTAAAGGTTCTTCGAACTAAATGTAAAAATAAATGCAAAATTGAAGCTTCCATGGCAGAGGCATACCTTCTCGAGGAGATGTCAAACTTCACTACAAAGTACTATGCTGACAACCTTCCTAGCGTGCATAATCCACCCCCTCGTTACAATGTTGCTGAAAATGAGTCGAGCCTCAGCCTTTTCCAAGGGCAACTCGGAAGTGCAAGTGGTGCCACCAGCAAGTTCTTGTCATACAACGAGTGGCGCACGATCATGCTATATGTGTTAACCAACCTTAAGGAAACCAAGTCGTATATAGAGTAAGTTCTCAACAAACCTACTTTTGATTAGTCACTCTTCTGCATCAAACCCTCTAATTTTGTTCCTCGCTGGCACAGAGAATTTGTTCATCAATTCTGGCGACGATCAAGGAATCCTACTTCGAACGAAATTGACTCCCTACTTAAACAAGGTGCGGGAAGTGGAAAACCCGATTTCATTTCTTGGTTCAAAAAGAAGGTACTGTCAAACCGATTTATCTCCTACTTAGTTTGACATGCATTACGTTGCTCTTAATGATGATCTATCCTGCTCTATCTTGCAGGGCCAAACCGATGAGTTCATGAATGCCGAGTTGAGACAAGTTTCCAATGGTTGTGACTATAGGGTCAGGTCATTTAACGGTTATGACGTCAACGGATATCGCTTTCACGCAACAAGCTATGAGGAGAGTCGTCCCAATCGACGAACCACAAATACGGGAGTTTTTACGCCCGGCAATGATGGCGTCGAGTACTATGGAAGAATCGAAAAGATATACGAATTAGATTTTCCGGGTTGCAAACCTCTTAATCCTGTCATTTTCAAATGCCATTGGTTTGACCCGGATGCAGTGAGACGGACTCCTAATCTTGGGCTAGTCGAAATTCGACAGTCCAGGAGACGATGTCTATATCGTGGCTACTCAGGCCACGCAAGTTTATTATCTCTCATACCCGTGCCAAACCGACGAACGTCTCCAAGGTTGGGATGTTGTGTACAAGGTATCACCACACGGTAAACTACCTGTCCCAAACGATGCCGATTACACCACAGACCCAAACACATATGAGGAAGATGACTTCTTTCAAGACAATGGGCTGGAAGGGAGTTTTGTGATAGACTTAACTGAAGTGTTCGAAATGGATGTAGACAATGAGGACATTGGAGATGAGGTTGATAATGCGAAGGACTTACAACTTCTTGAGCGATTACATCTAGATAGTGATGATGACATTCCTCCTCCTTCGGAGAACCTGCATGATTATGTTGACATGCACGATATTGATGATGAGACTAATGATCCACCTATTATCGACGATGATGATTATTTCTGATACATGTATGATCCGTACTAATTAGATTTCGGTTACCGTTTTTCTTTATTTATAATACTATGTTATCTTTTTTAAAATATGCTGATTTGTTGACTTGTTTTAATTGCTGGTGATTGGAGAACGATGGTGGGCGGCGTAGGCAAAGCTGTGACGAGGTCCTTGTCCTTTTTTTACCAAGATGAGGCAGAGGGTAGTCGGCGGAGAGGTGCAAGCAAGGGTGGAGGGAGAGGTGGAGGGAGAGGTGGGAGAAGTGGGAGAGGTGGAGGCAGAGGTGTAGGGAGAGGTGGAGGGAGAGGTGGAGCGAGGTCACCTTCTAGGTCACTGTCGCCTGAGCACGAGGTGGAGCAGCTGTCTCAGTCGTCTGAGGAGGAGGTGGAGGAGCGCGAGGACAGGGAGGAGCGCAAGGACAGCGAGGGAGACGAGGAGGAGGGCGAGGACGAGGAGCAGGAGCACAGCGAGGACGAGGAGGTGCAGGGCCAGGCCCAGGGACCTCGTCGGCGAGGGTCGTCGACCTTGCCGAAACGACCGATACCTTTGGACCGTCGTCCGATAGTTCGCCCTGTCCCTCCCCGGTAAGTTACTTTAGATGTTACCAATACATTTTCATTTCATTTGTTTTAAATAACAATTGATACTGACACTTTATCTTAATGATTTCGGCAGTCATGGACTCCTCCCATTGGGGGTTCTCACAAACGCAAGGTCAACGGCATCCTGGGTATTTTGTACATGCAACGCTACCCTGGATTGGTGCAGCTTCCGGAGGGATTAGAGGTTGCCGACACGTTTGACCACTATGCCGTCGTGAACGACGTGGAGGATCGAGATGGCAGGAAGTTCAACAACAAGATGGAGCGGGTGATGAACGAGATGCTGGTAACTCTTCCTCACTACTACATTGCTCAACACATGGCATTTTATTCATCATTCTTGAAATAACAGTTTGAAGTACCGCGTTTGTATGCATGATTTATACAGAATTGAAAAAGAATACGAGGACCTGGCGCGGCAGGTGGCAAGTACAGCGTGTCACAAACTTGTGAAGGACATGATGTACGAGGCGCGCAACCAGGCCATCATTGATTTGAAGACTGCCATGGATGTGCAGGTTAACAGAAAGGAGGCAGTAAGGATTTTCCCGACAAAGGAAGAATACTTGGCGGTAAATATAGAACAAGCTTTAATGAGATTAACTATGTTTTATTTGACCTTCTTATGTGTCATATGCTTGATGACGTGCAGGCGACTCCGTGGTGGATGGCAGCACATAGCGAATGCTGGGAGGTCTTGGTGGACAAGTGGTGCGCTGAGAACTAGGCTGCGACGCATGAGGCTTGCCGACAGCGTCGGTTGTTGATGCAAGGTCCATCACACCATCAGGGCAGTCTTAGCCTCAACGAATATGCGGCAAAATACGTATGTCAAATCATTTCTTCACTCTAACTCTCAATAACGCATAATTTCTAATCATGTTTCTTTCCTTAGTTAGAGGCTCATGGTGGTCAGTCTATCAACACCTTCGAGGCTTTTGCTTTGTCCCACAAGGACAAGGCGTCGGCGGCGATCCACTACAACCCGGAGGACCCGCCCGAGGCGTACAGCAATCCGACCGCCTATAGCCGCCTCAGTTCATACTCAGAGGTGGCAAAGGAGGTCTATGGGCAAGACTACGATCCGAGGTCACATGACCTCGATGGAGAAGTCGTGATGAGGGCGGGAAAAGGCAAGAAGCATGGGCAGTACTATCTTGGTGATAGCGTCATCGACACGGCAAGTACTCCCACGCTCTCCCAGATTCGAGCACGGACTGTTAGCGGTGGCCCGAGCATACGCGAACGACCAACCGCTACACAGGCCCTCCAGGTTATTACTGTTACATTCCTTGTTCGTTTATTTTTTTCATTTGATTCAATATTGCACTCGAGTTTAACATTTGATTCAATATTGCAGGCTTAGCTTGACGAAGAGAGGACCAGACGGGAGCAGCTCGAGGCGACTTTGGCACAGCAGGTGCAAGCGCAGGTGCACGCACATGTGCAAGCGCATACATAGGAGATGTTCTCCTTCTTTGAGGCTCAATTCGAGGCGATAGGTCACCCCCTACCGCCACATCCGACATGGGCTCCTCGTCCTCCTATTTCTTCTCCGGTGAGTCTCTTGGCAACCTTACACATTTTAGAGACTTAGAAAACATAGACAAACTTAGAGACTTAGAAAATCTAGAGACTTAGAAAACATAGACTTAGAAAACTTAGTTGTGCTATACATGCTGTATCACAAATGTTATGTCTTCCTTTGTGCATCCGATGCCTGGGTCAGCGGGGTCGAATGCTGGGGCTGGGGCTGCGCCTGTGCAAGTCGTGGATTTATCGGCAGTTCGAAATCTTTTCCCAAATGTACCCCCGCCCTTTGATCCATGATTTCTGTTTTGTGGACTATATGTATCGCTTGTGAGTGTTTGTGAACTATTTGTGGACTTGTAAGCGTTTGTGGACAATTTGTGCACTTGTAAGCATCTGTGGACTATTTGTGGACTTTTGAACACTTTGTGAACTATATTGGACTATGTGTGTATTAGTTGTTGAATTGTGGACTATTTGAGGATTTGGATATGGATGTGGTTGTGAAATGGATGCATATTGTCATTATATATAATGCCTGCGTGTTTGTCAATTAGATTTGTCAAAAAAACAAATAAAAATAGTTCTGAAAAATATCTTTCCCGAGTGTAAATGCACAGACACTCGGGAAAGGGGGGGGGGGGGGGGGGCTTTCCCGAGTGCATATGCACAGACACTCGGGAAAGGGGGGGGGGGGCTTTCCCGAGTGTAATTTCCCGAGTGTAATTTGTATTGCACTCGGGAAAGGTGGGTGGGGGGGGGGGGGGGGGGGGGGGCTTTCCCGAGTGTAATTTGTATTACACTCGGGAAGGGGGGGGGGGAGGGGGATTTCCCGAGTGCAATTCAAATTAGACTTGGGAAAGAGGGGGTCGCCGTCATTTCGCCGTCCGTCAGGTTTTTGTTCTCCGAATGTTGGTTTAACACTCGGGAAAGCCTTTCCCGAGTGCCCGAAAAAAGACACTCGGGCACTCGGGAAAAGCGGGGATCCTGGTAGTGATCAAAGACATAACTGGAACGATCTTGTCTTAAAAACTATGAAGCAATTAATTGTAATATTAACTTTGATTTGCTTCGGCGTGCCTTCCTCCAATATCATGAGCTGTTGCACTTGCAGCCATACAAAGTGGAGGAATCCATAATCTCTCAAATTCACTAGCTTACCTCTCGCGTCAACAAAAAATAACGGAAAACAAAATCAAATTACACATGATCACACGCACACTCGTCTATACTTTCCTCACTCGTCTATGCTTTCCTCTCAGGTGACTGCAGGTACAAGAACAACATGAAGACAATTAGTTTAGTTATGCCAGGCCCTCAGGCAGAACACAAGGCTAAATAATATAGAGACAATTACCCTCACTCTTGTCTTCAATTGTGATTTTTCTCTCATTGTTTGACCTTTGTGAATTTACTCTCACTTTTTCAATTTGAAGCTTAAGTTTGCCCCTGTTCCGCTATGGGCAGATAATGGTTTCAAATCTATTATATATATAATTGACCACGAAACGGAGCCACCACGTTCGCTCTAAAATGCTAGAAATTATCACGTTAATCCGAGAAAATAAGAAGTGAAAATTACCCACCACTGCCATTATGAAAACAATTTGTCACAAAACCCCCTATAAATATTTATAAAAAACTAAATTCTGAATAATTAAAAATAGACAAAATACCCTCACACATATTTTTAAATTACCCACCATGCCATTTTGAGTAAAAAAATTCAGAATAAAAAATAGACAAAACTACCCTTCACATCTATTTCTAAATTACCCACCATGCCATTATGAGAAACAAAATAGCTAAATTCGGAATAATAAAAATAACCTAATATACCCCTCACGCCTATTTCAAAATTACCCACCACGCCATTATGAGTCCAAAAAATAAATTCAAAATAACAACAAATAGCCAAAAATACCGCTAATTCCTAATTCGAATTTATGCACCATACCAATATGAGTCAAAAAAGAAGAAGCTCAATTTGGAATAATAAAAATAACAAAAAAATATACGTAATTCCTATTTCTGGATTACTCACTTTTTCAAATTTACATTAATAAATAAATCTATTTTAATATTCTTAACACAAGTGAAAAAAAAAATTCAAATGAAAGTGAATATATTTTCTTTTTAAGTTGTTAGGAAATACACCTTAGAAAACCACATGAAAAATATAAACAATATAAGAATTTAAATCACATCCTTAGCTAAAACTTTACATGCAATGCACCTTTCATTAGAATCCAAAGTCTTCCTTCACCGAGATATAATTTAGATGAAACATGAGTTGCAATGCATTATTTTCTAAACGTGTAATGCCTTAATGGTAAAAACTAACAATATTTATCTTCAATAAGTAAATAGGTAATAAACATGTGTATGCGTGTCTATAAAAAAAAGAAACAAAGAAAAATACTTAACAAAGTGTAAAGATCACTTTTAAGGTGACAATATTATAGAACTTTAAGATCATATACCCATAACTTTTGAAAAATAATCCCAATATATAAGCATATATGATGGTTAAAATTTGGATGACCTTAAGCAACCATAACGATCTCCGAGGATGCACGTAAGCATGATCCATCTGCTTACATAGTACCACGATAATCGTTGGCAGCGCTAATTAGACCTCTTTTGTGTAAAGTCATAGATACACGAGAAGCATATATAGTTCAGTCTTAATGGAACCAAGGTATGCGTAACCACGAGTGACATGGGGCTGGCTTGATCAAGACTGAGCTATTAAGCCATGGCTACTACATGCTATACACCACCCATATGTGCACTTGAGAACTGTGATTGATGTTTGAACACATAAACATCATATGACAGTGCAATTGACAAAGTATTTTAATGGTGATATGAGGAGACAAGTTAAATGTCGTGGTGGATGGATCATATTATAACACATGGAACAAATGTTTATTATTCACTTAAGTGCTTCACATCGACGCAATCAAAAGACAAAACTATCAAATTGAATATTGAAATAATTATAAAAAGCTCACAATATTCAGCCATAAGGTCTCCTGAAGCAAACATGCATTGTTGTAAAGAACTTAAAAGTGCAAGAGACCAGATATGTGCAATAAAGTTAAGAATTTCATCTTTGTAGCCTAATCTAAGAAAATTAATAGGTAATGTTTATTTTCTAAAAGTATATTACATAATTTTATTAGTGTTGTATTTATGTTCCGTTGAAATCATGTTATGTGTCCTATTTTTTAAAAACAAAAAAATAGAAGCATGTCCAAGATGAAAGAATGCTGATAGAAGAACAATTGATCAGAATAAGTAGAGGGAGCATGATGAAACAAATTATGAAAAAAAATTTGGAAGTTCTGTATTATTAAAATTGCATAGAAAAACATCATTTTGTTCAATTTGCTTGATTTAATAAAATATATATATATATATGGTATGATTGAGTTCATATCATATCTATTATTTCATATTGTCCTGTGATTCATCTTTTATTCAACTCTTACACAATACTTACATGTTTACTATTTTCGACCATGTATCTTTGTCGCCCAGTTGCCACAATGATGACCTTTAAATGTATAGTACCTATAAATATTGGTTATTTTAATATGGCATTCAGATAAATAATGACTCATCACACACACAAATTGACAGAGGCGGTGAGCAATTTCTCCAACCAATTTTAGTTATGTTGGGAATGTATTACATAAAAATAATAATAATAAATCATGTTCAAAGTCTTGCAATATAAAAATAATTTAAATAGTTTAACAAATCTAGCCGCACAAATGCGATGCATTTGGAAGACGCTATGACAATTTCCTAATGCGACATCTTCCTGTTAGTTGATCTCCACACGGCTTGCTCCAACGAACGAGCCGTTCCCTTATCCGCGTCCTGATCGGGGGCGCACAACCATGGTTGGTGGGCCTCCGTCGCGCTGCGCTATAAAAAGGAATGGTGGGGGCGGGGGCACGCACGCCAAGTTTCACCGTGCCCACTCACCCCACCTACAAACCCGCCGATCTAGGGTTGCGCAGAAGCGATGGGAAGCGCTGCCGCCATTGCGACCATACCGCCGCCACCGGGAACGACTACTTCGTCTACTGCTACTCGCCGCCGAGCACCAGGACCACCACCTCGACGTCGCCGACGAGCGGATCGACAACGTGCTGCAGCGATGGCCTCTTCCTCTGTTGCTGCCTCCAACCCGATGCCCGGCGGTAAAATCTTTCCCTCACTTCCTCTAGGTAGATCTCTAGCCAGGTGTGTCAATGATGAACGTGATTGATTGATTAAGTCTACCTGCTAGATCTCACTCCTGAGTTTCATTTCTATCACTTCCATATAACTGCTGACCCTCCAAAACAGGGAACTTGCTTATCAAATACTTAAATTGTGTAAAGTCGGTCTTGGTTCGACGGGCCAAGTGAACCTGACATGCTAAACCTTCCAGAGAAAGGAGACGATCAAATGACGCATAAACGTCTTCCTTTTGTGACGGAGCCATGAATGCACGGTGCAACAGTGCAGAAGTGAGTGAGAAATTCCCTTATGAAGTCTTTTTCTAGACTATCTTAAACATTGTCAAAAATCAAATGAATAAACCAAGTTTTTCCAAAAGAAATCAATGAAAGCCAAACCAGCCATCTTAGACATTGTAAAACCACACTTCATGGATAGCCAACAATCATGCTCTGCAAAGCTCACCGCGGCTGCTCCGGGAGAGCGCGACCACTGCGCCTCAGCAGTTCGGTGGCGCAGCGCGGCGTGGACGAGACCATATGGGTGTGGCCGTCTCAGCTATCTTCGAGGTCCGCTTCTCCACGCCGCTGAGGACTAGGCACTGGCACACGACGAACCCCCACGTCACGCCGTCGCGAGCAGGAAGGGGTCCGAGGGGTGTGCCGGCAGGCGAAACCGTGCACGTCTTCGCCGCAGGCGACACAGTCCCTTGTCCACCGTGGTGGTGTCTTGGACTGGGAAGACACGAACACGCGGTCGCCGAGCAGGGGGTTCGTCAAGGTGGGCGGCGAAGTGCGAACAATGATCAGTGGTCGAGGTCGACGCTGGCGAGGATGAAGGCATCACGGTCAAGCTTCACCTGGGGATCTCAATCAAACAAAAACAGGGCTTGGCTGGAGCGCATGGCGCGGCGTGCTGCGTGTTGGGCGATCTGCCGTTGGGGCTGGCGGCCCACGCGCTGGCAGCGTACGTCGTGCGGCACGGGAGCGGGTGGCGCGCCGAGCTCACGGGCGGCGTTCGCATGGGTGGCGCGCTGGGTGAGCTAGCTCGTGGCCAGGGGAGCGCGCGGGCGCCGCGGCCAGTGCAGCAGGAGCAGGTCAGCCAGCACGACACGGCCGAGGACCAGACCAGCGCAGGGCACCGCGGCGCGGCAAGCGTAGCCGGAGGGAGGGCGGCGCGGCCAGGACGAGAGCGAAACCAGGGGAGGACGACGCGACATGCACATGGTGTTCGACGAAATGTCCATGCATGCTGCGGTTTCTCTGAAGAAACCGGCTTGTAACCAAATACACGCTCCACGAGAACGCCAACAATGGGAGGCGCGAATGAAGCAAATACTGCCTCGAAGCACTTGTCCAGCGCATAGACTGTGGTTCTTTCCTTCTCCAACATGATCTCGGCGAAGATGGGGCTGCATTGCACAGTGAGAAAAAAGAATTGTCCATGATCAATGCAATACAAGAAGGTCCAGTAGCAAAGCTAAAAAAAATAATAAAAAAAGATTGCACGTTTGCAGTGTGTACTTAAGATGAGTGGATCATACTTGTTAGTGGAGGAGGCGTTCCAGGAGAAGGCGTGCGCGACGCCGGTGGAAGGATCATTAGGCAACGCCAAAAGCAGGATGGCGCCGAGCGGGATTGGTAGCTTATATGCGCCAGCACGATCCTGCCGGTGTTGGGGAACCGCCGGGTGACGGGGTCACCGATGAGCCTGTCGAGCACGGTGGCGAACAAATAGATGTCGGTGATGACTCTGGTCTCCCAGTGCATGAACCCGACGAGCTGAAATCATGCGTATATGCATGTGGTGTGACATGTTGGTGGGGGGGTGGGGGGGGGCGTTGGGCCCCCTCCAAACCCTCCCTGCCATCGCTTCTGGCGTGTGGCGCGCGCGGGGAGGGTTTCCATGCTTTAGTCAGTGGGACACACTCCATACGGCCCGAAATGGCTAAGAGAACATAGCCTGGTGATGTCGTTTCAGACGGTGACGCTGTAGAGTGTCTCACTGACTAAAGCATGGAAAGCCAACCTATGCAGTTTGGCAATGGCTTTTTTTTTAAAAAAAAAAAAGGTAGGAAGGGTGAACCTAAACTGAAGCCTTGTTGTGCCAATGTAGGGTCAGGTTGTGAAGCCTTGTTGTTTATATTGTGCCTGCTTCTCATAAAGTAATTTTTCATGGTGATATTGTCATGTCAGTACAAGCTTTGAGGCAAACATGTCAGTACCCATACGATATTTCTATCAGCAATGTTAATGTTCAAGAGTAAGTTTTGATGATAAATTCTCCTAATAAAATTCTCTCACACACATGCTCCTAACGGCTCCAGTTACTCTTGAAGTATATGCAAAGTTTATTTAGCTATTGTATTATTGTGCTAAGGGCCACAAGCATGAGTAATGTCAACAGAGCTAACAAGCCCTGTTCTACTGGAATGCTCATTCACTTCACTGACCATGCACTGCCATTTGCTCGACTGCAGTTTCAGAGCAAAGCTTATGTGACGACAATAGGGCTCCAATTTGTGGCAGCCTCTTGGTAGGCCGGATCCCATCTTGAACACAATTTGAAAGGCAAGTAACTGGCATAAAACATCACCTGCTGTGTTTTCTTAGGTATGTTTGAACTTTTAAAACATAGTTGATGTTAGGCAGTTGAAGGCAGTTTTCTCGGTGGAATAACTGTGCCTTGGTTGATTAATGATTAGCCCCCCCCCCCCCCCCCCCCCCCCCCAAAAAACAAAAAAAAATAATCTTATAGCAGTACTGTATCATGTTCCTTTTCTGAATTTTACACCTAGTTATTAAACTGAGTACTCGGTTATTTTCCTTATACCAGAGTATGCACTTCTGGTTCTTGAAGTACAGTCGATGTTGAAAATGCAGAATGGGATGCTACTGCCATCTAATGATGCAACTGATCTAGCACACTGAGGCTCTGAAAAGCAAAATGAAGGTATGTATTTTCTCTTTCAGCATTTTTGCATGTACAAATAATTATTTTTGCAAGTGCGCAAGCCGGTCACTCTATGATGGTTTTGACCGCATACTTGACAACTTGGCATTCGTATTTCTGAAAATTATGGATTTCTGACAACTTGGCATTATATGTACTCCCAATAAAAATGACACATCATGTGTTTAGTCTTCCAAAATTAGTGTTACCAGATCTACAAACAAAAGCTAAAGTTTGCATCGACTTACATTCAGGAGAAACCTAAAAAAAAGGTAACAATAATGATATGTGATGCAGCTATGTTTTTCTTGTTACCAGATCTACAAACAAACTTGTTAAAGATGAAGTCAATTCTATAGCCAGCAGATATACAAACAAACTTTTACTAGCCGCAGAATTGCGGGGGCTTCCATGCTCTAGTTACTAAGGAAACAGTGATCAGTCTCTTGGTTCAGCTACTACTTGTTAAGCCACTTGGTTCAGTGTTGCTAACTTTGTCTTCGTCATCCTAAGCACGCTCCAGTCTTCTCCTGCACTAAGCACGCTCCAGAACTGCAGGGGAGGGAGCAATCAGCATGTTGTTAAAGATGAAGTCAATTCTATAGCCTCAGCGACCATGTAGCTGCCACCAGAATGATCATATTAGTTTCCCTATCATCTATATCTGACATAAATCTGCAAGTGGCATGGGTAATAGATCAAAGACACCCAAACAAGTTGAACCTTAGAATGCAATGAAAATTGGCATGAAGAAAACACAATTTCATGAAGTAGCAGAGACTAGAAACAAGACCTTGAAATTAAAGCTAGTTACTTAAGACATGACAAATTTCAAAAAGGAGAATATGCCCCCCTCCCCCCCCCCCCCCCCCACCCCCTCCCCCCCCCAAGGTGGTGCACGCGCGCGCACACACATAGACAAATATAGATATAAAGTTGTTTCATTTTTTTTATCTCATGATAGAGTTTAGACTTGAAATTTTGTGTGAAAGCATAACATATACTTTTCACGTAACATATACTCACTTATGTACAACTATTTTTAAAAACCTCTAATTATGGTTTCTGATAAAAAATTTTCTAGTTTCCAACTTTTTATACATATTGCAGTAGATATATTCCGGACAAGTAAAATTTGGTGGGCTGAGACACTATTTTTGTTTTTACTTGTTTCAGCTCAACCGCGGTTCTGTCATGCTTTGAGGCCCTATCTTGTATGCATGTGACAACAATTTTGAGATTTCGTGTACTTGCTACTAATCATGGGGCATGCACAGAGAACACATTGAAATCGGTTTCCAAAACTCAGTGGCTGATAGGAGTAGCTTTCACTAAAAAATAACATTGATTTTAAGTAAAACAACTTAAATACAATTAGAAAACCGAGTGATACGATCACCTCCAAGAGAGGACTAAAAGCATCCTCTACAACAGAATATCGGGTTTTAGATGTAAAAAAGGCGCCTCCAACAGAGCTCTGAAAGCATCCCCAATCTATTGGTTACCCTAAAACCAGCCCAATTTGTTGCCAAATATAGGGGAAGCCTAGTGCCCCCAGAAAGGCACCCAACATACTCGCAGCTGATGACACGGCAGAATAAAAAAGGCTACCAATTAAGGATCTTTTAAAACATACTATTCGAAGACGGGATTTTAGATCCTAACTAGGTGAATGCCCCGCACGTTGCTGTGGAAATTAAAGTGCTAGTCTGGTCATGTTTAGAATAAAAACGGGAAGAGAAATATGAAGGGATTTATAGTGCGAAACTCTGTGGGAGCATGCAACAATGATTTCCTGATTTGCCTTCCAAATGTTTTGATTTAGAACATATTGATGAAAGTTGACAATGAAGGTCTATAAATCGAAGCCGCTAGAACAGTTCATAGTATTCTGGAGAAAGCTATAAGCACTATCTCAATAAAGTTGACCCAACTAAATAAACTGGATGTAGTTTTTCGTCAAAAATAAACTGGATGTAGGGATTTGACGCATAGAAAAGAGAAATGCCAACAATGAGCTGGTTTGCTCACATATAAATAGCGTAACAATATCTTTCTTTTTTCCTACTTGGACATAACTGAAAAAAAAGTAGATCAAATAAACAGCAAGGATAAGTGGTTTATATCTTACATGCGATTGTATTGTGGAACAAAATCTATCAATACATTATTGACCAAATTGTTGCTACCCAGAGAACATGAGTGATGGAAAAATAAACAAAAATTTGCCTACGTGTCAGTGAATGTGAACATGAGTGATTGCAAATTTACATAATCCCAAATATGCCACTGTCAGTGACACAGGTGGGTCTCACCTGTCAGTGAGATGCCAATGGCATATGCGGGATTACAAATTTTTGCAATGACACCTATGAAACAATAATAAACGAAAGAAAAACAGTATATCTGTTCAGAGTGCTATAGATTGCCTTGACTGCTGGAATCTCCAATAGATGGCTGTAATTTTTCAGACAAAAACGTGAAAATTGAACATCTTCCTATTCTATAAAGTTGCTCTTTCTTGTTAGATGAAAGTTCTCTGAAATTCCAATTCTTGCACTAAACATCAATCTGTATTGAAAGTTGAAAGCTGGTCCCAGAACGCAAATGCATACATATCTGACGAAGAAACGGAAAAAAGATCATTAGAACTACTTTCAAAACGGAAGTACCTAAGTGAAGCACGTAATCAAAACTTGAAGAGACTTTGCTCTGGATATATCCACACGGATCGATATGGATATACCCATGTTTGAAGATTCTCTAACCTGCCCGTAAATATACTGCTGTAAATGAGCACCGTCACACGCACACTCGTCTATACTTTCCTCTTAGGTGACCGCAGGTACAAGAAAAACATAAAAACAATTTGTTTAGTTCTGCCAGGCACTCAGGCAGATCCCAAGGCTAAATAATATAGAGACAATTATGTTTTCACCCTCACTCTCAACTCCATTGTGATTTTGCCCTTTTTTATTTGTGTGTGTTTGTGTTTTTACCCTCACTCTCAGCTCTAATTGTGATTCTGCCCTTATTTTTTTAACTTTGTGATTTTACTCTCACTTTTTCAATTTGCCCAAGTTAATGGTGTCAAATAAGTTCTAAAAAGAAAAAGATGCCATTGCAAATTTGCCCAAGTTAACTCCTTTTCTGAACTCAAGTGAGGATCCATGCACCCAGCAAGTGAGTTAACTCCTTTCTGTACTCTTTCTTCACTCTTTTCAACATCTTGATTGACGAAGCCAAGCTCATTCCCGTCCAGGTACAGAGCGTGCTAGTCCAAGCGGCGTTAATAATCACCAAAACTGTCTTGCCACTACACGTTGTGAGCAGATGTTGTATCGTCTCATCTTTTTCATCACAAAGGGGACACGTATCCGGATGAGAAAGACCCCAGCCTTTCTGCTGTCCAACATCAGTTATGGATCGCTAATTACGATTCGAAGATGGGATTTTAGATCCTAACTACTGTTTTTAGATGGCCTTATACAAGATTATTAGCGGCCACATTTTTAGGCACTCCTGAAGATTCTCTAACCAGCCCGTAAATATCCTGCAGTAAATGAGCAGCCGCACCCGGCCCAGGCTAGGACCTTTGAGTACTCACGGAAACAAAGTATCCCTTCACTGTTGAGTTACCTGCTTTGGGAGCGTTTTTGAGCAGCCGGTGTCCGGTACAAATGAAGCATCGGAGGGAAAAAAAAAAAAAATTGGAAGATATCTTCCTCCTGATGGTCATGTTTTTAATTTAGAGCAAAACTCGTATATGCAATATTTGAAATTTTGAATAGAGTTGGTACCCGTACATGGTAGCTGATTGATGAGGCAGAGTCCTCCTGTACCGGACAATCTGAAACTAAGTGCAACATTTGGATTCAGACAATGCTGGAAGAACACAAGGCCTGAGAACTAGGTTCCCTTTGACCTTGTCAACATTTGCATAACTTCTAATCTGTGGATATTAGCCTCTGATTCAAGGAACCAACAGAAGATTCTTCGTCTTCTCGGACGCTAACTGCACTGTCCCTTGTTTCTTCAGGGAGCGGGAGCTGGCCATCTGATGCCATGAGAAGGTCCCTCCGTGCGCGCTCTCGATCCCGGGGATAGGTGCAGTAGAGCAAGGTGTAGGTCAAGCAGCAGATTGCCATGGGCACGGCTATCTCCGCGTAAACTGCCTTTGCAAGTGCTGCAGCGTTCTCTCTGTCCGTGTCGACGCTTGTCTCTGAAGAAACCGGCTTGTACCCAAATACGCGCTCCGCAAGAACGCCGACGATGGGAGGTGCGAATGAAGCAAATACTGCCTCGAAGCACTTGTCCAGCGCATAGACTGTGGTTCTTGCCTTCTCTGGTACGATCTCAGCAAATATAGGGCTGCATTGCACAGTGAAAAAAAAATGCAGTGAACAGTGGTCAAAAGATACAAGAAGATACAGTGGAAATGGAATCAGTGTGTCCAAATGCGTAAGATCGATGAGTGTCATACTTGTTGGTGGACGAGGCGTTCCAAGAGATGGCGAATCCCATGACGAAGAAGGCGACGGCGTGCGCGACGCCGGTGGAGGGGTCATTTGGCAACGCCAGTAGCAAGATGGCGCCGAGCGGGATCGCCGAGGCCGAGCTGATCTGCGCCAGCACGATCCTGCCGGCGTTGGGGAACCGCCGCGCAACGGGGTCCCCGACGAGCCCGCCGAAGAGCGCGCCGAGCGCGGTGGCGAAGAGGTAGAGCCCGGTGATGACGCTGGTCTCCCAGTGCGTGAACCCGACGAGCTCCAGCCACATGGCCGCGAAGTTGAGCGCCGACCAGGGGATGGAGCCGGCGATCCCCTGCGCGCGATGATCTGGAACGTGGGCACGCTGAGGACGCGCCTGGCGTCGGCGAGCAGATCCTTGGCTTCGTCGGTCGTGGACGCGGCGGACTTGGACTTGGCGCGCGGGTCGGCGGCGAAGAGCCACATGAGCACGCCGAGCGCGACGCTGACGACGGCCACGGCGTGGAAGGCGAGGCGCCACCCGGCGACGCCGAGGAAGGTGATGGGCGCGAGGAGGACGCCGAAGGAGCCGCCCAGGATGGAGCCCAGGTTGCAGGTCATCTGCAGCCAGCCGAAGGCGGCGCCGCGCGTGTGGTCGTCGGTGTAGTCGGCGACGAGGGAACTGATGGCCGGGACCACCAGCGCGAGCCCGATGCCGTTCAGACCCCGCGAGATCGCCATCTGCACTCGCGCGCGCGCGCGCGCCAATACAGAATTTGCTGCAAGTCAGTTTTTGTTCCTTGGAAGCTTCTACTCTCTGGAAAGTGGGGCCAGAGCGATCAGTGGAGTCCACAGATATTTCTGACTTTGACCAGGAGTGTCTTATCCACGTTTTGCCTCATGAAAATGATGTGAAAAATAAATGGAATATTCGGATAACATCTACTCCAGTTTGCTGGTGGTCGGTGACGTGCGAAACGAAATTAAGAACGTGCCCACCATGTCAGTGAGAGAGGCGAAGCAGGTAGGTGGGGAGCCAGCAGGCAGGGGTGGAGAAGAACAGAGGAGGAAGGAAAACAGGGGAGGAGGTCGGAGAGCAGAGGAGGAATTGACCTGGAGGAAGCTGCCGGAGACGGCGACGAGGAAGGTCGCGGCGGCCCAGAGGAAGGCCCCCACGGCGACGACGCGCGCCCGGTCGTGGCGCGCCGAGGCGTAGGCGGCGAGCGGGTAGCAGGCGGCCTGGACGAGCGCGCGGCAGAGCGTGAGGGAGCCCAGCGCCGTCGGGGACGCGCCCAGCGCCGCGCCCACCTCCCGGTACACGGCGGGCAGCAGCACCTCGTCGGCCTTCTCCAGCACCGACGCCAGGTTCACCAGCACCAGCGTCCACCGCCGCCGCGACGCGTCCGCCGCCGGGCCCCTCATCTCCGCGCCTCCGCCTCCGCTACCTACCCAGATTTGCTCTCGCGCCGATTGGATTGGAGGCGTGTCTCTCACCTCCCTCCCGCTTGGCTCTCGCTCGCTTTATGGGGAAGAGAAACGTGCAGCGAGCGAGCGTGGAAGAAGCCGTGATGCCGTCGAGTTCGCGTACATCCGACCCGCACGCGAGCGACGGGGCGAGCAACTGATGACGACGAGCAGTCGCTGAGGTCGCTGAGCTGGACGTGACATAACATAATCCCCCGCGGATGAGCGGGAGAATTGGTGAAACAACACTAGTAAAAGGCGCCGTCCTCAAAATACAATCAGTAAAGGGAGCCGTTCTTCATACAACACGAATGAGGCAAGCAGGCAACACACCGCACCACCATCTCTTTTCCATCCTATTTTCTAATTTATTTTTACCTAAAATGAGATTGGAAAAGACTGAATTGCCCTCAGCTGTGTTCCTGTGAATCAAATCGAATGGAATCCATCCCGTGACCGAACAGGAGCCGTCGTCCTCCTCTCTGTTCGTTCGTCCTGAAGCAGCAGGCGGCAGCTAGGGTTGAGCAAGACGGCGCCTGCTCCTACGTGGGCGCGGCGCGCGCGAGGGGGAGCCGCACGAAGGGAGCACGGGCGATGGGGGCGGCGGAGCAGGGGCGGCCGCCGATGTGAGCGAAAGAGAGGCGCGCGGCTCGGTGGGTGCAGCAGATGCGCGCGCCGAGGAAGGCTAGGACGCCGGCTCCGGTAGCAGTGGAGGCCGGTCTGCAACCGAAGAGGCAGCCAGTAATTTGAGCTTCACAGGAAGGTGCGAAGTGTGTGCTTTAATTTTTACTTTGTTTTGGATGTGTACTAGGTTCCTAAATTACTTCATTTTACTATGTTTAGGAACGAATCACAGCCAAATATGCATGGGCACTGAAAAGCTGGTGAGCAGAATGGCGTCTAAGAATTGGGTTGCAGAGCGAGTTGTTGCATGGTTGAGGAAGAAACCAGGTCTTGAGGCAGCTGATTTACAAGACAAGTTGCTAGAAAAGTATAAAGTAGAAATTGGTTATACCTCTGTTTGGGCTGGAAGGCAGTTGGCACTGGATTCAATCTATGGATCTTGGGAAGATAGCTTCCAAACCTTGTATAGTTTCAGGGCTGCATTACTTGAAAGGTCTCCAGATTCTATTTTTGAAATTGCCAGTAAGCCACATGAAGATGGTCAGATGTTTGACAAGCTCTTCCTAGCTATGAAGCCATGCATTGATGGATTCAAACAAGGGTGTAGGCCTTACCTTGGTATTGACGCAACCGCCCTGAATGGAAAGTATAAAGGACAATTGGCATCTGCTACCGCACTTGATGGTAACAATTGGATGTACCCTGTTGCATGGGCAATCTTTGAGTCTGAATCTACTGAAAATTGGACATGGTTCATGAAACATTTGGAGAAGGCAATTGGTCATCCACCTTGTTTGGCTATAAGCACAGATGCATGCAAAGGACTTGATGCTGCCGTTAAGGAGGTGTTTCCTGGCATCGAACATAGGGAATGCATGAGGCATTTGTGGGCAAACTTCAAGAAGTATTATCGTGGAGAGGTCTATAACAAGAATATGTGGCCAGCAGCTAGAGCTTACAAGCGTAAGAAATTTGAGTTCCAGTGGAATCAAGTTGTTGCTGCAGATCCAGAAGTTGTGACATACATGAATCAACACCACAATCACTTGTGGAGTAGATCCATGTTCTCAAATGAAGTCAAGTGTGACTATGTGAACAATAATCTTTCCGAGAGCTTCAACAATTGGGTGAAGAAGATAAAGGATTTGCCTCTTGTTGATTTGATTGATACTTTGAGGCGGATGACAATGGACTTGTGGGACAAGAGGAGGAGGATAGGCAGCAAGCTATCTGGAACCACTCTTCCTACAATTGTTAAGCAGCTCAAAGCTAAAACAAGAGGATTGGGTCATATGAAGATTCATAAGGGGCAAAACACGGCAGAAGTATTTGGTTTTCACCATGATATGACACCTTGGGGGCATGTGGTAGACTTGCGTGCTCACACCTGCACTTGTGGGGAGTGGGAAATGACTGGCAAGCCATGCCCTCATGCTTTGGCTTTCATTCAGATGTTTCCAGATATTGACATGGGCACTTTTGTTCATGAGTACTATAGCGTGGCCAGATTTAGGACAGCATATAGTGGCTCCATTCCATATATGACTGACAAATCCCAATGGCCTCAAGTGGACGTCGGATTCAAGTTGCTGCCACCTCCATTGAAAAGAGCCCCTGGAAGGCAAAGGAAGAACAGATTTAAAGCTGCTCATGAACCGGGTGCAAGGAGACAACAACGATGCAAGAAATGTGGGGGATTCGGACACCGTGAAACCGGTAATTGCCCTTTGAATGAACCAAAAAAGAGGTGAGTTGACTATTATTTGTTAATAACAAGCTGCCATGATCTTGCATTACTTGAACATTTGCTAATAACTTGTCCATTTTCATGTAGGAAGAGGAAGCCCGAACCAAAGAGGAAGCCAAAAAGGCCTAAGACAATGCCAGCTGACACCATTTCGCCGGGATCCCTTACTCGAAGAATTGTCAACTTGGTCCATGGAGATGATGATGTTGGTACCTCCAGTGCTAGCACTTCAGCTAGGCGCTTGCTTGTGCTTTCCCAGAACAATGGCGATGATTCTGCATCCAAGTAAATAAGTTTTGGAAAATACATTTGAACTGTTGTGTTGTTAGACAATTGTAAGACTATAATTTGTATGGTTTGGACAAGGCTGGATGCTTTGGAGTACTTTAGTTGCTTCCATATATTTTCTTTCATGTGAGTTATATTGCTGGGAACCAATTATAAACCAAAAGGTCATGCCAAAATTTTTCCCTAATTTTTTTAGTTCAGAAAATATTTTTCTCTGTTTTATTTCGGTTATAAAAATAATTTTTCCATTTTTTTTGGGTTCAGAACATAATTTTCTATATTTTTTTGACTCAGAAATTATTTTTTCTGATTTTTTTTATTTTTGTAACATAAAGTGACGAAAATCATTTTTTTGTTTTTCTCTGTGCCAGTTCCTGGCGCCAAACTCGCTGTTGTGCGCCTCCTGTGGTAGCAGGGGCAAAATTGTCCTACCAAATGCCTTTTTGGTCTCTAAATGTCCATTGTTGTATTGTGTGATGAGATGCGTGTTTAGTAATGGTACATTGAGGACGGCTCCCTTTACTGATGTGGTTTTGAGGACGGCGCCCTTTACGAGTGTTGTTTCACCAATTCTCCCCGGATGAGCCGGCACCCACCGCTCAGGCATTCACTCGATTCGAGCTCTATTGGTATGGTGGCAGTTGCGTCGCCGCTGTCGCTGCCCACATGGAGCGGAGACAGTTGAACCGCTTAACACATTTTTGTACTACTAGTCCTGATTAATCTGCATAACAACAGTGCCACGAGCTGTGAAAAATACAATGTTGATCGATTGTGATGTTTGGCAAGTTTTAATGGGTAAAGTTCAAATGCTCAGAGCTGCAGGATAGATGACCATCATCACTGCCCTTTACTAATTTGATTTGATCTCCAAAAAAAAAAGCCCTTTACTACTGTTAGAAAAGAACAAGAAAAGAAAAATGGACCGTCATTGCACTGGAGCTCAGAGGTACAAGATAGGATGAGCATCATCACCGCCCTTTACTACAGTTAGAAAAGAACCCAAAAAAAAAAGACCTCCATTGCACGGGATCCCGTTACTACTGTCAGCAAGAACTAATGTTTTTCACGGTTGTCACAAGATAAGTCTTCATGTATTCTGAATTTATCCTTCACAAAAAAAAAGGTATATTGCGTTACATTATGCAGGCCGTAATGTATGGTTTACTGTTTTTCTAGGCAGTACTACATCATTAAAATCTTTTTCAACCTCATTACAAGTTTACAATATTCTCACAGAACTAAAAATTGAATAAAGAGAGGTAACAGTTCAACCGCGGTTCTTGATAACACATCAAAAAGTGACTATTACTGCAGTTTCTTGGTGAGATTAACATACATGTCAGAATATGTCAGAACATCTGTGCAACATATCTTGTACTCTACTGGTCTTCAATATAATGGGGCAGGAAGAAAAGTTTCAGTCACATGAAGCTAACATAGTAAAAGCTAGGGATAGTACCATTATGATTGATTCTTGTTCTCAAAAAAAAAAAATGATTGATTCTTTCCATCATAATGGTCAAAGCAATGTAATGTAGGGGCCAAAAATAAGAACAGATACATGCTTTGTATACATGTTTTCAAGATTTTTTTTGAACAAAATGGCAGGTGTTCACTTCTGCTTTTTCAAAAAAAAAATTGTTTTCAAGATTTTTCTGTTTGTTTAGTGGAAAAGAATTCAGTGGTCACTAACCATAATTATATTAACTAGCCATAAGTAAATTTTATGCAAAACTATTTGAAGCGGTGTGACGAAGTAAAGGTACAAATCTGCAAACTATTCAACAATATTTGAAGTAAAAACATTTTACATAACGCAAGTCAGTTGCATCTTCTTCTTGCAGCCCCTTAGTTAAGTTTGGCAAGAACGAACACTGGGTCAGGATGGGCTCTCACCTCATCAATTGTAGGATGTGGATTTTCATCGACGTTAATTGGTCTACCCACAAGGCCACAACTACATGCATCGGTCTTGGGAAGGGGAATGGTGTTCTGTATTCACAATGATAACAAGAAATGAAAATAATCATTGTAAAACTTTCTAATACAATGATAACAAGAAATGAAAATAACCAAATATGTAGATCTTAAAAAATCAAGCCATAAGGAAACAATTACAGCTATGAAGGATGAAGTTACCCTAATCTTCCCCAGAAGATAATAGGAGTAAATTTAACTGCTTTAGCAATGATGACAAACAGTTTGTCGCCTGGCCTCCACCACTTATATGCATAGCTCTGACCAGATGATAGAAACATAATACCAATATTAGGATTTTTCACAATTGCATTTACTGATAAGTGACCTAAAAGAGAAACTTCTGAGACAACCATATAACGAACACAAGCATATAGGTTTAAGTGCATCAAACAATTATAACGAAAAAATATTTAAGTGCATCAAACAATTATAGTACAAACATATAGTTTCTCTTTGTTTTCAGTATCATGTGAAGCATATAACGAACACAAGCAATACTGGTACCTGTCCAAAACAGAAAGCAGGGACTAAAGGGCTCCCAGACTGCATGGCTATCTTAACAAAGCCTTTTTCTTGATTTAAGGAAAGCAACCTGCAAAAACACAACAAAGCAATGAACTAAATACCCCCAAAGCATGATGACAGTAGCACTGAACCGTGGGCGAAAGAATAGAATAATCCAATACAATCCTTGAAGATTATAAAACAAACCTCTGATTCACGATCCATATGAAGCATTTCCCATACACCACCAGGCACTATGATACAACTGTAACCAGCCTCAAGGTAAGAGTAGAAGTTCTTCCTCGTTGCAGGAATCAATCCAAGCCATGTCCAAATCTGCCCCATTTTTTTTTTTTTGAACCTCTCAGATCTGAATATAAATGTAGTATCTGTTCATGTACATAAATCTGCCCCAATTTAAAATTCACAAAGTCAAAAGCCGAGCCCTCAAAAGACAATTGCATTCCATCAACAACAAAACTGAGCCTGAAGAAAAATAGTTGACTCACAGCGCTGCTCGCAAGGATCTTGATCTTAGTCAGGGGCAAAAACCCAAGAAGGTCCGCAAGAACTGACAGCCCTATGGGAAGGACAGAGTGTGGCTCATAACCGAACACTGCAAATACAGAACACAAGCATCACCACACAACAAAATTGATCGATCGTGATGTTTGGCAAGTTTTAATGGGTAAAGTCCAAATGCTCAGAGCAGCAGGATAGATGAGCATCATCACTGCCCTTTACTACTGTTAGAAAAGAACACACAAAAAAAAAAAAAGACCTCCATTGCACGGGAGCCCCTGTGCCTCCATGTGCATCAATTCGAAATGTCGCTTGATTTCTTACTTGTAAATAAAACGCCCACCGTCCCTACCTAGGCTCATTCTTGAAATGATCCGTTACAGACTTGCAGTCATTCTAATGTCTGGATGACGTGGAGCTGGATGCATTTTCCCTAACCTGCTTGGGTGACAAAGAAACCGGGCAAGGGCATGTGACAACCAGCAAGCACAAGGAAAATGTAGTGAATTGATGGTTGATCGATTGGGAAGTTTGGCAAGTTTTAACGGGTGAAGTCCAAATGCTCAGAGCTGCACTACTGTTAGAAAGAACAAGAAAAGAAAAATGGACCGTCATTGCACTGGAGCGCCTGTCTCTCCATGTGCACCAATTCGAAATATCCGTGACACGCATATATGCTCTCGCTTGACTTCTTACTTTTACATTACACGAGACCATCCGGTCATCAATTTTATCTTCCAATTCGATTTCTTCCCATCAAAGAGATAAAGTTCGAATGATATAGCAAGGCTCTGGAAGAGGGCGAATCTTATAATTGAGCTCCTCCATCAAGGCAGACTGAAATATGAATATTGAATGAAAAATCGAAATGACAAAAACATGAGTAAGTAACGCCCACCGTGGGGCTCGAACCCACGACCACAAGGTTAAGAGCCTTGCGCTCTACCAACTGAGCTAGACGGGCCTGTCTATAATTATTGTTAAAGTTTGTTATTGTTAATTCTGCCCCTTGTTCCTCTGCTTCGCGAGCTCGGGGAAGAGCTCTCGCCGCCGGCAATAAGCATCTTCTTCCCGTTGGGCCTCCGCGTCAGCTATAAATATAAGCTTCCTCTGTTCCTCACTCGCTCGTCCCAGAATCCTCTCCTCGCCCCACTCACTCGTCCCAGACTCTTCGTCCCAAACCCCCACTCGTCCCAGGCTCCTCTCCTCGCCCCCACCATGAACACCACCAACAGCACAGCAGCAGGTTACCACCGCGTCGTCGCGGCCACCAGCCGCGACCACCCCCACGACCACTCGCACGACGGCGCCAGCGCCGGGACCACCGCTGCCGTGCTCATCTCCATCGTGGCTGCGGTGATCCTCGTTGCGCTCGGCGCGCGCTGGCTCCGCCGCTGGAGGAGGCGGAGGGCGGCGGCCCGCGCCGCCGAGGACGAGGCGCGCGCTGCGGGTCACGGCGACGGTGACGGCGCCGACGATGCTGTCTGAGTGTTCTTCTTCCCTGTCTGTGTTCACGATCTGCTTCCTTCTAGCATGTAATCTAGTACTAAAGGTAGAACCTGCATGTGTTGTTGTTCATGTTAATGTATTCCTTCCCATCCTCGATTCGCCGCCCTCGAGGATTGTTGCAACTGTACCATATACGTTGCATTGTTGCAACTGCACATTCCACATCTGTGCCAAGCAGTAATAAAATAAGAAACAACCAGCGAATGGCAACATATGGGACCACATCGAGAAATTTGCCAGGCAGGTCATAACAGTCAACGGGCGACAAGTGGGCCCTTCAAAATTGTCCTGGACTCTGAACAGGAAGCACATCACCATGGGCGCCTGGCCAGTGGCCGCGGAGGTGGTGATCATCCTGACAAGTCTCTTATAATCTAGATCTGGTCGTGTTATCCTGTAATTAATCATCTTGATTGTGCACAACCCTAAGAGCAAGTATAGTGAGGCACAGTCAGCCGGCGAAATGACTGTCCATGTCATTCAAATCTGAGGTGGAAGTGAGAGAAAGCTGGAGAGAGAACCAAGCCGGCGACTCGCTCGTCGTTCGCTTCAAGCAGCAGAACCGAGACTCCCATCATGCTGCATGCGACTCAGCAGTGCCTCCCCTCTCTCTCATTGGCTACCAGGACATGCAAGCATTAATTTCATAGCCAACCTCTCCGCAAGGCCAGTATACGCGCTGGCTTTTTCCAAGACTCAAAGTGACATGGCACTCGCGTTGCGCCGGCAGCCGGCGAAATCATAAGCCCTGCTCTAAAGCGTTCGTCGATTGCCGTCCATTTAGACGATCACTGATTGAAGCCAATGGGCAGCATCAATTCGAACTGGCATAAACAAGAAAAGAAACTGCCATAAACAAGAAAAGAAACTGCCAATGGCAATACAGCCACAGGCGTAGCTCGCCTTGGACCGGCGTTGGTTGCCATAGACAAGTGCTCGAGCTCTGTCTTTCCCGTGTTCCCGCGTGAGTTAATAGCACTGCGAATCTCACGAGGCCACGAATCTCACGAGGCCACAGTTTCTCAAACATCACCCTGTTGCTGGTCCCGATTCCAGACTCAGATATCTGATGCTTTTTCAGCTGCACCAAGGATTCCTGTCATGCTTGCGCCTTGCTTGACCAAGTTGTAGTTGCGTACTTGCGTTGTTACGATTAGACGGATGTTTGTGACGTGAGGTAACGTGCGATGCGACCAATGGGCGATGTTTGACGATGATTTAACGAACCGTGTGCCTTTTTATCCTGGAGCTTCTATTTCTCATGTTCTCTAGTGTTGCTTAGCTGCCTCTCTGCTGCGGTTCTTCGTGTTCTGGTCGTCATATCACGGGCGTTAATTATGCCACAACCTGAAACCAGCGAGTCAGGGGATCTAAATGTTGCGTTGTGCTAGTTTCACAGGCATCGTTGCCGAAGCTGGGTCTTGTGCCCTGTCTTGTCCAGAGATCTCATGTGACGGCCCGGGCATGGCCAAGTCGCGTCCAGCTAACCTATCATCTCCACAAAATCATGAGAAGGCAACGGACTTAGTGCTAAACATGTTTGATCAAGACGATTAAATCATCATGAAACTGGCAAAGATGACCAGCACGGCTAGACTGAACAAATAGTGTCCATAAACAGATTTTTCGATATGTGATAAGTAGACCGTAACCATCTACTAATTAAGTCAGGGATGAGGCATATCTCCATCATCTTTCTGCTCCTTCATGTGCAGAAATTGCTATATACGGCCGTTTCCATTTGGTGTGCTTGAACCACAATGGACTGGCTAGCAGTTATAGGCTAGAAAACAATTTTGACTGATCGGTCAGGGCATGCAGATCAATATGAGCTACGGCCGCGTGTGCGTTAGGTGTGCATGAACCACAATGGACTGGCTGGCTGTTATAGGCTGTAAAATATCTTTGACTGATCTGTCAGGGCATGCAGATCAGCATGGCCGCGCAGGTAGAAATTCCTGTCATGATCCACTGACACGTGTTCTGCCAGCAATACGTACGCCTGCGGCTGCATTGCCATTGGCACAATAAAACGGAGCGATGCACGAGTACTTGACAGCCGGGGCGACGAATAGCCGAGCCACGAACTCCATTCCGGCACTCCCAGTCCCAGGCCTTCTCGCTCGATCTGCGTGACTCAGCGCACGCCATGGCTACTGAGTCCCTTGCTCATATGCACGACGCGGCCGCCCCCTTTCATGCAGATGCAACTTGACTTTTCTCCGGGCGAGCGAGCCTCGCATGTTCAAGGTCCTCGTCGCTGCGACCGCATCTTTCCCTTGTTGGATATACTTTCGCTGCCGTCAGGGCCAAAGAACCATGATGGCCTGGCCTCCACTCCGTCCAAGTTTCCTCGTGTGTGGCGCACGCAACCTTGCAGCCTTGATCGATTGGCTTACGCCTCCTTGCTCCGCGTTGCCCGCAATCGATCCCCTACGCGGACATTGCCGGTGTCCTACTCACTCCTGCAAGGTAGTGGTGGCCTCGCCTCCCAAATTAAGTGAGCGACGAGACGGACTCACTTCTGAATCCTATTTTTCTTGTCATACTGCCAAACTGGGGATCATCCAATGATTCTTGCGTTGTGGTGATACATAGCGATTTGGTTGACAAATCAACTAGCTGAAGAGGTACAGGAGCAGTCAAAGGGGGGATTTGTTCCTTCTTGCAATGGCAATTTGGTTCAGTTTTTTCTCAATGCAAAGAGGATGCACGAGCAGTTTTCTCCATGCTATCAGCAAAAGAGGATGCACGAGCCACAAACAACGTGTCATCTTAACTAGCTAGAAAAGTTCGCACATATTACAGTATACAGAACTTGATTGTTGAGGCAAGAAATCACAAGGGTCAAGAAATTCAGAGTCTGCAGATGGAATCCTATACAAAAACGATATTTGGCTGACATGTGACATGCCGCAGGAAAAGGATGCCGGATGCCTTGATTTCCTTAAAAACTTAGTTAGGTTCTGGGTCGTCCTCATGTTGGATGTCATGCCGAGCTATATATATATATATATGCCACGTCATTAATAAAGCCTTATTTTCCAAAAAAAACATATGCCACATCATCCAAATATGTAAGATTATAAGCATAATGGCTGTATTGGCAGTCCAAATTAACAAAAGAAAAAAGGTATGCATCTTACCCGGTCTCAAATGTACGCCAACTAGATATAACAGAATATTTCTTCTAGATCACCATGCGGCTTCACAATTCTTTATATGTTGTTTCAACATATAATATGACTTTATCAGCCAATTTTGAATAACATATTAAAGAATGTTCAAATGACATGCGGAGTAAGCTTCAACAACTGCAACATATTGTATAAAAAAAAAGCTGCTATATGGACAATAAATATTGAATTGTATTTCAACAAAAAGTTAAGGTATATGTTGCATATGTGCTTCAACAAAATAAGATTACCTACCCTCGCAAAAAAAAAAAAGATTACCTACCCAAACAATTTCTAGATTATAAGTTGCATGGAAGTGATGATAGTAGGCAGAATGGCATAGATGGCAGCCACAATCGAGTAGGTGATGGAGTTAGTGGCATAGCTCCCTCCCCATTTTTTTTTGTAAATTTGTGAAATACCGTCCATTTCATTTCATTTTTCAATTGTATTTGGCCCCTTCCAAATTTGTGAATACCCGCCATATCCCCATCCCCTACTTCCCCAAATTGCAAGAACACAAGAGCCAACTCACCTGGCGTGGATGGCGTCACGGCTCCGGGGGGCGTGGATGGCCAAATCAGTACAGATTACGAAAACAATTCTGACGCACCTGATAAGTAAGCACTCGTGTCTATCTTTTGGAAGATTACCACCCATGCTCGCTGAAGAAATAAAAACTAAAGGTGACAAATCGTTGTTACTTGAATTAATTATACTGTGTGACCATAGCATTTATGAATCAATTCGTCAGATGGAAGAAAAGTCATCTTCAGAGATTACAAAATACAAACAAAATGACCTCCTCGGATACCTGCCTGATCTGGATATACCATAAGAACTCAAATTCTGGATAACGCGAGCAGCAGCAGGCACGGACGGGCACGCCGCGCGCCTCGAACGCCACCAGTTAACGTGTAGCACGGGAACGCACTGCGGAAGCGGAGCATCGTGCCGTCCAGGTCAGCCGCCTCGGCGTCACGCGTCGCACTTGTCCATCGACGGGAACGGCTCGTGGCCTCCCTCGCGAGCTCGCTCTCCGTCGCCCGACGCGTGGCACTTGAGCAGGAGCAGCGACTCGTTCTCACAAGTCGTCTGTCCATGGCTCGGACTGAAGCTCATCTTCTCCCAAATTCGTTCGTCCGTGATTGACCCTTACCAAACTCGCCGCAGTCACCGGCCACAAGGAGGAGGTTGCGCCCGGATTCGGGTCCTCTGCAGTGAAGCAAAAAATTCAGAGAGATGTAGCTTGTGCAACAGTGATCTCTCTCTCTCTTCCCTAGGCATCAGCAGCTCGAGTCTGGCACCGATCGCCAATGGATTAACAACAGGTACTTGATTGCTAATCGCAGCTGCCACTATCGTTTGGGGGCTAACACCACCTGTTGTTAATTCATGTCAGATTGCTGATACTTTGATTTACATGGATCAAGCTCCCTTTTAGGATCCGTATGAATTGGATGAGAATTTGAATGGAAATTTTGAAAGTTTTCCCATGGTTGCTTGTTTTGTTGGATCAATATTAGTGAAAGATCCAATCATTCCTTATTGTTCATATGTTCCAGGGCATTAGGGTGACAATTTCCATGTAGAACTATGGTGTGGCCTGCCTTTTGAGTCGTACTACTACTTGTGCAGGGTCCTTGGACCCGTGGAGTTCCAGCATGACTTTGTACGATTGCATCTGAGGAATAGATGTGCCTTCTCTACATTGACCTTGTGTTTAGCCTATCTTTCATGAGGAGCCAGAAAATAAAAATTGTGCTTCATGTCACATGATGAGGACCACAACCATTTATAGGCTGGGTGGATATATAGGCAAGTGCCCAACCATCTGCGTCTAGGCTTTATTTTCTGAGGCTAGTATTTACCGGTCCCTTATGTACGACCAGAACTGGATTCTGAACAAATTATGTGTCTCCCCTGTTTTATTCCAGTTGCTGGTATTGCCGATATGCTTCTAGTGATAGTGGCAGATGGAAATGAGAATATAACAGCTCAGATGAAAAAACCTTTCTCCATGGTCACCTTTTGGTTGTCGCTGAAAGAAAAAGCTCAGGAAAATTTATTTGTGGGATCATTCCTCCCCACATGTCATGCCAGAACAAAATTTCAACAGCTGCAGTTCGCCATTTCCTTTGAACTTATTCAGTACTTTGTGCACATATCTGCACCAAAAGATCACTTCTATCCCCCAGTTACAGGTACTTCAGTATTTTAAGCACATCTGTCATGGGAGATTTTCTTTATTGAGAAACTAATGCAAATACTTGAAAAGCAAGGCTCATTTTGATCCAGTGAAAAGATGTATTTTAGCATTGAGATCTGCCCCCCTCCAAAGACAGTCTACTCCCTCTGAACTTTTTTTTTTGTTGACGTTCCGACGGGATTGCTAGTTCATATTTGAACTAATTGCTCGGTCCTAACGTCAACAAAAAACAAACGGAGGGAGTATATTTGTCAATTTGCTTTATAAATGTTGGTGGCAGCCCTATATCGAAAGTATGAAGAGCTGTCAAAACTGAATTTAGCATTTCAAATTTTCTTCCCTTTAGTGAGGAACATTGATGTGAAATCAGTCTTCTCCCAGTTATGCATACTAATGGCAAGAAAAACTCAATCCTTTGTACTAGGATCAGATTAAGCTTGATCGTCCATTCGTCCATATGATAAGTTAGAGGTGTCAAAACATAAAAGAATCAGCTCAGGTAATAAAATCATGATTGTGAAGGGTGAACTAGTATGTTGTTACCTTATGAAAACAATTATTCTGGGTGATTAGGAATCGGTACTTGACAGTGTGCATGGCCATTTGCCTCACTTGGATCGCATGTTCACATATTTCTATAGTATTTACGGTTTGCATGGCCCATGGCCTTGACTGGCTAGCCGGGCAGCCTCTTTAGTCATCAGTCCGTGCTGCCTGTTTATAGTTCAACTTAGGAACAGAATCAACATTTTATAAATGAAGAAAATTGGTTCTCTAGATGAGCATCTGAAGTTCAAGGCTTCCAGAAAATACCATCGTGACAATATAATCATTTATATATTTTCAGAACGTAGATAAAAAAATTGCACCATTGTGAATCGTGAGTGTGAAGTGGTAGCCAACGGCTCCTTCCCCCAAATGGACACATGCAACGTACATTTCCTCCAAGAGAAAAGATGGCACAGAGAAGTCTGCAACAAGCGTTGAGACGTTGGGAGGCCCGTTGTTCTGTTCAGCAGCTATAAGAGCTACTACTGAGCTACCAGAATTCTCCACGCTCCACAACACAATTCCCCTGCTCCCCTGTTCTTTAGCTGAGTCGAGCGGAGAGAAGGACCTGCCATGAACGCGTCGGGGGATGCGGCAAGCGGCTACCAGCGGACTGTCCATGGACATGGCGGGCTCAGCACGGGCGCCATCGTTGGCATCGCCGTCGGCTGCGCCATCGCCTTCGCCGTCGCCGTAGGCATCGTCTGCTGCCATTGCAAGAGGAAAAGGAGGCGGAGGGCGGCACGGGAGCAAGAGATGGCCGCGAGGATCGCACGGGAGGAGATGGCACATGGGCATGGCCGCGAGCGCCAGGAGCACACAGGTAAGCTGGCAAGTTTGTGTCTTTTGCTCTTCTTTGGATCGGCTGCTCGTGTGCAAATTTTGACTGAATTAGTGAACTACAGAGTTCCTCTTTTCAATTTCTGTAACTAGTCAACTAGGAGATTTGCGAAGTGCAACCGATTGTAATTCACTTGCTGTGTTAGTTGAAAAATTTCCAAGCTAACTGAATGCGAAAATGCCAGGCATTGTCATCGATCAAGGCGGCGTTGGTTCGGACGGCCGTGACGAAGGCCAGAGTTCAAGGGAAGCAGAGGGCCTTGACCGTTCTGGCGCCGTCACCCACGGCGACGACTACGGTGGGTGCCCCATGTGCCGCTCGGCGTTCGGCATCGACGCCGGCGACCTCCCGACAAGGCTGGATTGCGGTCATCTCTTCCACGGCCAGTGCATCCGCCCGTGGGTGAAGGTCAACAAGAGCTGCCCCGTCTGCAACTCCGACCAGATCACGTTTCTCGGGCTGGGAAACGTCCCTGGTAGTGGTATGTACCACTTCCATGGTCTAAATTTGCTCACTGATCTTCACCTTTGCTTATTATAATTTCTTTGCAGAGGAACAGAGCTCCAGCAGCGCTTGGCGCAGAGAAGACGCGAGCAGGAACAGAGTTTCTCGCGGAGGGGAAGCCAGCACGAGCAAGCATTCTCGCCGGCAGAGCACTTCTGATCGGCCTCCAGCTATCGGACGCGAGGATGCCGTCAGCCGGTCTAGCTTTCATCTGTAGTTTTTTTTTTAATTATTTGTGAGGATCCTTCCATCAGTAGTTGAAGCAGAGACTATCTTGAACTGTGTCAACTTAATTTCAGAGAAGTTCTAGTTGTTTATCTTTTTATTACTTTACTCCTTATTATTTGTCTTCGGACTCCTCCTACGTGCGTCGCGCGTCCCTCTCCTCTGAAAAATTTCGGCGCCGACATGTGGGGCCCGCACGACTTTACCACTTTCTTCCCCAATCCCGCCGCGCGCACGCCTGCACGCCCGACTCCCCTCCCCTTCCGTCCCCAACCCTAGCCGCCGTCGAGGCCGCCCGCCCCCGCCGCGACAAGACTTGCGCCGTCCTCCGCCTCCAAGCGGCGACGATGGTCCACTCCCTCTCCCCATCCTCTGCGTCGTCATCCTCAGATCCAAGCCAAGTCCCCGCCGGTCTCCCCCGCCGCGGACGAGCCCCGACGACGCGCTCGCCGTGCACTACGCCGTCGCGCTGCAACCGCGACGTCATCAAGGCGCTCCTCGACCTTGGCGCCGCCGACGTCAACTCCCGCGTCGGGACGACGGGGAAGACTGCACCTGGCGGCGGAGATGGTCTCCCCCGACATGGTGTCCGAGCTCCTGGACCACCACGCCGACCCCAACGCCGGGACGCTCGACTTCCCCAACCCTGCGGTGCGCATGCCCGACTCTTCATGATTCGGCTCGCCCGCACAGCCCCTTCACCCGAGCTCGCGCCGCCTCTACCTCCGCCCCACTTCCCTCCGTTCCACGGCCAGCGCAGGGCCCCCTCTGCCTCCCATCCTTCCTCCTCGGCCGTCCCCTTCTCCAAAGATCCACCGCGACGAGGTCCGCGTCTGGACCTTGAGAGGCGGAGGACCCGTTGCCATCACCACCAGGCGCCGATTCCTGTTGCCGTCTTACGCCATTACCACAACGTCGAGTTCAGCGTTGACTTTGAGGATCTGCACTGCCAGGACTTTACGATGTCAAGGATTTACAGATCAATGGCTCCATTCCATCACCGTCATCCATGTGAGGTCCACGGCATCATGCGACCTGCTAGGTGGTGCTATGACCTGCCATTCTTCATGACCTGAATAGCAGTACGAACTGGTCCTTGTGTTTATATTCTTATTGCAATGCGTGCTAGGTGGAGTTTGATTTATGGTTGTTGGTTTCAGGCCGTGGTGTGCCGTCCAGTTGGTTTGCAGAGACAAGGATATCGTCCAAGCCATCCAAGCTGGTCACACATACTATCTTCTCGGCACTTGGTAAAATAAGGTGCGCTTTGGTGTTGTAGGAGTTTATTTGACTGAATATCCAATACCTATTTGACCCTGATTATCTGCCACATGCTTTTACGCCTATGGGCTGCAACCCAAATAAATCCAGTGCTGAATGGAAGCTGCTAAAATATCATTGACATGATGTTTAACCTTTATTTGAATTGTGGATGCCACTGTTTCATTCAGCTTGATCCATCTGAGGGCTAGAGTAATATTTGTTCTGACGTGCATTTACCTATTTCTGAAATAAGCATGCTGTTATTGCAATGAATATGAAAGAATAAGTCCTTGAGTGTAGTACCCCTATCTTTATCTATTTGCGTTTAGGTCTTTATGTTGAACTATATATATGTAACCCATGAACCCTTGTTGGGCTGAGACTGAATGAAATTTCCCTTTGGGCCAACAATTGGTATTTAGAGCTAGGGTTCCAGTTTCCAGATTTACGAAATTGCCACTGCCTCTCCTCTCCCAATCCCGCACGCGTTCTTCCTGGCGGCGCACTGCTCCCGTTCTCGATCCTCGCAGGCGAGCCTCTCCCCGACGCGTGACGCGGGCAGCAGCTCGGCTCCACCCGAGGACGCAGAGCTCCACCCCGGGGACCCGTCGCGGCGGCGGCTCCGAGTCCCAATCGAGCCTGCGGCGGCTCGATTCGACGGAAGAGGCGGACGGCGGCTCGAGCTGCGGCGGCAGAGGCGGCGAGACCCGACCCGATCGGGGCCGCGCGCTCCCTCTCTCTCGGCTCAGAGCCCGCGGACGAGGCGCGTCGACGCGGCGCAGTGGTTTCAATCCAGAGGCGGCGCGGCGGCCTGAGCCCGGCGGCCTGAGCCCGGCAGCTCAGCGGCAGCAGCTCGCCCCCTCGACTCTCTCTCTCTCTCCTGACGTCCTTGGCGGACCCGGCGGCGGCCCAGGCGCGCGCCGTGCGCACTCCCTCCCGCGCCTCGCGCGCGAGCAGCCACGGCTCGGCAACGTCGAGCGCGAGGCGTCGTGCAGCACAGGCGGCGGAGGAGGCATCGGCGGCCGCGGCGCAGGCCGAGCGCGATGCGGCGGAGGCACGCCGGGCCAGTGCGGCTCGCAGGGAAGCGGAGGACCGTGAGGAGGCGGCGGCGCGTGCTGCGCGCTTGGCGACGGCGCAGGCGACGGCTGCGCGCGCTGCGGAGGCAGAGCGGCAGGCCGCGGCGGCGGCTCAAGCGGCTGCTGCTGCTGCTGTGCAGCGGCAAGTCGCGGAGGAGGCCAGGGAGGCCCTCGCTGCGCTGGAGCAGCGGGAGAACCAGCGGGCGGCACGGGAGGAAGACCGGGACACGGAGGTGGAGCGGTGGGTAAGGTTCTGCGGCTGCGCAAGGCCCTCTACGGCCTGCGACAGGCGCCGCGGGCATGGAACACCAAGCTGGACTCCACCCTCAGGGCGATGGGGTTCGAGCAAAGCCCGCATGAGGCGGCCGTCTACCGGCGGGGCCGAGGAGGCTGTGCCCTGCTGGTGGGTGTCTACGTCGACGACTTGGTCATCACTGGAGCCAAGGAAGCTGACGTGGAGGCGTTCAAGGCTGAGATGAAGACCGCCTTCCAGATGAGTGACCTGGGGCCTCTCTCCTTCTACTTGGGGATCGAGGTGCACCAGGACGACTCCGGCATCACACTTCGACAGACCGCCTACGCCAAGCGCATCGTTGAGCTAGGCGGCCTCACCGGCTGCAACCCCTCTCACACACCCATGGAGGAGCGGCTGAAGCTGAGCCGCAACAGCACCGCTGAGGAGGTCGACGCCACGCAGTACCGGCGCCTTGTGGGGAGCCTTCGCTACCTCGTCCACACGCTGCCGGACTTGGCGTTCACTGTCGGGTATGTCAGTCGGTTCATGCAGCGACCGACACAGGAGCACATGCAGGCTGTCAAGAGGATCATTCGCTATGTGGCGGGCACCCTCGACTACGGCCTGCACTACCCGAGGTGTCCCGGCGCGGCACACTTCATCGGCTACAGCGATAGCGACCACGCCGGCGACATCGACAACAGCAAGAGCACGAGCGGGACGCTCTTCTTCCTCGGCAAGTGCCTTGTCAGCTGGCAGTCGATCAAGCAGCAGGTGGTGGCCCAATCCAGCTGTGAGGCCGAGTACATCGCCGCCAACTCTGCTTCGACCCAAGGACTCTGGCTAGCTCGACTGCTTGGTGATCTCCTTGGTCGAGAAGCCGAAGCAGTGGAGCTTCGGGTGGACAACAAGTCTGCCCTTGCCTTGGCCAAGAACCCCGTCTTCCACGAGCGCAGCAAACACATTCGGGTCAAGTACCACTTCATCAGGAGCTGCCTGGAGGAGAGAAGCATCTACCAAACCACTTGGAAAGGTCAAGTTTCAGGAGCTTCGGTCTAGGATCGGGATGGCACAACTACCACTCAAGACTTAGGGGGAGAATGAAAGAATAAGTCCCTGAATGTAGTACCCCTATCTTTATCTATTTGCGTTTAGGTCCTTATGTTGAACTCTATATATATGTAACCCATGAACCCTTGTTGGGCTGAGACTGAATGAAATTTCCCTTTGGACCAACAGAATAGGCAGTGATAGAAAGCAATATCAGACGTCACTTGAAGCTTCTTCAATGTGTGTTAGTTTTTTGGCTCATTTTTCTCATCTTGTTTTTTGTTTGATTATAGTACTGATTTACGATGAATCTAAGGCTCCAAGATATCAATTACATAAAGGCAGAAACCAGATTTTCTGGTATATTATGTTAGTAAAAGTCTTTATAATGTTAAAAATTCAGCCATGAGCAGAACTGACTAGAGCATATGGAGGCATGCTCCTACTTCTCTGTTCATCAGCATAAATGTTACTTTGAACCTACCCACCCTAAAATTTGAGCGACCTAATGAAAATTGCCCACTGGCTGTAAACTATGGAGAGATATATGGTTAAGTTTGAGCTTGGCACTTGTACTCTGGAACTATATTGTGATTTGAACGTAGCATATCTGTGCTCATATGTGATTCTTGAGTTGCATGGTTAAAGCTTGAAACGTGGCATGTGTGGCTATTTCCCTTACTGTTTGATTAGATCTCTATATGTATGTAGAGTTGAACTCATTTTTCCACTTATGGACCTGTTTGAAAGTTGCAACTGGAAGTTTGAATAAGAAGAAACATAGGCACTGGTTTTGTGGATGATACACTGCTGAATGACTGAAACAAACCTTTTTAGTTGGTACGGTTGGGTGCCTTTGATAATGGGTTTAAAATTATGATTACTGCTTCAATGGAAGACATTTTGTTGCATACGCTTTGTTTTTCATTGTTGGATTTGAACTTAGCATCGGTGCTCAAAATACTGCTCTGATTCTTGAGGTGCATGGTGAAAGCGTCAAATTAGAAGGTGTGGGCTATTTGCATTACTGTTTGGTTAGATCTGTATATGAATACAGTGCTGAATTGCTTTTCCATTATGAAAGCATCTGTTTCGATGATGAAACTGCAGAATATGACTAGAACACACCTTTTTAGTTAGTATAGTTAGTGTCTTTGCTAATGGGGTTTATGGGTATCAATACTTCGTGACAACGAAATACATTCCGTTGCTTATGCTGTGCCTGAAGAACTATCTTGGGTGATGAAAACTGATGGTGATACTTTATTGATGTCGGTGATTCGGATAGAGCATGCAGAGACTATGGAGAGGAGGAAGCCAAAGCCTGGAGAGCCTGTAAAGAAAAGAGGTGGTTGTGGGGCTGAGTAGCCAAATATCACTGTCGATGGTATGAAGATGGTTGCAGAGTTTAAAGCGACAAAGAAGAAAACCGATGATCAAGAGCAACTACCTGAGCCAGTGGAGCGAAAGCAAATCCATTCGGCAAAATGGATATTTTATAGTCACCACCAGTTCAGCATGTTTGTCCTAAGAATATTCTTGTAATCATATGATCCTTGCATGACATTTTTGTTCTGGTCCTTTATGTTCTTAAGCGTATAAGTGATGAAGACTATATTTTGTTGGGCCTGAATCCTAAATATGCCTGTCCTGATTGGATAATACTTCAAGTTCTTCTAATTCCGCCACCCCCAGTTAGACCATCTGTTATGAGGGACACTTATTCCAGAATTGAGGTGAGCCTAATTCCACTGTAGTTATGCTTCCAGTTGTTGTTGCACTTATGTATTCCCAATGGTTTATAACTCACTTTTATTGATCTCGTCCTTTTGTCAGGATGATTTGACTCATCAACTAGCTATGAAAATACGGCTTAATGAGAATTTGAAAATACTAGCTCACATTATAACAGAGTTTGCTCAGTTGTTGCAGTTTCACATTGCAACGTACTTTGATAATGAACTTCCTGGCCAACCTAGGGTGAGTAATCTAGAAGCCTATTAAATCAATTTGCGGCAGACTGAAGGCAAAAGAACAAATTAGAGGAATTTGATGGGCAAAGCGTGTTGGTTTCTCAGCCGTACTGTTATCACACCGGATCCAGATAGTTGGGAGTACCATGGAGAGACTGTCACCCCGTACAACATCGAGAGGTAAAGCAGTTTGTTGCGATTCAGATATTTATGTGACTATTGTTTTTTGCTGGTCCTTCGCATCTAAACCATTGATTTCAGGTTAAAGGTACTTATTGAATATGGACCTCCCCTCCTGGAAAGACAGACCAAGGGCTTGATCTTCGTTATCTCTACACTTCTCAAAGAAGTCATCAGTCACAATTTTCAGATGGATTTTTCAGTTTTCAGACCTCTGCCGTTTTGAATTCGGGTTGAATTCGCGTCAATTTGAATTTGAATCGGAATTGGCTCAGTCAAATCTGGATTGAATCGCTCCTATTCATGTACCAATGCTTGTTCTAGCGGTAGTGCCATAGTTTTGCTCTGTACCGAGCCGCGAGTTCGACTCCCACCCGCAGCATTTATCCTTCTTTTTTTTCTTTTTTTGCTTCGCCGAGGTGGCCGGGCCGCGCTGCGCATCCACCTCCGCCTCACCCCCTTCGGTGCGCCGACTCGCGGTCCCGTGCCGCTCGTCCTCCCCAGTTCACCGCTCCAGATCCCCAATCCCCTTCCGCCGTGATGGCAGCGGCGGCCGGCAGGATGAGCTCGGTCTTGGTGGAGCACTGGCGAGGAGGACGGTGGCTCGCGGTGAGCTCGACAGGGGCAGACGGATGAAGCGGGGAGGCCCGGGCAGGCGGGTGCGCAGCGGAGGACCTCGCTGGGGCAGACGCGTGGAGCACGAAGAAGACCAATCCGAAGTCTCCCTCCCCATCCGCAACTCCTCCTTCCGATCTCCCTCTCCCTCACCCGACGCCGCCGACGCAGACGACATGACGCTCGCATCCCTCGCTCGCGCCCAAGTTGGAGGCACGACCCATGTTGGTGTATTTGCACACCGAGACGTAATCCGCCGCACCTGCGCCGGCGGCGACAAGGATGTTGACAAGGTTAGCAGCACATTCAGCGCGTCGGAATTTCAGATGGCTTCGGAAACACTTCAGGTTAGTGAGAAACGCGTACTGAATCAGTCAATTTGTGTGCTCCAATCTGTGGGAAACTTGGATCGGAGACTGATGCTATCAGAGGAGAGGAAAATTCATCTTTGTGTGTGCTGCTCTGCCATTGCAGTGGCTATGGTGGTAAGATCAATGAAACTGATTTTGTAGAGAATTTGACATGTGCTGGAATCGTTCATGGCAAGGGAGGTGCGCTCACCAACAACGTGGTGAGTGAATTGGTATTCTCTGCCGCTTCTTTTGGGAGACCATTGCACGCACATATGCAGTCAGGTGAGGGAGCGCCATCTTATAGTTTAAGAGTTTTTTTGTCCCCATCTCATTCATGGAATTCGGAGCTTCAATGCTTGGGTGACTTCGCCATTTGTCCACAACGCATGTGAGCCTGGATGAGTAAGTAGTGAACTGGTTTTGATTATTGGATCAATCAGTGTACCGGCGACAGCGAGTGCTTCACTACTACTACTACCAGGCCACTGTCTTTGTGAGTGCTCTTCGATTCCTCCTCTCCGTAGCAGTGGCAGTGTGGTGCATTCCCGTGTAATTTTAGTTGGAATATACTTCGATATGCATCAATTCGCTTGCTTTGCCAAATTTGATGCTCCCATAAGAATCTATTGGTTCAATATGATATTGTGTGTGGGATGATTCTGGGGATGAGTCGAGCACATAATTTTGTGTGGATGTGTACCACGATGGAGCTAGAATAGAGAGCCATTAGCTCATGGTGTCATCAGTTGACATGAACACATATCAAAGTTTTTTCCATGGAGAATCCCAAAATCATGGGTGTCACAGGCTCAGAGGATAGTAGAAACAGTGGCACTACTTTAGTAATAAAATATATCGGTATGCAGCTATTGTTAAACCATGAACGACACAACAATATGTTCACACCATTAAGGATTTTGATCCAAATGTTCATAATATTGGGATCCTATCGCAAAAAGCTATGTTACCTTTGATAGCTAAAAGACTACAATTTGCAAAAAAAAAAAGAGATTTATATTAGTGTCACGTGATATTTGTGTTCCTCCCGTTGCAACGCACGGGCAATTTGCTAGTCTAAAGAAAAAGCAGTGATCAACATTTGTTCCATAAAAAGAATGTAGACGTGAAGTGCTAAACTCTTTGGATGACAATGGTTGTATACTTGTATCTTACATTTCAGCTAATAGTTTTTTTTTTTTTTCCCTCAGAACATCAAGGTGTGAGGACTGTGTGTTAACTAAACATTTATTGAATTTGTTGTCTCAATACAAATTGTTGGACAATTTTGAGAATGGTTGTTTGAATTCATATTACTCTATTAATATTGTCTATTACTATTACTCTGTTATAAATTTGTTAATCATAAAGTTTAAAACATATTTAATATGATTGTATTAAAAGTTTAAAACAATGTTGAGTTTTTTTTTTCTCGGCCAGCCCGTGGCAACGCACAGGCATTTTTGCTAGTATACTTTATTGTTGTTTGTAAATGGACGTTTAATCATGCAATTACCGTGCTTTCCTACCAGAGCAATTGCACTAAGTTGCGTGCTTGATGGAGGCCAACAAACCAAGCTACCTCTTGCTAGCATAAAAATTTGAAATCCGTGGCCAAACCATGAGAAGAGCAATTGAACCAAACGTCTCACGTTCAGTAAAAGCCGTCACCCTTTTTTGCGTCTGGAGCGAAAATTGGTGCGCTCGGTCTCTGGCTCTCTGCTCTGCACTCCGCAGCACTGTGAGATAAAGATGATCCCTGCCCAATGATGCTACTCCATCATGTACAGGCCAAGGAAGCAGAAGACCACCATCATGGCGACCCTGGAGATTTTTGCTGCCATGAACAACCATGATGCCTACTGCTGCAGTTGCTTACATGCATGTCCTGCCTAACGCTACACACCCTGATAGGGCTAGCCCTGAGGATCAGTTCTCCTCTGAAAAGGGAGTAAAGGAAATAGCCAAATGATGCTGCTTTTGCATCTATAAGTTTTAGGCTTTATTTTACAATGCATTTATACGGTAATCACTAGCATCACGGATGGATGATCATATACATATCATTTTTTTTTTTTGGAGAAGGTGCAACATTTTTTAGAGGAAAAAAAAATGGACTGAAGAAGGGACACTGACGAAAAGGACAGGACGTTGCTCAAGATCATACGGCCAAACGACGTCACAACACTGTCTCTCGCGCATACTGGTCTGGTTATATATACCCTCGATGGAAGGCCAATGTACTGAAGCTACGATCTTTTTAATTTAGTTCTTTTTTAGCATCTCCTTTTAATTTAGTTTGAGAGGCGAGAAAATGGGGCTGCCTATCTGTAACGCGAGCTATGTATAATGCGCATGTAGGGCATGCCTAGCTTCTGACTTTTCTACCGTGTGGAATGATACAACCGATTTGATTAGCGTGCTTTGTCCGTGTGCGTTAGTTGTGATTTTTCTCGTATGGTGTAACACAAATTTTCTGTCCCTGTGCGGGTTTGAAGTGCCGGATTTTATTTTATTTTTTGTCGCTGTTGTGATTTTTCTGTCGCATGCAAGCACATGCTACAACGATGAATAAAGTTTGGAGAGCAAGGATCCATGGTGTCGCGTCGCGAATTTTTTATATTAATAATTAAATTTTTTATTCATTTAATAAAAAATAGTTAACCAATCTTGAAATTTGCAAAACTAACCGCTCTGTCGCTCTTTGAATGGGCGACAAGGATGCCACATAGACAAATGTGGGCCCAATCGCCTATTTAGAGGGCGAGAAGCCCTTGTCACCCGTTCAAAGGGCGACTGGAACCCTGTCGCCCACTGGTGGGGCGATTAGGATAGATACCCTCTTTTTTTTCTCGATTTTCTCCACTTTAACAATATAATCTACCAAATTCTCGATAAAAAATAATTTTAGGCTTCGAAAAATTGTGCCCATATTTTTGGTGGTAGAGCATGTAATGTAGAAACCATTTGAGCATGGTGGAGTCCAAAATCTAAAGTAAATTATAAATTAAAACTCTACCAATTGGGCTGGTTGTTAAGCTGTAATTGAATTTTTAGAGCACCTTAAACTTTTGTAAAAATTCTCAAAAAATAATAAATAATTTTGAAAACACTTCCTGGACAGTTTAAAAAGGTTAAGGTGCTCTAAAAATGCAATTAGTGCTTAACAACCAGTCTATTCTGTGGAGTTTTAATTTAAAGTTTACTTTTGATTTTGGACTCCACCATGCTCAAATGGTTTCTAAAATACATTCTCTACCACCAAAAAAATGGGCACAATTTTTCGAAGCCTAAAACTATTTTTATCGAGAATTTGGTAGATTATTTTGTTAAAGTGGAGAAAATCGGAAAAAAAGAGGGCATGTATCCTAATCGCCCCACCAGTGGGCGACAGGGTTCCAGTCGCCCTTTGAAGGGGCGACAAGGGCTTCTCACCCTCTAAATGGGCGACTGGGCCCACATTTGCCTACGTGGCACCCTTGTCGCCCATTCAAAGGGCGACAGGGCGGTTAGTTTTGCAAATTTCAGAATTGGTCGATTATTTTTATTACATGAATAAAAAAATCGATTATTAATAAAAAAATCGTCGGGTCGCTCTACCCTCCGCCTTGTTCAACGTGGAGGCGTCATCCGCCCAACCCCACCCATTGGGCATTCAGCCCATATTGGCCCAGCAAGCAACTCTTCATCAACCTCCAGCTCCGGCAGCCTCGCCTTCTCACCCCCTCGCTGCCTCGCGCAAACGCGCCCCGCCCGAACGCCGCCGGAGAACCACTTAAGCAAATGGAAACAATTTGTTATAATAATGAGGAACAATTGTTCCATCACTATTTGTTTCAACAACGGGGAACAATTGTTCCATCACCGGCGAACATTTGTTCAATTGTTCTAGTGGAAATTGAGGTGCGATGACCATGGCGGTGGAGTCAGCGGGGAGAAAGAGCAGGAGGGTGGCACGAAGCCGGAACAAATTCAAATTGTTTGAATTTTTAAAAATCGAATAATACAAAAATAAAATTCATCATAGATCAAACATTATGGATGAGTAAATTCAAAATTTAGTAAAAACTAGTTGTATAAGAAAAATGTTAATGATACATTTAAAATGTTGAATTTAAAAATTCAAAAAATATATTCAAGTGGGATCTTATTTTGTTGCACATCATGGTTCAAACGGATTCGAAAACGAAGTTACGGTTGAGGAAAAAAGAACAACTCAAAGTTTCCATACAAGTATTTTCTCTGCCTAGCCAATACTAAAGTGACACGTGTCGCATGTGCGTCCCTCCTCAGCCCAACTGCTTGCACGACGCACGCTCCACTCAGCACCGCATGCTACTATCTGTATAGCTATCTGTAGCGTTGATGGGCTGCTTGTGTGCAAATTGGTTTCTTTGGTTCCTCTTGCTTGGATGGGCTGCTTGTGTCCAACTTTTAACTAAACCCGTGAACTAGAGAGTTTCTCACTGCCATTTCTGTAACAACTAGTCAAGTAGGATATGTGCGAAGTGCAACTGTAATTTCTGCAATTTTTGTAACAATTAGTAAATAAATTATGCCATTTCTGTAATGACTAGTCAAGAATTTCTCTCTGCAATTCACTGCCTGGCTTGTTGTGTCTAGGGGTGGGCGTTCGGTCATATCCGATATTTCGGTCCGGTCTTTTTGGTCTTTTTAATTTTCAGTTATTTAGAATTGCTACACGAAATGGCAATAAATATTTGAATACCCGACAACTTTAGTTACCTAAATTTCGGTTCGGTCTTCGGTTATACCCAAACTACTCAAATTTAGCACTAATTTTCAAAATAAATGAAATCAACTTGATTATACCCAAAATACACTATGCAGTTAACTTGATAATGAGTTACCATTATGTGATAGAGGAAACATCAATATGGTGGATGACAATAAGATGACGCTACGTGACTATATCACGAGTCTATGTATTAAATCCTACACATATTATACTAATTTAGGTAGTTTAGGTAGTTTGGTTACCTAAGGGTACTACCCGAATTTGAAACGTAAAATTCGTTTATCTAAATATAGTACCCAAACAATTACATAAAGATCGAAATTTTGATTTTTACGGTCACGGTCTCGGTTTTTTTAGTTTCGATGCTTAGGTATCGGTTTTTTTACCCACCCCTAACTGTGTCGGTTCAAAATCCCACCCGGCATTCGGCATCGAAGCCAGCCAGCTCCCGATGAAGCTCGACTGTGGTCACCTCTTCCACCGTATTGCTTATTGTAATTTGTCTGCAGAGGAACAGAGCACCAGCAGGGCTTGGCGCAGAGAAGAAGCAAGCAGGAACAGGACGTCTCGCGGAGGGGATGCGAGCACAAGCACAAGCAGCTTAAGTTAGACTAAAGGGGGTCATGCCCCCATCCCCCAACTAATTTATGAATCCTTCATTGGCTCTAATTAAACACTAATAAATTATCTATTTCAACTAATAAAACACCAATTAACTCATTGTTCGCACTAATAAAGTACTCCCTCCGTCCCAGAATACGTGGTATTTTAGCCTCATCTAGTTTTTTCAAAATACTTGGTGTTCTCACTTCCCGAGACACCTTTCTCTCTTCCTAATACTCCCTCCATACTCAGAAAAGAAGGCGTTCTGGAGCTTTAGCCGTTTTCACAAAAGAAGGTGTTCTGCATGCCCAGCCCCGATTCCTTCCGATATTGCCCTCGTTGCCGCACGCTCCCGAGGTAAGCAGGCCCACAGGCATGGAGACGTCCGACGCACAGGCATTTAAGGGCCTGATTGGTTTCCTGGGCGTTGCTTGCATTGCATGGTTAGATGCAGCATCTTTAGCTTTTTCTCATGATTGGTTGCTTGCATGGTTCACTCGCCCAGGCCCTGGCGATGCAAAAAGCACCGCTGTGCCTGCACCACGAGAAACGAAAAACGAACTCGTTTCTCTGGAGCCAGGCTGCGGCGAGTCGGACAGAAGAGCACGTGGGCAGTTTGCAGTCACCGGCCACAGCCTAAAATCAATCACCTGCGTCCAGTTTTGGACCACGTATGCACTTGGAGAACCTCAAATAGATGGTAACTCTACCAAGTCTCTAATGCAAGGTAAGTCTATCATTTGATGTAGGCTACCAATCAATGTCTTTGTACAGCCAGTCCTAAAACACGCATCCAACCAATCACGATAAATAAAAAGAATGTTGTATGTGAGTAACCTGGCTCGCGGTAGCCAGGCTCAGCAGGGCGATGCAGGCTACGGATATCCTAGAAACCAATCACGCCCTAGCATGACTCCTTCCTTTTGCTCGGCACCTGCAATCTGCGTACCCTTCGCACCCTTCGCCACCATGCAAGCAGTGTTGTCACGTTCAGTAAAAGGCTCACATCAAAGAAGTCATGTTCAGGAAAAGCCGTTAGAGCAAGGACAATAACACTGGCGTGGAGCCAGGCCACCTCAACACGGAACAAGAGGCATTGCCGCAATTGCCCAACAAATTGGCTCTAAACCGGCCCCAAAAAATATTTTTTTATAGGCAGCGGACCCACTTGGTAAGGAAGTGCCCAGCTCCGACCCCACAAAGCGAGCGTGCATGCGCCAAGCTCGGTTTTTCACCTGCGCCTAACCGGCTACGCGCCCGGCGCCGGCAGTTCCGCCAAGTAAGGAATCTTTTACTTTTCTCTCTCCTCCATCTCAGCAAACAAGCTTACCTGTTCGGCTACAAGCCAATTATTAGGCTTGCTCTTACCTTGTTTGCGTCTGGAGCGGAAATTCGTGCGCTTGGTCTCTGGCTCTCTGCTCTGCACTCCGCAGCACTGTAAGACGAAGAGAATCCCTGTCCATTGATGCTACTCGGAGGTGCCACAGACAGACCTCGCCTCGCATGTGACCCTGTACTTTGCACAAGAAATTTCTCTCACTGCCGAGTGGGAATGGATTCCAGCCTTCCACTCGTCACGTCTCGTGGGTCTGCGAGAGAGAGGGCATTGTGAAGTGTCGCTGTGCCTGCCTAATGAGTAATGATCAAGATACTGGGTTGGAAAAAGACTGCCTCGCTAATTACTTTGACCCCTTACTATTCTGGATTTAACATTTCTCTTGTCTAATAAGTGAGCTGTTTTCTTTTGTAGAAAATAATTAGCGAGCTATTGACGCGTGAAACTTTTGAGCCTTACCTTGATCTCCTACATTCCTAGTTAAAGAGATCACGGTAGCGTGTCACCGGTTTCATTTCCCTCTATTTTTTTTTTTTGATAGGATTTCCCTCTAAAAATTGAATCAAGAGGAAATGCTTACCAAGCAAGTACCACCACTCTACTCTATTTTACTACTCCTACCGCTACTGATTAGCTCGCCCTCGCCAGGAAACAATGCAAGCACTGTTTGTTGACTAGGGCGGCATGCCCTGAAACTCTGACAAGGCGGGAACAAAACGGTGAGCAGTTGAATATTACAGTATCTTAATGACGGGTATTTTAAAATTTTAAAGGAATTATTTTAACCTTTTGTCACATGCAGCCGTCCGCTTTCTACCTTGTCCCTTACAGTTAAAAAAATGCAGTAACCTTATCCCAAGCTCCAAAAAAAAAAAATGGAACAGTTGCAAAGTGAAAGTTAAAAGGGCGTTCAGCGCTCCCCTCTTTTGTTAGAGAACAATTAAGCAGTGAAGAGTACAAAAGGCTTTTGGATTTTGGTTGCGTCGAACAGGTGTGTGCACATGGCTTCGTTATGGGTGTGTGGATTTGAACATTTCGCCTGCATGCATGATATAAAACCTTCTCGATGTTGAATCGTTTAAACTTATGAGAAGCTGTGTTGAGATGTGTCATGGTTTGACTTTGCGATGAGTATTTGACATTGGTTTCTTTCTCATCGAACGTAAATATAAATCTAAGTTTATAAAAAATGCATGATATATGCTTTGTGTCAATTTACTCATCAAGAGGGAGATTGAGAAGCCATGTTGATATATGTCATGGCTTGATGATTGTGATGAGTAATTGACTTGGTGTTGGGTTGAAATGCGGATTTTGAGATCGCTTTAGCTTGTTCGTTTTGGCAACTTTGAGTGTTGCTTTATAACTAACCAGAGTTGGTGAAGTTGGAGGAGAAGGGAAATGTGTTTTCTTGTCTCATGATGTGTAGGTCAATGGAGTCAACTTGGTGGTCAACGGCAGGAGGATCGGGACCAAGCGGGGGCTTGGGGCCAGACGATCGAGAGGCCGGGTGAGGTCAAGGGTGATCCACACCGTACACGTGGAGAGGACAAGAAGCATGGATGGTTTCGCGGTTTAGCCTCAAAACCGTGGAGGTGATGAAGACGGCGTGTTGACCAGGGTCAAGACGAACGGGAGGCCGGTGCAAGTGAAGGGTCCCGATGGGCTGGGACCGAGGAGACTTCACGGCGATAAGGTTCGCGGGACGAGGTGACACGCGTCGACATCGAGATGGTTTCCCGGTTTGGCCTTAAAACCGGTGGTGGACGGTTTCCCGGTTTAGCCTCAAAACCGGTGGTGGGTGGTTTCCCGGTTTGGGCCTCAAAACCGGTGGTGGATGGTTTCTCGGTTTGGGCCTCAAAACCGGCGGCGGCGGATGGTGGTGCATGTGGCACCATCGCGAATGTAGCTTCGAGGTGAAGCTAAGTTGTGAAGGTCCCGACGGCGTTCGGGTGATGGAGAAAAAGTTGGACGGAAACGCCTTTATGTATGTATGGGTGTGTTGTAGTGTGAGGGGCATTTTCGGAATATGAAAATGTCCAAGAGGATAAGGTGAGGGGACTGGTTGGCTGCCCTCGCTTGAGCCTTTTATTTTGAGTTGTGAGATAGGGCTTGAGAGAGGTAAGAAAGGAGAGGGGAGAAGAGAGGAGATGGCTCTTTAATTGAGTTTTTTGTCATCTTTAGTTTGTTTGTGTTAGGGAGTGGCTTGACATATACATCTTTAGCAATACAAAGTATCAATTCGTCCTCAAAGTGTTTCTCTCATCTTGAATCCCGAATTTGTTATTTTCCCTATTTTTGAAGTTATTTTTGGGTGATTTTCGATTCGCCTTGTGTGATGTGTTTTGGGATGGATTTCTTGGGGGATCTTGGTGCCATGACGTGTTAGAACAATCCTTGATAGGTCATTGACCAAATCCATGGCACGAGCACCTTCAATTTCGTGAATTGGTGAAATTCTCCTAAACCCTAGTTCATCCGATGAAATTTAAAATTCATGGTGATTTTGTGGGGTTCTTGGTATGAATCTTTTTGGATGATGTTCTCCATCTCTAGGTGAAGCTACGGTTCAAATTTCGTGAAGTTTGGAGGTCGTTTGGTTGGATTTCGAGTTTTGGAGTATCCGTTCTTGAGTTTTCCCGAGCCTGTAGCTGGCGGAAGTTCCGACACAAGTTCCGACACTTGGCGGAAGTTCCGACAATTTTCAGATAGTTTTTGTCGGAACATCCGACACTTGACGGAACTTCCATGAATTTACAGATTGTTTTTGTCGGAACATCCGAGACTTATCGGAACATCCGTGAATGTCTCACCGGAACATCCGAGACATGTCGGAACATCCGTGAAGTTACAGAAACTTCTCATCGGAACATCTGAGAGAGGTCCGGAACATCCGACAAGATTCGAAGGTTGATACTTTCCTTTTTGATCGTGCTTTGTGCAATTTGCTTCCGCATTTGTTTGTATCACTTTTTAACCATTTCTAGGGTTAGCATATCATCTTCAATTGATGTGTGTGGTCTTGATGGTTGAAAGAGAGGTGCGTTGGGTTGTAATTGGGACATAGACCAAGTTCTTGTAAAGAATTTTTATCTGCTCCCATTCACCTCCTCTAGTCGCCTTCTCGGTCCTTCAACTTCAAAGTCGAAGTTAAACATCTGCAGGCATCTCCGTTTAATTTAGTTTTTCTTTAGGGGAGCTTAATTTAGTTTGAGAAGTAAGAATATGAGCAAGAGCTGTGTGTGTGTGTGTGTGTTTGAGCACAATGAGCAAGAATTGTTGGACCAAGCAAGAGTTGTGACCTTGATCGGGTCGGCGGCCTTTTTTGCACAGCCCATGGGCCAAGCCCAGCACATCAAACCACGCTGACGTGTCAAAGCACTGCCTTCACGGAAGTCCCGGCAACTGAACACCGCACGCGGCACGCTCGCTACCTCTGCTCTGCTCGGATCTTCCAAGCTGCCAGCCATGGCCGCGCTGGGGACCTTGACCGCAGCCGCCGTCGCAGCATCCGTGGCGCCGCGGGCCTTCCACTGGCGGTACCCGTGGCACCGGGTCGGGTCACGCCGAGGCCGTGCCGCCTCCACGAGGTGGCTCCTGGGCGCCGGCGCTTCACCCGCTGCAGTCTCCGCCGGCGCGCCCGACGAGGCACTCGCGGTGAGCAACCTGTTTTGTTCCGTCTAGCGCACAGCGATTTCGCCGGTCCGCTCTGCTGTGCCTGCGGCTAGTTCGATTTTCCTTATAGCATGATTAACGCAGGTGAAAACGATTACTCTGTTCAGGAACCTTTGACGGTGGAACCGGCTCCGGAGACGAAGCTGAGCAAGCTGGCTTGTCCAATCTGCTACTACCCCCTCGCAAGCCCAAGCGATCAATCGGCGTAAGCGGTCTCGCCATTTCCCATCCGCATCATCTGCCGATTGTTAGTCTGCGCCGCTTATCCATTCGACGATATGTTCGTTACCAGTGCTACGTCCAGTCTCGAATGTTCGACCTGCAAGAAGGCCTACCCCAACAAGCAGGATTACTGGGACCTTACAGTGGCTGTTGGGTTAACCGAGTACTCGGAGTCCATGCCTGCAGCGACAGAGTTTTTCAGGTAAAGAGGTTCTACTTTCTCGCGAGTTTAGTTGACTTTCTGCGAGATTAGTTTACTTACTGAGCTTAGGAGACATGAGGGGCTGAGGCGTTAGACATAGAAAACTGACATACTACAAGTTGAAATTATAATGTTTCTCCTAAATTATGACATTATGAAGTGTTTCTGTTCTCTTATCATTGTAGTTTTTCTCCTAACAGTTACTAATCACTGAAAGCATATGCCTAAGGCTCTAACTGGTAGTGCAAGAAATCATAAATCTTTCTGAAGCATTGAGAATGTTGCAGCTTCTTGATATTGTGGTAACAAAGAGGCTTTGTTCACATAGAGATGTAGAGAATGATCCGGCAAAAGGTTGCAAAGTTGTTACTAGTATTGATGCCTGACAAACTGTTTCTGCTTTGAGGCGCTAGGGACCAGGAATATGACTCTGTATTTTTCAATTAGATTTATTGAGATTGTTCGCTAGTCCTGACATGTGATTATTCGAACAGGACTCCACTGATATCGTTTATATATGAGAGAGGTTGGCGCCAAAATTTCATATGGGGCGGTTTCCCAGGCTTAGAGAGAGAGGTCATGCTGCTTATCTATATTGTGTGCACATAAAGATGTTGAATGGCATGTGTGAAGTATCTGCATTACAATCATTATCATGTAAAATTTGATTAACAGCTCTCTTTTTTCTTTCTCAACGAGAAAAAGAAGGCACCCAAATAACTTAGTATTGGTTAATCAATACTCATTTCTGGTAGTAAGCTGCAACCAAGGCTTGAAAAAAGAGGCATTGTTGCATCCAGGATAGGCCCGTTAGAGCTATTGGTTTATTACCAATCAACCAACCCTTTTCATTTATCAGGCGGCCTGGTTTTGGCCAGTCTGCAGCCTTATCCCGTTGTTCCTTAGCGACCAGGCTCTAATATCAAGCTCAGCTTGGTCTTGAACCCACAATCGAGCCAGGTTCAGTTTGCTTGGTAGCTTAAATGTATGTATTCAGAATTTAGTTTGTATGAGATATATTTTTTCAGACTTTCTGAAGAACATTGCAATGACTGCAGTTTGAAATGGCAAAGACTTATTTGAAGCCAACAGTTGGAGGGACAATTGTTGATGCAAGTTGTGGAAGTGGCCTATTTTCAAGATTATTTGTTAAGAGTGAACTATATTCTCTTGTTGTCGCACTTGATTTCTCAGAGAATATGTTGAAACAGTGCAAAGAATTCGTCAAGCAGGAAAGCATTTCAGATGAGTATGTTTTTTCAGCTCCTCAACAACTTTGTCATGTTTGATTTACGAAGTCTCAGCAATCACTTTTTACCGTTTCATGTCAGTATTCATCCTTTGTAACTTTATGGCTGCGGTTATTAGTTTTTCTAATTTTGAATGCAGACTCTAACATTACACTACTGCTGTTTCAGAAGATTGGCATTGATTAGGGCTGATATATCCAGACTCCCTTTTGCGAGTGCATCAATTGATGCTGTGCACGCTGGTGCTGCAATTCATTGTTGGCCATCCCCAGCTTGTGCTGTAAGATACCTATTTGAACTGTTGTGCCTATAAAAATTGCTTTATGCATTTCACTATTGCAGTTTTAAAGAGTTTAGCAACATTTCATTCTTCATTATTACATCATTTATTTTGACCTACTTCCTTGGTTGTCGACACACTTCTGCGCTCTCAAAATATATGAGTTCATGCCAGTTTGCCTAATTTCATAAAGCTCCTTGGAAATATGAAAACAACATGAACATTATTCATCCATGTTGAACCACCCGCATGGTATACTTAAACACTTCCCTATTCTTAAGCACTAGGGGGGCACATGCACATCCTACTTTCCTCTATTTGCTGATGGAGGTGAAAGTGCTTATTCTCTCATAATCATTTTGTAGGTTGCTGAGATTAGTAGAGTCCTTCGCCCAGGGGGAGTTTTTGTTGCTTCAACATTCGTAGCAGATGTTATTCCACCAGCTATCCCGATATTAAGGATCGGGCGCCCGGTAATCCTAACTCCTAATCATCCATACACCAAATTAATGGCCTTTCATGGAACAATAGCTGATGGATTGCATTCACAATCATGACCATGTTAAACCTGAACTGATCATTTTCATTGTCAAACACATTAGTAAATTTAAGATTGTGAAGGGTGGTCAAGCTTTCGATAATCCGATGCTGCTTTCTGTAGATTTAGACTCATATCACTCTGCATTGTTTTGTCTTACACTTTCTCTTGGAACTATATTGCAGTACATCAGTCAAATCACTGGCAATAATACCTTCTTATCAGAAGTGGAGCTTGAAGATCTTTGCAGAGCATGTGGGCTGGTTGATTTCACATTTGTCAGAAATGGATTCTATATAATGTTCGCTGCTACTAAACCTAGCTAAGTGAATAAACACTTCCCTATTCTTAAGCACTAGGGGGGCACATGCACATCCTACTTTCCTCTATTGGCGAAACGCACTTTAGCTAGTATGTGGTGAGTGAAGTATTAGTCGTATTTAATGCCATTTATCTTCCTCTTTCAAATGATAAATGTTGAATTCGTTTTCAGGTTCTGGTGTGCCCTTACGGATTGGAGCTGATAGTTTTGCTCAGAGGATGTGCGATGTTGATAGTGATCCACATGTTTTAAGTTGATACATTGCCTTATGAGATTAATTATACCAATTATTTGTATAAAGCGTCCGATTCTTTCAATCATGTAACCTACCAATTGCCAGCTTATTATTCTATTCTTAGAATTGGTTTTTGTGATCACGAGCGACAAGCTTCTATTCTGCTAGGATCTTATGAAATATAATCTAGATTGCAACATCAGCATACTAGATGAAAAGTAAACTGGAGTAAATCATGGATACAACTTATTTTGTACAAATCTAGGAAAATTTGTGAGGTTCTTAGCGTGTTACTTTTGGTGATTGACGTCATCTGGAAGGCTTGGTCTTGTGGGTGTAATTCATGGAGATCATGTGTTGAATCTTTGTGCGTATTCAATGTTTTTAAATCAGAATTCCCTTTCGTGTTTACAACAATGACAAGCATAATAAAGCACCACTGATACTATCTGTTTTCTTTAATGACAGCAACTTGTAGGCTGGGGTGCTCTGCACCAGAGTGATGAAGTCATGCACTCACGATTCCAGTATTCCCACCACACAGTGAAGCCAATTGTTTAAACTTTTCTGCAGTAAATTTGCTTTTATCTATATGTTGTATAATAATTATGTCATGAAAGTGTTATTCCAGAAATTTTACTTACATTATGTGTCTATCAAACTACATAACCGATGCACATTTGGTGCCTTGCTTACACTTCTATGACCTAACTTTTTACAACTTCAATAAGATTATAGGAACGGCTTCAAATTTGATATAAATTCGAAATTTGATCTTGAAGCAATAATCAAGTTCAAGAGCCACTATCATTGCTGAGACAGCCACTGAAATTTGATGTGGAAACCATGACCAAGATTTGGCAGAAAATTTCTCAAATTGGTTGTCTTAGAATTCTTGCTGCATACAGATACAGTAAAAAGATCACACAGAAATTACTTAAAAGATACACGGGAATCATGCAGATATGCTACTATCCGGGAGCGCACCATAATACACGGAAATTCATATCAGTCCATCAGATAGTTGCCAAATGTGGTTCTTTCTCTGAACAATTCCATGTACAAGATTTTAAATATTTGTTATGTATGGACAGTTTTACCTGATTTCAAGGGCTTCACACACTATATAATGTGTTAGCGTTACACGAATATCCCTGGTGGGTGATTGGAGAGCTACGTGCGTACATTGGCCGTCACAATGAGGCACTCTTTGATCTTCCTTGCCTTGGTTTCGTGTCTGCTTCTGCGCAGTGCTTGCAAAGGGAGTCCGGCCCTCTCTGAAGACGACGACATCGCCGTTGACACAGTGCTCAAGATGCTCAACAAACCCTATGTCAAATCATTCAAGGTAATCCTGGTGTCCCTGGAAATATATGTCGACGCATCGGTTTCCATCTTTCGTTTGAGATTGCAGACGTGAGCGGCATCATCTTTCTTTGATGATAGGATGAGTTTGGTGTGGTTTTTGACTGCGTGGACATATACAAGCAGCCTGCATTGGATCATCCACTCCTCAAGAACCACACGATTCAGGTGACAAATTACATATTATTTTTCTCCCCTTTAGAAGCAACATATTTTGGTTGAATCCAGCATGGTTTTGTGTCGCCCTTGTAGTGCTCGTCTTGCACTATATTGGGCTTATATCCCTGATTCCAATCAAAATCACTCGCAATCCACACTAGGTAATTGGTTTAATTCAGATGCATAATTTGTTCATCTATAGAGGGAGGAACGAAATCTCATTGGTTAGGTTACAGTACTCGTAACTTTTCTAGGATTAACATCAATTAAAGTGTATCCCCTATTCCTTCATGAACCCATCTGCAAGTTTACGCATCATCAGTTAATTCGGTTAGGGTCTTAGTTTCAAGATGTACTACACTTAAAAGGTACATGGACTTACCATTGTCAACTGAAAACAGATATCGCCACGCTTATCTACGGAAAGAACAGGGACTATTGCATCGACAGCTGAACCGATCCGTTTCAGTCGGCAAGAGAGTTGCCCTGACGGAACTGTTCCCATACGGCGAACTCTGAAGCAAGATCTTTTAAGGTCATATACGCACTTGGGAAGGTCCAGACTGAACCATGACTTCAGTCGAGTGGAAGGACAGCATGTGAGTCATTCACCTCCTAGTTTCTCTTGCTACTATGTTACCTTGAGTTTATCAGTAATCCCACAATCACAATGCCATATTTCCCCTGCAAATGACGCGCTCTCAATCTTTGGTGCAGTTTGCTCAGTTGCTGATTACCAGCGAGAAAGGCTCGAAGTTCCAAGATGCCGGCGGGGTGCTTGAGGTGGATGCGCTCTATGTTCAGCCAGGTCAGATCTCGTCGGCTCAGATAATACTTGTGGACGATAGCTCTGACAAAGTTAGCTGCGTACAATCCGGATGGCATGTAAGCTCAGACTTCTTAGAAAAAACTTTTTATGACCCTACACAACTCATGTGAAGCGCCTCACGCATCCTCCGTTCTAACCACCAGATCGATCCTAAACATGAAGGCGATGGCCAAACACGTTTGATGACCTACTGGACGGTGCGTTTCACAACACATTCTGTTTGAATCTAAACCAACGCGTCTGTTCTGTTATGTTCGTACCGGCTACATACAAGTGTTATTTTATACTATATCGACAAAATCTTCAAGGCGAGCTTTATGTTTCCAGTTTTTCTAAGATGGTCGCTCTGTTTATAAAGTCTAATAAAATCATTCCAGAGTTATGCGTATTCTTACTTGAGAGCCTTGGTTACAGGCTGATGACTATCAAACCACCGGCTGCGTCAACATGCTCTGCCCCGGCTTCGTGGTGACGAGCCCAACAGCCACTCCTGGGATGGTCTTTCCATTCGGAACCCCCGTTGGTATCAGCATGTCCAAGGTCCGTAATAAACAGTTCAATACCTCCATCCAGTTATACTATAAATTGAATATGCATGTTTCGAACATCCATCTCTGAAACTTTTGTTGTCGCTAGACTGAAAGTGGGGACTGGTTCCTCTTCCTCAACCAAGAGAGCGTAGGCTACTTCCCCAAGCAACTCTTCAACAACATGAATGGCGCCACCGAGATACAGTTCGGAGGGATCACCTACGCGCCGCCCGGCGAGAAGAGCCCTCCCATGGGCAACGGCGTGGCGCCATCCTCTGACTATAGCACCGCTGCCTCGATGTTCACACAACTTGGGGCAAGGGGCGCCAATGTCGCCAAAAAATGGGTGGCTAAGGATGTTTCTGATCCAGCCATCTATAATGTTGTGCTGACTTCGGACTCAAATACGGGTCCTCAAGGAAATGCCTTTCGGTACGGTGGTCCTGGAGGTGTCTAGGTCCTGAAAACCCAAATATATAATCAGTTATTCCCAAGTTATACAATATGTCACATTACTCTGAATATTCTGGTCAAAATGTTCGTAAAACTCCATGCAATGGCAGGTTCAGGATTTGAAGAATGGGTATTCAAAATCACTAAGCGTTATTTTTTTGTGCTAAACTAAATTGAATACAGATTGTGTCAAATTATATCCAAGACAAGCGCGAAATTGATCCAAACTTGAAATTGAGCACATAGAAGTACACAAAGCACTGATTGAGCCGAGTTTTGTGGGTTGGAAATAGATAATAGATGGGCTGCCACAGTTTGTAGACTCCATATGTAAGATTCATATTATTTGATACAAATGGAGCAGGGGCGGGCCCAGTTTTACTCTTGGGTATTCAACTGAATACCCATTATTTTGAACAATTTTGTTTGTGTATATAACATTTCTTATGTGTATGTGTACAGAAAAAGAAAATAACATGTATCAATTGATTACAAAAATAGCATCATGCAAGCACAAAGATCTAGTTTTACACATACGAAGTGAGCTCAACTCGTAAGGCCTCTAGTTGTGGTGTGTTTTATCTGGATTCAAATCTTAAATTTGGCACAGGTGCTCACATTTACGGGTAATTTTTCTTTCGGTGAGAGACGACGTCTTTGATTTCCTGAATCTTAGGATCGACCAAGTCCTGGAGGCATTCGTGGAAGTAGAGATACGTATATACGTTTATAGGGGTGAGTGTGCATTCGTGTATATGTAAGCATCTATATTTTTAGAAAAAATATGAGAGTACATGTATGTCGCAGGAGAATGCGAAAACACGAGCCACTGCTGCCCATGTCCTGTAGCAAAGCAAATATTCGTATCCCACTCCCTCGAAAAAAAATACTCGTATCTCACTGTTATTTACTCTGCCCAAAATAACGCACGATGATAGAGGACATTATGCTCTATTTATACATTTTTTGCAATTTTAATGCATATTTAGGGGATATTTAAGTTGACAATAAGGTAACACCTAAAAAGGTGGTAATAAATGAAATTTTCCTGGCGGGTAGGTCTTTAACGTTAAGGTTGAGGTCTACAGCTTGTTCGGCAAGCCTATTGCGAATCAGCCGCTACAGTATTCACAGTTATTTCTTCATCATCCGCTACAGTAAAGCGGCGGCTTCTAGACCTGCCGAACAAGCCTTTAGTTGGAATCCCTCTATTTTGTTAGAAATCACCTTTCAATAACTGTTGGCCCTTTAAAGAAGGCAGTTTTTATCTATTTTTAGAAAACTAATACCCATTTTTTCTATAAAAAAAACTCAAAATCTAATTTAACCCAGCTTTTAGCATATTTTACATTGTAAAAGACCCACTACCTTAAAAAAAAAGATAATTACAACAATATGTCACCGCCTACAATAAATGAAACGGCATCTTAGTTATTAACTATCTTAAAAACTGGTTTATAGGCACTGAGATCCAAGCAACCCCACCAAATCTTTTTTTTTAGAAACCAGTTTCTAAAAGCTATACCTAAAAACCAGCTTTAATAAAGCAGTGGAGATCCAAACAAAGCCCGAATGAGATCATCCATCCGCAAAATTTTAAGATAGGACCATCCAAGCCATCTGTTTGAGAGGAAAGAATAAGTTATAGAACATTCGCAAAAAGAAATGGATAAAATAGAATGCTTATTCGGACAAAGCCGACGGCAGACCCAAACACTGCTGAAAATTGATTTTCCGTGCGTTAAGTTGGTCCTACGTTTCACGGTACTAATATGTAAGATTAAGTTTATCAGCCTCTCAAATCAACTGGACAGCAAGCAAGGACTTATCTAGGTCTGAATTAATTTCAGCAACACATCTGTACCATCGGCCAACAATCATAGTATCGAACAATCCTCAAATTTCATCAATCGATCCTTGAGCAAATCATATAGTATCAAGAACTAGAATAGTAGTACCAAATCTCACCTAGATAAACCAGTCAAATAGAATAGGGGCTAAACCAATCGATTGATTCCTTACAAGCAAAAATAGCAGCAGTAGTATAGTTCTCAATCAATCGAGTAGTAGCAAGGTAGATAAAGGAAATCCTCTTACAAATGTTGTAAACTTATTCCCTAGGTAGCAGCAACTCTTCCACCCGTGATCTCAAGGGAACAGATCAAAGAAGGGGGAAAACACCGAGCACAAGCTCCAGCCCGAAGACTAGATCACAACTTCTCTCGATCCAAAGAACGGTAGAAAGGTAATCCGCAGAACGGGATCTCCATCTCCTTTCTTTCTTTCTTTCTTTCTTTTTTTAAGAGGAATCTCCATCTTTTTTCTATGAGGGAAATCTCCACAAAAATCACGTAGTCAAGTCTGGGTTTACAAGGCCCGTAGGCCAGCCACAACACATTTGAATGGGCCTAATATATGAACAAGTTCAGCCCAGATAAAACCATGATGTTGATTTCTAGAAAATACTCATATAGCCCAAGAGACCTCCAAAAGAGGGAGTTATGGTACTCTGACCATGTCTGCCTAGAACCATATTCAAATCTGAAGGTGAATTCATGATATTGTTTCGATCACCGGCAGCAGCACAGGTTGAATCTAAAGGTGAGACTAGACCCATTGGAAAGTTACTGGAATAGGCTTCCTAACAAGTACTCATATAGCCTGAGAGGCCTCCAGATGAGGGATATATTGTCATTGTACTCTGACCATGTCTGGCTGGAACAGAGTTGAACACGGACTGGACCGAAGGCTTCTTTTCTTCTACAAACAAGGAATTGGGACTATTTGAATATAAGAGTTGTGGAGCATATTGCAAACCTCAGCATCCATGGAAGATGTATAATTTTGAGGAGCCATGGGCTCATTATCCTTTTTGAAGAAAAGTCGTCCTCAGCTTTGACCCATTATCACGCAAGAGATCCTTGTTGAAAGCATAATTCTTATCTCCTGTAACCTTAAATTGGCACCTTCAAAAGTATAACTGCTAGTCGTAAGTGCAGATATATTGTCTTCCTACTGCTTAAAGGCCACATTAGAAATTGAGCCAAATTTAAAGGATGGACATTGTTATTGTGACTTTGTGCTTGAATTTTTGGAGGTACCCGTTGACACAATTGAATTAGTACACCTTGTTTCAGCTGGACAAGCTGAATCTTGAGTAGGTCGACAAAATCGAATTAGTACACCTTGTTCAGTTGGACAAACTGAATCTTAAGTATCCACATCACATGGCCTCACTGCGGGCAAAAATACATATTGAAGTACCAATCCTTTATGCACAAGAAGTCCTCTTTTGGAACAAGAAAGAAAAATTATCTCATGGTATAGTTTTTTATTACTCCTGTTGCATAGCCAGAGTTACAAGAGTACCGACTCCGCCAAAATTGAAGAAGAAAGAAACAGTAATTTGATTTCTGATAGATGGAGATATCAGAAGTAATTCAATAAAAATTACGAAAACATTTCTGAAGCACATGATAAGCAAGCACTGGTTTTTATCTTGGAAGATTACCATCCATGCTATCAGAAAAAATGAAAACTGAATTATGACAAATCGTACTGGAACTAATTTATTTCAGTTTTCTGCTGATTTGGAAATGCTGTGTGATCATAGGTGTAGCACCCCACCTCAAATTAATGAGGGGTTTGGCTAACCAGGATCATAATCGGGTGATGCTTGACTAAGCAAGCCTCCAAATGACCACACACATAAGCATAAATAAAATAGATTCTAAAAAGAAACTTAGTTATTACAACTTTGGTTCAAATTTAATTACATAAAAGTGTTTGAAAAGCGTAGCGGAAGCGATATACATTCGATGTGTTACCCTATGACGAAGCACATTGAGCCTGTAAACATGCTTCATTTCTCCTCAGTCATACGTCTCCTAAAAAAAATTTAAACAACAAACCCTGAGCAACTAATACTCAGCAAGACTTACCCGTCAAAATGGTCTTCTAAGACCGACTCCTAGCATGCAGGGTCTGACCAAGGGCATAGGAATATTTACATAAAAATAGCACTAAAAGTTATCTTTCTTTCAAATTTTAGTCAAATTAAAAGGGTTCTTGCATAAATATAAATATTAGCAACCTACACTAAGCAATACATGATTGCAATACAATTAATTGAAGTACAAATCAGCAAGTATAATCATCATGGTTCACTTCTTACTACGAGATGACACAGTGAAAAAGTGGTACTCAATAACCACGAGGGCAGGGTTGACAAAACCGTGGTAAACCGGACCGGTTTTTGCGAAAACCGGAAAAACCTGTCCGGTCCGGTTTACCCGGTAGCCCGGTTTTCGAATTTAAATTTTAAAAAAATTTGAAAATTTGAAAAAGTTCAAAACAAAAAATATGTAAAAAAACTAGATCAAATTTACAGTCCAATGGTGGAAACGAAACACATAGATTCGATCGTTTGATCTGTCAAAAAAATCGAGCAAGCTTTATGTGTTGAAAAGGGAAGGAAAAAAAGGAAAAACCGTTTTTTTTAAACCCTTTTTTTGAACCAGCAACCTTCATCGATTTTTCCGAAATTTTTGTGTTGTTTTTGCACCATTATGCTTCAAATTGCATCTAGTTAATTTACATATTTTTTGTTTTGATTTTTTCAAATTTTCATTTTTTTTCCATTTTTCCTCTTTGAACCGGTTTTCCGATTTTGTCTCCGGTTTTCCGGGATTATTGTCCGGTTTACCGGTAAACCGATTTCAACATTTTTTTATTCAAAATTTGTCATTTGAATTTCGGTCCGGTTTTGGACCGGTTTTTCCGGTTTTTCCGGTAACCGGACATACCGGTCCGGGCCTGTTTTTCCGGTTGAAACGGTAATGTAAACCTTGCACGAGGGACGGCGATTCGAATCGATTTACACCTGCAGGTGAAACCCGGAGTACACGACGTACGCACCCTCACAAGGAGTCACACACGGCAACTTTTCACAAGACACCGTAAAACCGAGCCGATTTCCCCTTTCCCAGACACACGTCCTCCACGCGATACCCACGCTGGGCTATCCGTGGTTAGCCCGCATGCCCTCCCTTCTAACACATACCCGCAACCACCATACCATCTTCATCACCAAAAGAGAGGGGGAGCACCGTCCAGTAATACAGTAATCGAGTTACATCAGTTTACTAGTTCCCATACACTAGCATGCACCTGGTACGTTCAAACTCAGCGGGACCACAACGAAGGTCCTCAATCGACACAGACGGGGCTACCGCACACAAGACCTCCATGCCTTGCTGCAACCTACACATCCCCGTCCGGTCTCAAATTATCATCATCACGTGTGAGATACCAACAAGTATAGTTTTCCCCCAAAAAGAGCCCTATAGCTCGCGAGTAGTGTTCCGCACCACTCGACTTCTATCGATGATTCAACCTTAAGCCTAGCATAAATTAACAAACCGGCTGAACATACCCACCCATAGGAAAACCTGGGGATACATGCAACTAAGGTTTCATTCAACTCCTGAATACCTAATGCACATAACATGACTCCATACATACTTGTGATAAAGTAAAATATTTCAAAAAAGGTTGGGATGCACCGGGGCTTACCTTGGGTTTGAGCAATGTTAGCACATTCCAAAATGTTAGTAGCAGCACCAGGCTCCTGGATGATGGTTTCCACATCCTCGGTTACGGCATCGGCTCCTAAATGGATGCAATGCAAGAAGAAATTTAGATATAACGAAGACATTGAGCTTCATCACTAAAATGAATGCAATGGCATGATGCAGAAGGTGCTGTGAGGTTCAGAAATGTATTAGCAAGATTTTTGTTAATTGTTTGAAGTAGTTCCACAAAAGAAAATACAAGTTATTACGTTTTAAAGGAATAAAACAATGATTTCCTTTTGAAAATTACTTAACATGGCTCTGTAAGAAAAAAAAATATTTTGATATTTTCAGAGAACACTAGTACTTTGAGCAGTAAAGTAGCCAAAATTTGGATCAAAAGCATGCAAGAATAATTTTATAAAAAATGGAACAAGGTAAAGATTGAAAATGAAATTACTGCTAAAATATGCATCAACTACATATGCCACTTGTTGAACACTTCACAAATGCTATGGTATGCATGCACACCAAAATGTATAATTGTTGCATGTACAGAAAAGCATATATGAATTTGTTTAAGTTTTCATTCTCCGAATTTTGTAGAAGTATTTGTTTTTTTTCCAGATGTTTATGTTGCACCACCTGATAGATCTACCTACAGGGAAACTAAAAAAATTTATTTTGCATTTTTCCGAGCTCTATGTCTACAGATATGAATTATTGAAGTTTTTAACTATTTTCCCATTTTCTGGAATTTAAGTCGTGAACAGTAAAAACAGGGGAACCAAAAACCGGCGGACATAAATCCTCAAAATACGTTGATGTGGGTGGTGAAATTGCACGGGGAATGACTCAAATGGATTCTTAGGGATGTAGGGTAGCTTCACTTGCGAGGAATCGAGCGGAAACTTACTGTGGATGGAGGAATCGACGATCAACTTGACGGTGCTCATGCGGCGGCCATAGCGACAATGTCGCTTCGATCTCGGGCTAGGGCGTGGGAACCTGAAGTATGTGATGGGTATGGGCTAGAGGGGTTCCTGACACAGCTTCGGGTACCATTGGTTTGGCTCGGGGAGTAGCACAGCAGCAGCACGACGCGAGCTCGCGTTGAGCGGCAATGGTGGCGGTGGCGGTTGGCAAACAGAGGAGAAAGAAGAGGGAGAGCGCGGCGACGACTTGAACTGCTGGTCAAGGAAGACGATAAGAAGGAGCTGGTGGCGTGCTTGCCTCGCATACTCGAGCGCGGCCTACGGCGGCTGACGACGGTCACAGCGCGCAGCATGGGCAGCGGAGCAGAGAAGCAGCGAGAGAGTAGAGGGGAGAGGATGACAGCTGGGTCCCACGAGTCCTTTTTCGTAATTTTCAAATGAATTTCGAGCTGCTGATTTGAGATGAGCCAAACACAACCTTCCAAAGCTCAGAAAAATCTGAGAAAATGTAGACTTGTAGGTCAACTCTACAGGAACAAATTTCCTTATTGGAGATTTGGAATTTCGGCCCAGAATTTGAAATAACATTCCGTTAAGACAGAAATTGTTTGAATGTTCCTTAATTTATTTGAATGACTTCCCCTTTTCATCAAATTTCGGAAAATTGCCCAAAATTCTATATTAGAACCTGGAACCCAAATATGATTTTGTTGGGGCCACTTATGTGCAAAGATTTGGAGTTTCAAGTATGAGCTCAAATTTTGATTTGATTTGAAGAAGCTCAACCTTTCAAACTTGAAAACTGAGGTTAGCATTTTTATTTGCCATTTCCTAAACAGGGTTAAGAGAAATTGTTAACATGGGGGATGTTACAATAGGTTTTGTCCAGATAAGGAAGAAAGGTCATATTCAAAGACTACAAAATAAAAATAAAATATGCATATAGGGTCATGCTATATCCTACTCCTTGGTGTCATCTATGCGCTCATCAGACCTCAGGCTTTAAGACACTAATTTAGGGCATGTTTGGTCTTCGGCCACATCTCGCCACGCCACATTTGCGGCAGCGCCGAAGTGGTGGTGAGGATTTTTGGCGCCGTAGATTTGGCGAGAAACAATGAAGGAAGTAGTGGAGAATACTGTGGCGAGATGAAACATTCTCACGAAGCAAGCAGCGCCACAAACAGCTGGTACCCGCCACAGCTTCGGCGTGGCGAGCTGCGGCGGGGAACCAAGCACGCCCTTATCCTGTAAACACATTTTTGTAGTACTACTTCCTCTGTCCACAAATTGTATTCGTGTTAGTTGTAGCCTGCAAAAATGGATTTTCTTAGCTGAGTCAAGCGGAGCGGACCAGCCATGAACACGACGTCGGACGATGCGGCATTGTTGGCAGCGTCATCACCTGCGACGGCATTGTTGCGGTGGGCGCAAACGTCGTTTGTTTCCATTTCTGTAACAACTAGTCAAGTAGGACATGTGCAAAGTCTGCAATTTATGTAACAATTAGTAAAAATTTCTGCAATGTCTGTAATATCTAGTCAAGAATTTCTCTCTGCAATGCACGGCCTGCCTTGCTGTGTTAGTTCAAAATCTTTGCCTAACTGAACACGAAAATGTCAGGCATCACCATCGAACAGGTCGGCACTGCCGTCGAAGGTCGTGATGATGGTTGGAGTTCTAGGGAAGCAGAGGGTGTTCTTGACCGTTTTGGTGCCATCACCCATAGCGATGACAACAGTGGCTGCCCGATGTGCCACACGGCATTTGGCGTTGAAGCTCGATTGTGGTAAGACTAAAGGTGGTTATGCCCCCCCCCCCCCCCCCCCCCCCAACTAATAAAATAGTTGTTTCAACTAATAAAACACCAATTAAATGATTATTTGCACTAATAAAGTACTCCCTCCGTCCCAGTTTACTTGGCATTCTGGGAGTGTTTTCTAGTGTCCAGATTCATGGAATGTTCAATGAACCTGGATAGACAGGTTGTCCAGGTTCAGAGAATGTTCAATGAATCTGGTTCAGAGCCAGAATGCCAAGTATTCTGGGACAGAGAGAGTATTAAACAAGCATCTAAACCGTCATTGGCCCCTCCTACATTGTTGATCAAGCTCTGTCACTGCATGTGGGTGAAGGTCAACAAGAGCTGCCCCATCTGCAAATTGAACCACACATTGCATTTCTCGGACTGGGAAACGTCCGGGGTATGTACTGTGCTTCTATGGTCCCAAATTTGCTCACTGCTTGGGCCTGTTCGTTTCTTTAGGACTAAATTTAAGCTGGTAAAATCTTGTTATTTAAGGGTATTAAATAAAATTTAATTACAAAATTAATTACAGAATCTTGAGCTAATTCGCGAGACGAATCTAACGAGGGTAACTAAGCCATGATCAGAGGATGGTACTGTAGCATCACTGTAGCAAAACATAGCTTAATTAGGCTCATTAGATTCGTCTCGTAAATTAGCACCCATCTGTAAAAAGGTTTTGTAATTAAACTTTATTTAATACTCTTAATTAGTAAGATTCTCTTTGATGTGACAGGAACTAAATTTAGGACTACAGAAAACGAACGGGGCCTTAAGAACTGATCTTGACCATTGCTTATTGTAATTTGTCTGCAGAGGAACAGAGCTCCAGTAGGGCTTGGCGCGGAGAAGAAGCGAGCAGGAACAGGGCGTCTCACGGAGGGGAAGCGAACACGAGCACGCATTCTCGCCGGCATAACACTTCTGATCGGCATCCAGCTATCGAACGTGAGGATGCCATGTGCCGGTCAAGCTTCCATCTGTATTTTTTTATATATACTATTATTATCTGTGAGAATCCTTCCATCTGTAGTTGAAGCAGAGGCTATCTTGAACTCGTGTATCAACTTAATTTCAGAGAAATTATTTTCTAGTTGTCTGTATAATTTATTGTTGTTTGTAAATGGGCGTTTAATCATGCAATTACCGTGCTGTCCCACCAGAGCAATTGCACTAAAGTTGCGTGGATGGAGGCCAACAAACCAACCTACCTCTTGCTGGCATGAAAATTTGAAATCCGTGGACAAACCATGAGAAGAGGAGAGTGAACCAAATGTCTCACAGTGGCGGAGCCAGGAGCAAACCAAAGGAGGGGCCGAAAAAATAGGAGTAGGAAGTAGGAACTCGACTTGGTGACCAGTGTTCAGGAATTGCGATGGGCGATGGCTGACAAGCTCAGGCACCAAAAATGCCGCTGATGCGTTGACGAGCGTGAACAACGACAGCACCCAGATTAGAATTGCGGCACTGGGTCAAGAGCTGGGAAGTTGAGCAAGTTGTGAGAAAGTGTACAGACATACTCCCTCCGTCCCACTATAGTTGTCATTTTAGCTTTGGACACGGAGATTAAGAAGAGAAAGAATAAAGTAGGTGCGCAGAAAACGAGGAGGAGAGAGATATAGATACAGGTGTATTGGAAAGAAATAAAGGTGTCTCGATAAGTGAGAATGTCAAGTATTTTGGGAAAACTTGGTGGGGCTAGAATGCCAAGTATTCTGAGACGGAGGGAGTACTAGACTTTGCTTCTCTGAACCTAGCACGAACAAGTATTTGACGAGAAGTTAAGCAGGCAGCTCCTGCTGCTAGCAATGAAGCAAGCACAACAAAGAAGAAGCAGGGAAATCAGAGATGAGCCGCACAAAGGAAACAATCTCTCGCGAAACAATCTTTCGTTTAAGCCTTTGGGGGCTGGTTTTTTAGTTTTGTGTAGCAAGACCTAAAAGGAGTAGAAATTTTGGGGCCCCAAGATTTAGGGGGCCCTGTGCGGGTGCTCACATTGCACACCCTAATCTACGGGCCTGCCGGCGAGAAGTGCCCTCCTATGGGCAACAGTGTGGCGCCATCCTCCGACCATCATTTTGTTCGGCAACCTTACTGCGAATGAGTCGCTACAGTGTTCGCAGTTATTTCTTCGGTGTTCGCAATTATTTCTTCAACATCCGCTACAGTAATGCAACGTCTTCTAGGCCTGCCGAACAAGTCCCATTGCACCGCTGTCTCGATGTTCACATAACTTGGGGCAAGGGGCACCAATGTCGCCAAAAAGTGGGTGGCTAAGGATGTTTTTGATCCAGCCATCTACAATGTTATGCCGACTTGGGACTCAGATACGGGTCCTCAAGGAAATGCCTTCCAATACGGTGGTCCTGGAGGTGTCTAGGTTCTGAAAATACAAATATGTAACCAGTTATTCCTATTTTTACAATACTCATAAAACTCCATGTGTATCAAATAATATGAATCTTAGATATGGAGTCTACTTTAATTTTTGGAGATTGATTTCGTTAATCGAATTGATTACATAAATAGTATCATGCAAGCACAAAGATATAGTTCATCAAGAGCGTAACTCAGCTTGTAAGGTCTTTAGTTGTGGAGCCTGCTTTTCCGGATTTAAATCCTAAATTTGGCACGGGTGCTCGTATTTACGGGTAATTTTTCTAGAGACGACGTCTTTGTCGACAGAGAGACGCATGTGGTGGCTTCGTGAATCTCAAGATCAGCCAACTAAATCTTCCAGAGGCGTTCGTGGAAGTAGGAATGTGTGTATATGTTTATAAGGGCGAGTATGCATTCGTGAATATGTAAGCATCTGTTTTGGAAAAAAAAAAGAAAAAAAAAAGCGAGAGCACATGTATGTTACAGGAGAATGCGAAAACGCGAGCCACCGCTGCCCATATCCTCTAGCAAAGCAAATACTCGTATCCCACTCAAGGTTCACAATACCGATCCTCTCGCTAAAACCGCTCGCCACCGGTAGGTCCGGTTTTTCGAAAAACCGAAGAAACCGGACGAAAACCGGACCGAGACGCATTTGACGAATTTTGAACCGAAATCTCTCGAAATCATCGGTAAACCGGACCGGTTTATCGGTAAACCGGACGGAATTTCCGGTAAACCAGACAAGAATTTTGGTAAGCCGGTTTTAAGAGGAAAAATAGAAAAAATGCAAAAAATTGAAATTTGCAAAAAATAAAACAAAAAATATGTAAATAAACTAGATGCAATTTGCAGCTTAATGGTGGAAACTAAACACGTAGATTCGATCGTTTGGTCTGTCAAAAAATCACGAAAGGTTACTGGTTCAAAAAAGAAAGGTTTTTCTTTTTTTTTTCCTACCTTGTTCTACTCAGAAATTGTCTCGATTTTTTTGGCACATGAAACGATCGAATCTACGTGAATGGTTTCCACCTTTGGACTGCAAATTTGATCTAGTTTTTTTACGTATTTTTTGTTTCAAAATTTGTCAAATTTTTAATTTTTTAAAAAATTTAAAATGGAAAACCGGACTACCGGGTAAACCGGACCGGACCGGTTTTTCCGGTTTTCGCGAAAACCGGTCCGGTTTACCGCGGTAAAGTGAACCTTGATCCCACTCCCTCGAAGAAAATATATACTCGTATCCCAGTGTTATTTACTCTGCCCAAAATAACGCACGACACCCGTCCTCCTACGGCAGGGCGGTGGAGTTTGGCCGTTTGACGCCGGGAGACGGAGGGAGACGCACCACGTGACCAGCAGCTGTGTACCAAACCCGCACCACGCTCGCTCTCCCCCTACCTTCCCCTGCCGCCGCGGCGGTGGTGCCGTTCGCCTCCCACTCACTCACTCCGATCTCCATCTTCATATATAACCAGCCGAGGTACAGATACCTTAACCCTCCCTCACGCCTCCGTCCGTCCGTCCGGTCCGGATCCAGCACCGCCAGCCAGCCACTCCCCGCCGCCGCACACACTCCCACTCGCTCCGGCCCCCAGATCTCCCGCGGCTAGCTGCCGGAAAAGAAAAGAAAAGAAAATATGGCGCCTCGGCCCGTGCTGGTGCTCGTCCTGCTGCTCGCGCTCCTCTGCTCCCACATTGCGCTCTGCTCCTCCGCCGACTCCGGGAAGCCCAAGGCCAAGCTCTCCGGCGGGCGCAAGGCGCTGCTGGCGGCGGCGTCCGTGGACGCCGACGACGACGACGGGGAGGAGAAGACGCCGGTGGTGAAGCCGGCCAAGAAGGCCGCCGCTGCTACAGCGGGGAAGATCAAGAAGAAGGTGGTCGCCGCTGACGGCAAGAACCAGACCAAGGTTGCCAAGGCCAAGAAACCAGAGTCGGCGGCGAAGGGGGCCACCAAGAAGGCCGCAGGCGCGGACGGCGCCATTGCCAAGGCCAAGGTTCCGAAGGTGGACAAGGCGGCGGTCGGGAAGGCGGCGAAGGGCGCGGATTCGTCGGCGAAGCCCGCCAAGGTCTCGAAAACTGCCGCCGCCGCGGCCAAGGCGGCGAAGCCGGCGAAGAAGGAGAAATCTGAGGCCGCGGCGTCCGGCGCCAAGGCCAAGAAACCGACCAATTCGACCGCGGACGCCAAGCCGGCCAAATCCGGGAAGAAGGCGCCGGCGGTTGTTGTCGCTGCCGAGGGGAAGAAGGCGAACGCGACGGCGAGCAAGGAGGCGGGGATGGAGGTGGACGAGGACGTGGTCCTGTTCGCGGATGGGGCGGCGGAGGAGGGCACCGACGACGACCTCATCTCCGAGTTCCGCGGCCTCCCGGCGCGGCTGCAGGAGACGCTGATGCCCGACCTGGCGCGCCTCTCGCACCAGTCCAAGGCGTACCTCTCCGCGGCGAACGCCGGCATCGCCGACGGCGTTCGGCCGATCCTGGGCGGGCGGTGGGCGGCGGCGGCGGCCACCGCGGCGTCCGTCGCGCTCCTCCTCCTCCCGCTCTGCATGCTCACGGCCCTGGTCCGCCGCATGGGCCCCTACCTCCCGCTCCTCCACCGCGCGCTGCTGCTGGCGCAGGCCTACCTCGCCATCTACTTCGCCACGCTCGCGCTCGCCGCCGCCGCCACGGGGCTCGAGCCGCTCCGCTTCTTCCACGCGGCCTCGCCCGCCGCCTACGCCTGGACGCAGGCCGCGCAGTCCCTCGGGTTCATGGGATACCTCGTGCTCCAGATGGTGGACCTCGTCGCCGTCTTCTCCGGCGCCGCCTCGCCCGAGGAGGACGGCAACGGCGAATCCACCAAGGCGCTCGGCCTCGCGCAGATGGTCGTGGGGCTCGCCGTCGGCCTGCACTACTACGCCGCCGTCTTCCACCGCGCCGCAGCCGGCGAGGCGCCCCGCGCAAACTGGCGTGTGTACGCCGTATACGCCGCGTGTTTCGTCATCATCTGCGCGTGCGCGCGCGCCGAGCGGAGGAAGAAGGCGTACCTCGCCGGCAACGGCGACGGTGCCGCCGAGGAGTGGAAGAAGAGCTGAAACGTCAGGAGGGGGGTGCGAGGAAAATTTACCATACGGTGAAAGGCAGCCGAAGGGCTTGATTGTAAGAAGGTCAAACATCAAGGGGGAATATAAAAAGGGAAAGAGAAAGGGGAAACTGTCATTGTTTTTTGAAGATTTTTGTTTTGCTCCCTTTTTGTTTAATTTGGCTTCAGTACAGTAGGATATTCACTCATAATGGGGGCAAAATAAGGATTTGTAATATTAATATTGTTGTTTTTAGAGCATATTGAATTGTGGTGCCCTGTGGGAACAATCTCCCCAAGGTGGTGCTCCAACTATAGAATTTTGTCAAAAAGATGTCTTTGGACTTTGGGTGATGTTTGTTCATACGCAGTAATGCAGTATGCCTGTTTCACTTTCAATCACGTGAATTTCACGACAATTTAGCAAGATTGCAATGCATGAATGCAATGGAGTCCAACATTACAAGAGAACATTTGCCAAGGTTTCTACAAAATCGATTGTGTCGCTATTATTCTGCATGGATTGTCGAAAACGAAGGGGCAACTAGTCGCCAACGGTGCGACGAGGACGAATGATGGCTGGAATTCGATGAGCTGTTCGCGGGAATTCCCCTTGGCTGGAAATGCGCTCCTCTTTCGCAAAGCTCCACGAGAACCTTGGGAAATGCAGGGTCACAATACAAACGTGTGACGCGCAGAAAAAGCCTCGATACGTGTGACATGTTCCATGGTTCCAAACTCTCGAAAAGCTTCCGGCCGAAACGCAGATATTCGCGTGTATCGTCGCATTTCGAGTTTCGAATGGGACAGCCTCGTTTCATCGGGGAAACACGGTCACTACTACTGCTACTCCATTTGTAGTTTGCTGCTTGTACATACATGGAGGCATCAACGCACGCTTGGTGGCAGTCATGTTTTACCTCGGCTTTGCAGGACGGGGAGAGATGGCGATGTGTCGTGCACGCGGCAGATTTACCAAAGGAGCTTCTGACATCGAGGTGAGAATGTGAGATCCTGCGCGCATTCCGATGGGGGACCCTGAGAGTTGGTGGCTTTTGTCGTTCTGTTGGCATCCGCGTCTACAGAGAGTGCACGTAAAAGTACAACAAACCAGTAAAAATCCAGAAATTACAGTACTACTCCCTGTTGTAGCACCAATCCGTCGCAGAATACGATCGGATGATCCGTTCAGTGAAATGTGACTGGTCAAAATAGATTGTCAACGGATGAAGAGCTCGCTGCTAGTGCTGTTGCAAATGGTGGCTGAACTGAGCTGAACACGGAATTGTAGTAACTGAATTGGATCACCGTGTTGACGAAAGGCCTACCGGACTACCGGTGCGGTGATGCCGAACAATTTGCAGTTGTTGACCCGCGGAATGGGGCCTGGAAGCATGCCATCATCCTCCATGCCTGGCTGTCCCCTCGCCCGCCGTAGTTGTGGCGCGCCGGACTCGATCGGTTTGGTGAGTCGCATTTGCTGCGTGCGCACGGCATGCCTGCATCAACTGAACCCGAATTACTCAACCCATTGTTACACTCGTCCTACGACGGTACTGGTGGTGACAGCAACATCAAGCCCTCCTAAATTATTGACCCGAGAACAGGCTCGCTCGTTCGCTCAGTAATGGCGCCAAGGGGTCGTACTGGTCGCCGGTCTATTTGGACTATATAATTGGTGACAGCCAGCCAGCAAGGAGTACATGTATGTATGTATGTATGTAAACGGGTTGGCGCACGGTCGCCTTTCGGACCGTCCGCCTTCAATTGCGAAGCCATGCGACGGCGCGTGCTTGGGGTCCCCCGGCCCTGCCTGCCCCGGCGAGGCGAGACGGCGATGGACGGACGGGAAAAGGCGCTCGTTACTCCGGTCTGCGCAGGGGAGCAGCAGGGGAACAGGTCCTGCACGCGTTGAGTAAGCCTGTTCGCTGCGCTGCAGCTGCAGAAAAATAACTGCGAACACTGTAGCTGCTGCTGAAAACACTGTAGCTGCTGCAGAAAAATAATTGCAAAATACTGTAGCTGCCTGCCGAACACGCTGTAAATTTGTTTGCAGATCGGCGATCGCTAGTATTGGAGTGTATCCGACGTGCAAAATGAGCTAATCAGGTTTACGCATGGGGGTTATTGTATAATTTAATCAAAGGTATCGAGGTTGATGCGCAAGATATTTGCAATTGCAAAGCGAGAGGCTCGACGCTGGAATGTTGGCAAAATCTCTCGGTCCCCGGTCTGGTCGCGAGTCAACCGCTGTAGAACCACGACGACGCGCGACCTGAGGTTTGACGGCAGTGCTGAGGTCATCCGGAAATCTGCGGGAACGCCATTAGCAAAAGTACGGACCGTGGTTAAAAAAACAAAAGGACGGACCGAGCAATGAAAATAACGCCCGTGCCGTACCTACTCCACTCCACTCCACTCCAGTCCACTGAGCTGAAATTGACAGTGGGTGGGTGCTTCGTGACCCGTGCCACCTCGACCGAACACGGGCAGTGCAGCACCATGCAGAGAGAGGTTAATGGCATGGCGCCCACCGTAATCGGCTGTCACATCTGACCTGGTTTGCCACAGCAGTAATCTGATGGCAAATCTCCTCCTATGCTACTACTAGTAATAGCGGTCCTAATTAAACGCGTGAAAGCAACGTGACACTCCCCTGGACGGGAATCGTTTGCTGCGGATGGATGCCGACAGGAACAAGTGAGCGTTGAAACTTCGGTGATGCCAGAGCCCCGGTCCCAGACACGGTATCGTGCGTGCTCCCATGGCGATCAAGGGAATGTTTACATGGGGCGGCGGCGGCGTCAGGCAGGGCGGAAAGGGAGATTGTGGAGATCCATCCATGCGGATGCGGCAGGGGGGCGGGGGCCAACAGGACGGAAGCGTGCGGCGGCGGTGGTGTCGGGTCACAGGCGCGCGTCGGGACGCCAAGAATCAGCGTCGCCATCTCGCCCGTGGGGCCGGCCGTCCCGCAGTACGGGCACTGTCAGTCCACGCGCTTTTGGACGGCGCGCGCGCGCCGGCCGGAATCCATCCATCGATCCGTCACCGACACTCATCGGCATTCACTGCTCCTACTGCTCGCCAACCAACTTCGCCGGTGTTCCTCCTTCCCGTGCGCCGGCGCGGGCGCAGCTGTGGCTTTGTGCCGCCGCTCGCTTGTGGTGTGGTTAACCCGTGGGCGACCCGTGCCGTGCGTGCACGTTTAAACTTGGCGACACGCATTGACACGGGCTTCTCCACCGAGCCGCCGGTATACGGTGCGGGAAGAAAACGCCGCGCGCCAGCGATCCAGCGGCCGGCGGCGCGAAGCATGCATGCATGTGGCGACAAGGGATGCTCTCTCTCCCTTACTACGGGCGTGGCAGTTTCAGTGTCAAGGAAGCAAGCAAACACGACGACGTGCACGCATGCTACTGTGCGAAATACCCGCGTGTTCGGTAATCATGTCCAAAGCTAAAATATTTTGATGGAGTGCATCGTCTTGACTTACATGCTGACAGATGAGACGACTAGTTTCGACTGCTGACGATACAATGCGAGTGGGCACGTTGGCTTAAAAACGAGGACATCTACAGTTCAAAAAAAAAAAAAACGAGGACATCTAGAGATAAAGGTGACAGAAGTCACAAATACATTGGTTCCAGATAAGTCGAGTCGTACTGACACATGAGAAAGCACGAGCCCTTCACAATAAAGTGGATAAACTGAAGGGGTGTTTTTTTTTCCGTGCAAAAAAACGCACTAAAGGGGTGTTTGGATCCCATCTCCTAAACTAATTGTACATTCAAATGATGTCCCTTTCCACAGGAAAGTACAAAACCAAGTACCTTTGTTTATACAAGCGACAAATGTTTCCGTACAATTCAAAATCCTTTGTTTACATCATGGTCATATTTGACAAATCTCGTTTTGTAGTTCTCGTAAGAACAAACAAAATTTTTGACCACCCGACGATTTGTGATGCCAATTTGCTATGCTTTTATAAAATAAACTCTTAATAATAATATAAGAAACTATCTTTTGCATAAGTTATTTTTATAGTAAACACAAGCCGTGAAATGATCTCTGAATGGGCAAAAAAAAACTTGGGGAACTAGTGGACCGGGACGGTAAAGAACTCACTTTAGAGATTCCTATCCTATACTTGAGTGCTCGATTGTTCGGAGCTCGCAACACCCTTCTCGACGATCACGCGTGCAGACGATCGGGAAAAAGAAAAAAAAAAGAAACATATAATTCGGCTCCCCTTATGCTGAGCCAAATTAGGACCGCTATACTGGACCGTTTTGGGCCGCCCCTCGCCAACAGATTTGACGAAATCCTCTCAGCCCAGTCCAGGCTAGGAAGGGAGGACTCTCCCTTCTCGCCGTCTCGCGTCGCTCGTCCTCGTACAACTGCCTGCCTCTCTGTCGCTCGCTCTCGCGCAGAACCCAGCTCATCCCCGCAGATCCGTGGATTGCTTCGAGTCGCCGCAAGCCGCCGCGCTCGTCCTCGTGTGAGGCCCGGCCGCCGCATCTCACCTGCGATCGACTCCGGCGCCGAGGGCTGCTCCAGGTTGGTACCGGTTCCTCCTCCCTCTTCCTCTCAGATCCATCAACGCGCGCCGACGGCAGCCCCCAGTTACCGCTTCTCCGGGTCACCGAGATTTCGTCGGCGTCGCCTCCGGACTCCGGCGGAGATGTGGCAGCTGGGTTCAGCCGAGGTGGCGCGGGAGCTTAGTGCTCTGGGAGGAAGCACCCATCGCAAGACATCGGCGACGACTCGCATCTCTCCTTCATCTAGTTGCGCCGCTCGATTGTTCAGTGATTTAGTGTAGTTTAGCTTGGCACGGCTGACGGATGCAGATGAGGTTTTGGGTATTCTGCACGGCCACGGCGTTAGATTTCTCTGCACTGTTATTATGCTACTTGGCTCACGGAGCTTGCTTTGCCTGGACGGGCGATTTTGGGACCGGCTTCACCGGATGCAATGTTACTGTGTGTGTCAAGCAGTTACTTTGATGTAATTGATGTACTGACTCCTACACTGATCTCGCAGAAGCAGAGGGCAGGACTAGTACAAGAGAAGCTGCTCCCGTTCTGACTCCATCCTCTGCCTCCTCACCCAGCACCAGGTACTCCTACTGTCACTTGCTGAGGTTGTGTTTACTTTGATAATGTTACATACGAAAAGTTAGGTACATTGATTTCCCTCTTCGTTATCAAAATGCACACAAGAATTTAACTCATTATAATAGAAGATAGATGGTATGGGAATCATCATTAGAATGCTGGATTGGCAATGTGTGATTACACTGGATCATTTGAGTATGTTGTTTGATTACATTGACTCTTGCAGGGAGCACCATGCCAGTAGCCTATGATCATTCTTTGATTCTTTGTGACATGCCAATTGCTTGCTAGCCATAGATTGTTCTTCCAATTGAATGATTGATAATGCGAGTACTATTTCAAAATGCCACTTTCCCAAATAAAAAACAACACAGATCACTGTCCATGCCCTGATCCCACACCATACTCAGCAGTAGAAATCTATATAAGGAACATAAGCCCAGGAAAACTAGCAGCAAAGCATGATCGGGAGGTTCCTCCACCAAACTGCTAAAAATCTGCACCTGTACAACATATCAAACTTGACAAGGTGACAAATATGATCCAATAATAGGTCCGTGTGATAGATGGCGAGGCTGTGAGCTGAAGGCAGATATATGGGAACAGCACTTTGCATGGGTATAGATAACAGCTTATCATTCTAGTTGGCTGCTGCAGTTGACCTGGAGCACTCTGATCTGGCAACGAAATCTATTAACTCCTAATGTTTAATAGCCCCGCTGTTCAGGATCGGTAAGCCACGGATACTGCTGCCACTTGGCATCAGGAGTTAGTATGTTATGCACGTAGTGGAAGTGGACTAGTGGGTGCAGTGCTGTAACCCCTCAGTGGATAGGAATCACCTGAGACGGTGATGACGAATTGGTAGTGAAGGATAGCAATTGGGATGTGATTATACGAATTTGGCGTGGATATCAGAGAGAAACCAGAGGAGGAAGAAGAACAGAGGATTGGGGAATTTAAGAGTTTCACTTCATCAATAAACCAAATGAGTGCGGTGACTTTCATCTTATACCCAAATACTCACCGAGATACCGACTGGCCTGTGTGCCTCTCATCACACATATTGCATAGATGACCAAGCCTTCTCTGTTATTTCCCGTGCATGGCATGCAATAAATCTTATTTTCATACACGCTCCCCGGATTTAGATTGTCACACTGCTCTGTTTTCTTAGTTAAATATTACTTGCACAAATTTGTTTTTGCTGATATGTCCATGTAAGAGTCTAATTTTTAATTTTCTGCATAGAAGCTGCGTCTTTACCCTGCAGCTGTGCCTGATTTCGATTAACAGAGTTAATGTCTTATGCAACAGTTTTATGCGCTTATTTACCATGCTTCTGTACAATGTTGACTACTTGTAGCTTCATAGTGCATCATTTTGTAGACTGAAGGAAAAGGAGTTGGTGGCTGAGGTTGAAGAAAATCTGGATGTGCTTGACTTTTATTACTTGCTGCTTGTGAAAGGTCAAAGGTGTCTGACTAGCATTCAAAATTCAGCGCCAGGGGTCAGGGAGCGATCTACCCCAGGCTGGGGAGTTTGTTCCTTTTCCTGTGTCAAGGAGGGTAAATTCTTATTCCATCATGATGGAAGCAGACATGGAAAATGGAAGGCCTTACCAGGAGAGACCAAGAACCTTTTCTACTGTACGAAGTAGATCATCTTTGCCATTGGTATGGCCCATTGCTAAGCTTTCTCAACCTTCTAGACACATAAGTAAAACTTCGTCTGCTGTTATAGATATTTAGCTTCCATCCGCATTTTCATGCTTCATAGGCATATGTGATTTTATCAATCTCGTTGCGCTAGCATGTGTCAACAATTCATTTTTTTGTTTAAGTATTCACATTATTGATTTTTTTTGGGTATCCGTCATTGTTGCTTAATGTATACCAAAGAAAGTTTAGCAGACTATTGATGCTACATCATGTATTCCTATCTTCTGCATTCTTCTCTGTTGTACAGTTCTATTCACAAATTTGTCCATATAGTAACCAAATTAAGCTGTCCCTTTTTTAATCATGTATGGAAAAAGTTATTTAGCTCAAAACATTGAATTTTGTACGCTGTGTATTTATTTTTCCTTATATCTGTAATTTGGTTTGAAATTTTTAAATAAGAGGAACTGAAGTTCATTAGGCAACATAGAACAACATGCTTTGATGAGTGTTTTTTGCATCCAGCTATATGGTGAATCTTGTCAAGTTTTCTAAGCTACCTGCGTGATTTATGCTCTTTCAATCCTCAAATTCTGCTAAATAAAAATTCCTGGAGTTTACATTTCTGTTTATCTGTCGGCATAATTCAGTTTAGATGGCATGATCAACGTCAGGCAATTTTACCTCCTCTCATTCAGTCCCCCTTTTTGGTTACTACAGGTCTTTCGTATGTTGATGAGGATCAATCCCCGTGCCTTGCTTATTCTTTTTCTTTTGGTCATAAGTGGCGTTCTCTATGTAGGAGCCAGTACATCACCAATCGTGGTCTTTGTGTTCTGTATATGTACCCTCAGTTTATTCTTCTCTCTCTACCTCACCAAGTGGGTTCTTGCTAAGGATGAAGGACCTCCAGAAATGTCTGAGGTATTAAAAATGCTTCCCTTCAGCTTGCTGAGAATGTACCAACATTTTATTCTGTACCTTAACTGTTTTACTTATTTTTCGCTATGTCTTCAAAGTGCTGTGTACCACCGTTGCTGACTTTCTATGCCTATCATCCATTACGCGGTTAACCATTCAGCCTGGAACTCTAGAATTGTGCCTGTTTATCCTGCAGATTAAAAATTTATTAGCCATTTAATCTGTAACTCTAGAACTATGCCTATTTATCCTGCATATTTAACATTTAATTTAATTTATGTTGAAAATTATGTTAGATACTGGATACAACTTTAATTATGTTTTTGGTGTCCACTTCAGGTTATTCCTGCATCCCATTAAATGTGTTGCAGTGTGTTCTTTTTAGAGTTAGATTTTTCTTGGGAAAATCTGTGGTTGCTGCTGAATTAGGCGCAATACTACATCTAGTGTGGGATTATTCACTCCTTTGACAAGGTTGCTTTGCTTTAGAGTAGATCATGCAGTAATATAAAACATCATTTAGCAATATAAGATAGCACAAGAGCTATATGAAATATCAGTGAGGCATTTGACTTATTAGATCAATTTTCTAATGGGCCAAACAAATCAGCAAAGAAGAACATTTGAATTTAGTTTTATTCATATGTTTGTAGTTTGTACAACAAAGCAAGCAATACATGTATGATGATATATGCTATTTTAATTTATTTCAAGTGTATGAAAATATACTATTGACTTATTGATGTATTAGTCGATTTTGCTATATAGTATGTAATTAACTTTATCTGGACTCATAAATTAAGTTGAGTCAGTGATATTACTCACATTTATGTTGCCCTCTGCTATTTACTATGTTTTTTTCCCCGGTATTGCCATCATCATTGAGTTATTGACATATGCATTATTTAAGTCAGTGAGTTTTTTTGTTCAGATATCTGATGCAATAAGAGATGGTGCTGAAGGATTTTTTAGGACACAATATGGAACCATTTCTAAAATGGCTGGTATTCTGGCCTTTGTCATCCTTGGCATCTATCTCTTTCGTACTACCACCCCACAGCAGGAGGCATCTGGCTTAGGAAGGTGATTTTTCACTATTACCTGCATCGTAGTTATAACAATGTCGTGACAACTCATGAACTTGTAAATACGCAGGGTAACATCTGCATATATTACAGTTGCTTCTTTTCTCCTGGGAGCCTTGTGTTCTGGTATAGCTGGCTTTGTTGGGATGTGGGTATCTGTACGTGCAAATGTTAGAGTTTCAAGTGCTGCTCGGCGCTCTGCAAGGGAAGCATTGCAGGTTTTGTTTTTCATCCTTGGTGTACTATCTTGTAGTATGGCTCTTCTACGAGAGTGTCAAGTTATGACAAATTCTTCAACAGATTGCTGTCCGCGCTGGTGGTTTCTCTGCCATTGTGGTTGTCTGCATGGCTGTATTTGGCGTGGCAATACTTTACTCAACCTTTTATGTTTGGCTCGGAGTAGATTCACCTGGTTCAATGAAGGTTACTGAGTGTAAGTTTCCTGTACATCTGATATTCAAAACTGGCATCAGATGGAGCTCTGATCTGACTATCAAGAATGCTATATAGCCTAGTAGATGGTTAACCCTTTTGTTTATGCTTTCCTTGCTTTGAACTTTTCTTCTTTGTACGTAGGCTTGTCATCTCTAGCCTATCCCAACTTGTTATTGTTGTGTTCGAACTCTGTTTTGCTTATTCGACCTGCGGTCAGCTAGTTACCCAATTCATGGATGAGTACAGAGAAGTCATTTCTGTTACTGGCTAGGCATGGTTGAGCCCACATCTCAGGGACAGTAGAATCAACTATCTACTTTTAGGACCATAATATGGTACACTAGCAATGCTGAGTTCAAGCTCTTCCAAAAGTTTTGACTGGAACTGGAAGTGATTATTTTAAGCTAAAACACTGCTGCTACAGATAGGTTTTGGCTTGCCTGTTATTTAACTGATATGCTTAAGAGTGTGATATTTTTGGCTCAATGTGTCTGCAGAACATTGTCATATGTTCCTTCATCAGATGTGTATGATCCATTCATGAGTTTTCAGTTTTAAGTGCCTATGCAGAGCACTTGCTGTGTTAAACTTTAATTGATGTGTAACTCTGATTTTGATTTTACGTTGTGTTCTTGTCAGCTTAGTTACATTACATATAAAATGTACAATTCTTCTTTAGGCCTTGAAATTGCAACAAATTATGACCTAATCCCATAGATCAGTTAGGGAAAACTCACAACTAATGTAATGTTCTATGCAAAGAAAGGGACATTACTCAGTTACTGATTCATTTGATTTTGTGCAGTGCCTCTTCTCCTTGTGGGATATGGTTTTGGTGCATCTTTTGTTGCCCTTTTCGCTCAGTTGGGTGGTGGGATATACACCAAAGCTGCTGATGTTGGAGCTGATCTTGTTGGAAAAGTTGAGCAGGGAATACCAGAAGATGATCCTCGTAATCCTGCTGTCATTGCGGACTTGGTATTTATGTTTCTTTAGAACTCCTTTTTCATATTTTCATATTCGGGATATCAGACTTTGCTCATACATACCTAGGCAGTAGTGATGTAAATAGTAAGCTTTCTCAGGGTCATTCTCATGTAAAAACTTGCTTTCATTTTGAAACTCAATTAATGGTTGGGTATGGTACTACAATACGTTCTAGGCTTTTTGCCGTCTTAATCGCACATGTTCTTCATGACTGAATATTTGCTGTCTCGGCTGCAACAGTCAAAACAATATTTGCTTTACAACTACTACTTGGTTATCATATATTTCACGTTTCACTACTATATATGGTTTTATATTTAGTTGTCTAACAAAATATAGCTACACAGGTTGGTGACAATGTTGGAGACTGTGCTGCCCGAGGCGCTGATCTTTTTGAGAGTATAGCAGCAGAAATTATCAGTGCAATGATACTTGGAGGAACCATGGCAGAACGCTGCAAAATTGAGGGCAAGTCTCGTTTTTTTCCCATCTAATTTGCCCGGTTTTAATTTCTTGTTATAGCTTATATCTTGGTCAATCTGAACAAAAGTGGTATAAGTTCCCATTAATGAAGCAATGTATGTAATTTTTTTGAGGAATGTACGGTAGAAGAAGTTTTTTTTAAAAAAATCAACTTGGAAAGTAACTGTACAACGCGAAACAATCAATAATAAACCCTGAAAAAAAGAGGAAAAAATAGTAAGAGATTGTAATGTTTCTTTCTCAACAAGCCAAGGACAAACTAGTTGAGGGTCTAAAAAAAAGGACAAACTAGTTGAGATAGTCTATTCAAGCACGAAAAATTGGCAAGATTGTAGCATTGATTTCTGTCCGTCTATTAGGTTTTAGTGTTGCTTCCTCAATAAGGTCTTTTTTCATGGTTGCAAGGATAGATCATTCCTTTCGAAGATCGTTGCATTGAATTAATCTGTAGATGTCACTATGCATGGACTGTACTTTGTTTAGAAATTAAAAAAAAAAATTGAGAACCACCTTTTCTATGCATACTTTTACTATCGCTTATAATCACTCCAGTCTTGTCTATAATCATATATACTTTTTATCATTGCAGATCCCTCTGGTTTTATTCTGTTTCCGCTTGTTATCCATTCTTTTGATCTGGTGGTGTCATCGGTTGGAATACTCTCAATCCGAGGAACACGTGAATCCGGAATAATTTCCTCTATTGAAGATCCCATGGCAATTATGCAGAAAGGCTATTCAATTACTATTATGCTTGCTGTCCTTGCATTTGGAGTGGTAAGTCATGTTATTTTAGCAGATAATTTTGTTGTCTGGTCTTTTGTCTTTTTTCTTCTTGCAGTGACAGTTGTAGTGTCTTGCTGTTATGAAATTACTCCATTTTTTTCCCAAGGGTTGGGTTCAGGAAGACAGGAATAACAATGCGCAATTAATGTACTTGACATAGTTTGTTGAATTTCTCTCATGTACGATTCCCATTAGCATCTAAGGAGAGTTTTCCACAGAGATAACATAAATCACCAGACGGGAAAGGGGAATAGCAACATAAACTAATATGCTCAAAATATATTGTAAACCACAAACAACTCAGTAATGATTGCTACAAATTAATCTTGATTGTTGAGTTCTATTGTTTTTATTATTCATGTCTCCTAAAGCACATGGAATATGCTGTGTTTCTGACATCATGTGTTTTAGTTTACCTTGTAAACCTGTACCCATTTTCACCTGAAGTTTTTTTTTTCTTTTCTTTTCCGTGCACCTTTTTCACCTGAAGTTGCTTTATGACTATTGCTTGTGTTGAATTTCCAGTCTACTCGTTGGCTCCTGTACACTGAACAAGCACCTTCGGCATGGCTAAACTTTGCTTTGTGCGGCTTGGTGGGAATCATTACAGCATATGCTTTTGTTTGGATTTCCAAGTACTACACAGATTATAAACATGAGCCAGTCCGCCTTTTAGCTCTTGCAAGTTCCACTGGGCATGGGACTAATATTATTGCTGGAGTAAGTTTGGGATTGGAATCAACAGCCCTACCAGTTCTAGTGATAAGTGTAGCTATCATATCAGCGTATTGGCTTGGCCAGACCTCTGGCTTGGTAGACGATTCTGGCAACCCTACTGGTGGTCTTTTCGGGACTGCTGTAGCTACAATGGGGATGCTTAGCACAGCAGGGTATGTTCTCACTATGGATATGTTTGGTCCTATAGCCGACAATGCTGGTGGTATTGTGGAGATGAGTCAGCAGGTATTACACAGTCTCACACACTTTTCTTTGCATATAGGCGGTTTTAAACTTTTTCTATGGGTTCTAGAAAATGTCTCCAATAAATTTTAATTACTTTCACCATTACAATTCTAAAGCATTATGTACTGTTCTTCGTTCTGTAATGGTTGATATGATATGTTTTGCAGGTTTTCCATTTATATGTTTCATGCTTAAATTTGACCGTCTATATTGTCTTTATGCATCCTAACTCCGATTGGTATTGGTGCAGCCTGAAAGTGTCAGGGAAATTACAGATGTTCTAGATGCTGTGGGCAACACAACGAAAGCTACTACGAAGGGATTTGCCATAGGGTCAGCAGCACTGGCTTCCTTCCTCCTGTTCAGTGCATATATGGATGAAGTATCTGCTTTTGCCCAATTGCCATTCAAGGAGGTATGTCGTATGCATTGCCATGCCATGTGGAAAACTTAATTTATGGGCTCATATACAGTGTTTGTGCACATTGATCGCAGGTAGATATAGCAATCCCAGAGGTTTTTGTGGGGGGTTTACTAGGCGCTATGCTTATCTTTCTGTTTAGTGCATGGGCTTGTTCTGCAGTTGGCCGAACTGCACAGGAAGTTGTAAATGAGGTCAGGAGACAATTTATTGAGAGGCCTGGTATTATGGTGAGTGTACACTGATAGTGCAGTCTTCAGTTCTTTTATATGCATATATAAAATCCGATGTTAACGTGTACATGATGCATCCAGGAGTACAAAGAGAAGCCTGATTATGGACGTTGTGTTGCAATTGTGGCATCTGCATCCTTGAGAGAAATGATAAGACCTGGAGCTTTAGCAATTGTATCACCCATGGCTGTTGGTGAGTCTTGAAGGCTATATTTGTTGCAACTATGGCATTCTTTTCTGTGTCCTAGATGCTTTTTTTTTTGTGTTTTAATTTTTACCTGGTTTGCAGGTGTTATCTTTCGGATTCTGGGCCACGCCACCGGCCAGCCTCTTCTTGGAGCTAAAGTTGTAGCCTCATTGCTTATGTTTGCGACGGTTACTGGTATTCTCATGGCACTTTTCCTGAACACCGCCGGAGGTGCCTGGGATAATGCTAAAAAGTACATTGAGACTGGTGCGCTTGGTGGCAAAGGTAGCGAGTCTCACAAGGCCGCGGTTACCGGTGACACGTAAGTTGCTCAGTTATATAATGCTCCTACCAGTATCCTGTTAATTTGTTGGTTTCTTGAGCTGAGTTTCCACTGTTATTAATAGTTGCTCTTGTTTTTTAATTGATGGCGTTAGGAAATATGTTTAGCTCAAAACATGAACTAAGAATGTTGTAGTAATGTTGTCAATAAAAACACGTGGGACTGACAATATTCTCCATTGTAGAAGTAGTTTTATCTCTGATTCTGAGTGAGATCTAAAGGGTGAGATGCACTTTTTTATGTGCAGGGTTGGAGACCCCTTCAAAGACACAGCTGGCCCCTCAATTCATGTTCTCATCAAGATGCTCGCCACAATCACATTGGTCATGGCTCCAATATTCTTGTGATTAACCTTACATGAAGCTTTGACATTAACCCTGCGGAGTACCTATGTGTCTTGTAGATGAGGTGTTATTTACTTGACTGGGATGTAATGATTCATCGGCTTTTAGTATTGCTGCATATTGCATCGGAAGAGTATCCCTCTTCCCAAATTGCACGGTTGATATTGTACGGATGATGCAAACGTCAGAGGATATATTGTGACTAGAGTTTCTTGGACCATTGATGAATCTTTCTTTGGTTCCTTACCGATTTTGGTAGTGTGGGCTTGTATGATTCTCCGTTGCGTCAGCTGGGAAAAATAAACTATCGGTAAGCAACTAAAAGACGAGATTATGTGGGAGCTGCTCGAATGCAGAGGGCTTAGCCCGTTAGCGGTCACTATGCTCTGTATTCGTGTCAAGGTTGTTTATTTGTTCTGTTAGTGTCAGCATTATGTTTGCGATCAGCTGTTATCTCTTCTTTTTTTTTTTTGGGTCGCCGTTCTTCAGAAATTTAAAGTTCTAATGCTCATAATCTTGATTCTTGAGCGTTTAGCATATGAATACCGGACCGGGTGGTATTGATTGCATCTTTGCTTTAGTGGCCTAAAAATGAGCATGAAGTCTGACGGGGCTGGGATCAGTGGATTGGTTTGAGGCCCGGTACAGTGGATTGGGTTTTTTATACGGAAGGGGCCACTATTGTCGGCCCATTTGCTTCTTCCTGATAATTGCCTGCCCCATATGCATTTCGCTCGAAATTGTATCCTCTTTGCGCTCGTCTGAGTTCCCGATGGTTCAAGCTCCAGCAATCATGAAAGATGCTGAGGAGGGCATGGCTTGTTGCAAGGCAGTGCGGTCATGGCAGAAGGAACAACCAAGTTGGCGTCTGTTCTGAAGGCCTTGGCTATGCCGCTAGAGTCACGTTCCAGTCTGTGATGCCCTGCACAATACCGGCCGCGGATTCTGGGGGCACTTTTTTTGTGTCGACATCGCGCTCAACACCAAGGCGCTCACAGGGTGTTCGACGATAAGCCCATGCAGCGGCACGGGCGACACCCCGGTGCTCATCAGTCATCACTGACTCCACCAATGGTGTAACTGGTATTGCAGCGGTTACTATTGCCACCAAGCTGCTCGGCAATCGCGGAGGAAGCGCGGAAGTAGTCAAGTAGCGAATCAAGCCGTAGGTGAGACGGGAAAACGCCGGCCCTCAGTAGACAACGGTGAGTGCCACTCTTCTGAACTTCAGCGTTAGAAACAAACTGTTATTTTCGTTAATAAGGGTTGTTGAAATCTTTCACTGAAGATTTACAAACTGTGAATATCTGTAGTTTTTCTCTTTGCCTCATTGGATAGGGAGCTAGAGACCTCAGATGCGGTTAATTGTTACAACTAATTAATATGCAGAGGAGCAGTGTAGTTTTAATAATTGGGATGATTTCGGTCTATAGGTAATAACAAGGTAGAAAAGTCTTAGTCTCGACACCAGAGCAATTGCAATGGCATAAATAAATGAACATCGCTGCTCCAGGAACGGAAGCCAGCTGACAAGCTCAACCTTTCTACTTCAGCTGATTCGACTAGGACTTTTAGATCTTTGTATGTTGTGTTAACTTTATGTTGTCTGTAACTCTGTATATCTATGTCCAGATCCTACCCCTGCGGCATCACCAGTTGGTACATCACTTTTAGCATATAAACAGAGCCACTTTTTTTTTTTTGAACCAAATAGAGAAATGCTACTTCAAGAGTACATAAATCAGAAATGTAGCACTTAAACTGTTGAATACATGGAAAACCATTCACAACCCAAAGAAATGCTCTGATGAGCAATGGTGGTGTTAAGCTAGCGTCCTTGCCTATGTTATCTGCATGTGTATAATACATATGCTCCTACTACTACTACATAGCCTAGAGGACCTGACCGTGTTTCTAATTAAGTTAGCAATCTTACAAGCTCGCGTAATAATTCTGTGTTTGTAATTGTTATCGCTCTCCTCCAAGTTGGTGCATATTACAATATTTGTCTGGAATGAGCAGAAAAGCTTGGTACTGCAATAATTTGAGAAGTGAAGTTAAACCCTGCAAGGTTAATTCTAGCTATTATTAACCTCATGTGGTGATTTGTATTCAATCCATAGTGCCGTGTTGCATCTAGAAACAGTATGAACTTACAGATATCTCACTTCTAGAAACTGTCAAGTTATTAGAATACACAAGGGTTTGCTTGTGTCTGTTGCCAAAGCAATACAAATAAGGTGCTAATTAAACTGGTGGTATCCAAAGTGGGCATGAGCTATTATGATATTAGCTATTTTATGGTCTATACTTTTATGCTACAAAAATTATCGTCCCACGGACATCCTTCTTAGTCAGCCTTCTATGCTACTATTCAGGAACAAAATTAATAACATAACCTGTATCAACAAGCACTCAAACCAAGTTTATACAAAAAAAAAGTTACAGAGAGTGGCTGTATAATGTAGGCTGGACCAAGTTTACAATACCAAGTTTATACTAAATAGTTTCAGCATCACATTCTATCCTGCACATGTACGGTATTGTTGCTCTGAAACAGGCTCCTCCTTAGAGCCACTGGTACCCTCCATCTGCTCCTCCTGCCTTACCATTTCCTCTTCACCAAATATGTGAACTTCGTGACTTGGACGGTTGGGCAGGATAGATGCCGCACTTTCTATGGTGGCCTTGGCAGCCTCTATATCACAAACCCTTGCACCCCGACAATTAATACTGACCCAGAGACGCTTCAGGGAGGAAAGGTGGCTAATACCAAAATCAAAACCAACACCATATGCAGATAGTGTATCCTGCACAACGAATCTAAACCAAAGCTTATTGAGCCTTGGCATTGCTCCGGCTTCAAACTTCAGACTCAGCATGCCCTTACTGTTTCTCCAGTACATAGAAGGAAGGAAATGAAAATCCTCAAGATGCTGGAACCCACTGGGGCTGATTATGAGTGATTCCCGAGGGTGTTTAGTTGTCAAAATTTGGAGGCAACGCAGTGCATTCAAATCTTTAAGCATATTGATATCTCCCCCTTCCACTTGTTCTATAAAAATAGACAAATCAGTGAGTTCTGAGAGGTAGCATATCCACTTTGGGAGTCTAGATAAAATGGGCCCAATGCTAAATCTCTGCATATGACGTGGAGGAGGCCACCATGACTCAACCAAGAAATCCATATACCAGTGTTCCATTGTCTCAATTCTTAGAGATTGGAGCTTTCTTTCTCCCAGCATACAAAGCCATGATATCAAAGATTTCTTGAAGCTTCCTTCATCATTAATTGCACCGTCAGCACACCACCTGATCCCAATCACCTTAATGTTTGTTAGGTTCCCTAACTCTTGAACAACTTTTGGAGAATTTTTGCTGCAATCTAATAGTGATATCTCCTCTAGAGCCCCCATTTTACAAATCCCATTTGGCAACCCGACACCTGCAGGCACAAATAGGTGCACTAATTGTTGTAACTGAGCAACAGTTGCTGGTAGCTCTTTTATCCTTGTATATCTCAGGTCAAGTGTCTGCAAATATTTTAGCTTTCCAATTTGTATGGGGATCTTGCTAATATTGCTATTGTAGAGACTTAAATATCTCAAATGGATCAAATTTCCAATATTCCTTATGTCATTGTCCTCCAGATTAGAATAGTCTTGTAGATCTAGAACTCGTAAAACTTGAAAATGTAAAAGAGGGGGTATCTTCTTAGTATCACCAAATACACTAAATGACCGAACATGGGACAATATCTTGGTCCCTATCAGCCAAAAATTTTGGTTTTCCATGTTTCCTTGGAGGGAGAGACGTCGTATTTTGTTAGTCGAAGGCATTAACTTACCATCACCCACTATAGTAGCAAAATTTTCTTGAATGGATAATGATACAATAAGATCGTGCATCATATCATGTACCCTGCAAGCTCTTGGCTTTCCACTGAAGTCAGTTTCCACTGGTTCGATCATGTTTCTATTGATGAGCTCATTGATGTAGCATTCTGCAGTATCCACTAAGCATTTACCAGGTTGTTCTGCAATAAATCCTTCAGCCATCCATCTTCGTATCAGGCGCGATGCGGCCAATCTTTTGATCCTCTGGAAATATGCTTAGATCCAGGAAACATGCTTTCAAATAATGTGGGAGATCATAGTAACTAAGAAATAATATCCTTTTAACTACTTGCAGATGATGATCCTGTTCAAGTGCAGATACAAGAGAATTCCTCAACCTTTCCCACTCATGTTTTGAGGTTGGTTTGGTTGTTAACAGACTAGCAATATTAACTATAGCTAGTGGCAACCCGTGACACTTTCTTAGTATATCACCAATAACTTCTTTCAGTTCAACAGGACAATCATCTTTGTTGTGAAAATTTCTTTTCAGGAACAATCTTTCTGATTCATCAGTATCGAGGGTAGGGCTGGAAAAAAAGCTCGAAGCTCATGAGCCGCTCGGCTCGAAGCAAGCTCGGTCTCGGCTCGGCTCGAGCTCGTGACATTAACGAACCAAGCCGAGCCTTCTTTTTAGCTCATTAACTTAACGAGCCGAGCCGAGCTAGCTCGTGAACTGTTCGTTAACTCGTTAGGCTCAAATGATGGATGATTATTTTAACAATTTTGGCACATTTGCAAGCAGCAAAACATATGTGCTACTTTCAAAATAGCTGCCATTAGATCACCGAAGGATCTCCTCCGCCGCTGAATGCTGATCTTCTCGCACGAGCTGCCGGACCGGCCATTGTTCTGCGGAGGAGATCCTTGCACGACGATAGGCCGATGGAATAGGGCTGCCGCCCTGCCAACTGCCAGCTAATCTCTAAGTACCGAGTGTTTATGGTTCTTATATAATCACACACGTCTGTTTGACTTGCAAACTGTCCCTTGACGTTCCATTGTTGTGCCTTTTGACGTTCCACATGGTAGGCTTTTTTTTTTTTTTTTTGAGATCAATTCCACATGGTAGGCTGGGCAATTAATTTTAGACTAGGAAGGACAGAGTGCTGTGATGATGTGTATTACCTGGTTCTGAAAATGATCAAGTTACGAACTTGTGATTTGAGAAGCTGTAAGAAAAATCCGTAGGAACATATCTACTCCTATAATCTCGAGATACATCTATCAGTTTGGTGGTAATGTGCTGCTAGTGCTGCTGCTGCACATTACTGATTGGAAAGAGCTAACAAGTGCCAATGCTCATACACACACGACTGCTGATGATGTCTATGATCTGGGCAGCGACAAATTCTTGACGATTTGCTTCCTAGGCTCGTGAGCCGGCTCGAGCCAGCCCGAGCTTCTTATCAAACCGAGCCGAGCCTAATTTTTGGCTCGTTTACTTAATGGGCCGAGCCAGGCCGAGCCGCTTTGCTAGCGAGCTTCTCCGAGCCGAGCTCTAACGAACCGAGCCGGCTCGTTATCCAGGCCTAATCGAGGGGCCTCATAGGATAAACATACTCTGTGTGTGGGAAGCTGCAAAATTTAGCAATGTCTTCATTTCGTGTATTTGTGTTATTGTTATGGGGAAAAGCACACTGTATTTCTCCTAATTTTTTTTATCCAATGACATAAGTTGTATGCATCTATTTGTTTTTCCCCTTGCATTGTGGATACGAACACAACTGAACCAAGTACATAAGATGGCTGATATTTTGATCATGTATAGCAGCATGCACATAGGTTCTCAAAATCTCAAAGTTACGGGTTATAAAAGGGAAAATCTAACATATGAGTAAGATGAAAATCAACATATGGGGCAAGATGTGAACTCACAACCATGGTAGCAAAATTCCGTTGACACAACAAAATGGGCAAATCATGCTACAGTCTATACATTCATTGATAGGCAGTTGAAGCGATGATGATAAGACCCATTTCACTTCATTTTAACGCATATCAGAGGCAAAATTAAAGAGAAGAAAAATACTGAACAAGAAGCTCTTGGGAAAATCATGCTTTAAAGCCACATTCTAAGATGTCAGATGAAGAGGTGTCTAGTTTTAAGAACCAGCCCTTATATGGGAAGCACGGGCTCTGTTTTAAGGCCCCTTGCTGAAGATGATCTTCCCCCTTTACCATCTCCTCTACCAAATAATAAATTTATCAGGTGTAGGACTGGACAAAAAAAGTTTGTCTAGTGCCAGAATAAAAACAGACACCGAGCAGAAATCATATCACGCGCAGTGAATCCGAAACCAATCTCTCGATCCACTTTCAAACACAGGAATATGGAATCCACTGCCTCTAATTGTGAGCATTTCATGTGGGGATTCCATTGTCGCAACATTGAGATGGCAATGCAAGTAAACACTGAAGCAGAACAACACTGAATGTCTGGAGTTGCCCAGCTTGGGCAGAGACAATACCAAATATTTATTACAGCTTCCTTCACTAGATTCACCACTAGAAAACCAGTCAATACAAAGAACCTTCAATCTGGTTATGCTCCCTAGCTATAGGAATAGTGCGTGATCAGGTGCTCCACCAATCACATGAATTTCAGCGAGATGAAGTTTTCACAGCGAACCAAAGGGAGATTGACACCAGCTAACTGAACCTTAGGAGAAACCCAATCGTGAGGCAAATGATCATTTATCAGGCTTGATCACTTGGAACACTAGCAAACGAGGAAAACATGTGAAAGAAAATGATGGATTTGAAAGAATGCATATCAATTCTTTTGGTTGTGCCCTGCCGTGGATTTGGCTCATGATCAGAACACCTATTGACTTTCAATTACGAGAACATCAATTCCATAACCTATTGACTTATAATGCCTTTCAGGGGGAAATCTGAGGGTTGTTTTCATTTCATTTCATACTTAACATGCAACCAAATAAAGGCACATAAAAAAAACAGAAGTACATTGTCGCTAGTGGCCAAACCCTTATAGGGCTAAAATAAGCAAGTCACCCAGCTCAACCATCCATCCATCCGCCACCCATGTAAAACACTAATCCTGATCAAACTTGATCTTCTTGGCTTCAGGTTGAATGCTCCCAACCTGTACAATCAAGAACACAGAAGGGGATTAGCATATGGAAGAATTACGATTTCCCACTAGAGGGGAAAAAGTCATGGAATTGCTCAAATAAACAGCAGGACAACAAAGGGCATATCATATTCTCAAAGATCTTTCTTGTGCTTGAAAAAAAAAAAGGTGTTGAAACGTGTTTTGTGTTGTCCAAAATGGCATTTGAAGATGAGAGTGCCATATGTTGCCAATCTACGATTATATATTAAATTAAATACAACGGAAACATCGGCACCCAAACAGAAGACTACGCAACATATGGATCACCTATCATACTTTCATTGTATTTTATAGTGAAACAAGCTCCAAGAGAAAAGATAAACATCAGAAGTGAGCCCGTGAGTTGATGTGGTAAATGGTAATCCTATTTCTTATTTGCAATTTATGAGAATTAGCTGCAAACACCTAAAATTGAGTTCATAGCCTTCATGTGCCTCACAATCGTGCCATAGGTTCAGAACATACAATCCATTTAGTGACTTTCACTAGTGTACTAAGTCCCTCTTTATGGTGCATTTGTGTAATTGATTGATTGGAAAACATCATGTGGCTTGTTGGGTCCCAGATTTGTGATCAACAAATCAGAGTCTAATCGTTCAAACGTCAGAATCAACATGTGCCAAAGTTACACTTCATGATATACACGAGAAGGTCCCATTTGGCCATTTCACAAAAAGTAACTGTTACTAAAAATGGAGTTATTCTGTTTCATAAGGTAATACAATTTTTTGACCTATTAGCTGTGAGCAAAAAATCCATAAGAATATAATTATGTTTGAACAGAAAAATAAAATTCTCCTGGTCAACCAAACCATTATTTCTTACACATCACCTCAAAGTAAAATAAGCATTACATTTGTCATGAGAAAATAAAAAAAATATTGGCAGATTTAACATTATTATAACATCCGGAAGTAACATAAGCATGTGACGAAATTTGGGAACTGCCTGTCACTAAGGTATCAATGACTTGAACTAGGGTAATTATGGTGTTGAATGAGCAACACAACAGCAAAAGAAAAGCAATGTTATGAATATGTAATTCCACAAATTAACAAGCAACATGAAAGGCATCAGATTTGTATATTTGACCAAGAGTTTCCATTAAATAAATCAATAGTATGTGAAGGTTAACTTACAAGGTCTGGACACTCGTAATCAATACCAGCAGCCTTGATTCTTTTGCGACGCTTTTCATCGCGCTTTACAATTCCTTCAACCATCCTTTTGTGCTCGTCTATAGTTCTATCCTGCAAGCAACACGACTGTTTAGTACAGCACACACTTCTTTGCAATAATATTAGTTAGCAATCAATTACCTTGTTGAGTCTCTTTCGTTCAATTGCTACCCGGTCAACTGGAATAAAACCCCGTCGTACCCCTTTCCATCTGTATAAAATTGATAATAAGTCATGGAACTTGCAGAGAACAATAATTTCATTCCCATTTTAATCAGGAAGCGAGAAATAGCAACCATGCATAGTAACATCAACCATATCATCAGCACGGCATATACGATGCATTGTACCCATTTCAGCTTAAGTGTCACGTTTCATGCCAAGGGCAAAAAGGGACACTTATACAAGAAGATTGTTTCTCTTACAGTAATTGCTGAGATGTTTAAGGCAGAATATATCTTAAGCATATCAACCTTCTGCTCCGAATTTATTTGTGGTTTAAGAGACTTATAACTTTCCTGTTTGTGACTTACACGTTGCAGTCCCGTGGACAAAACACGCATGAAGTTCTTCAACACAAAAATCCGTAATAATCTAGTGCACTAATTCAGCATATACACAAAGGACAACAAAATTAACAAAAACCTATTGACACTTGCCATTATCATCTCAATGGACTATGGTACTTGTATAAGATACCTACATCACTCTTAGTTTACAAGATGCATATGCACTTATTATAAAGCTCAAGTCACTTTTACTGAGCAGAAGGTTTTATTTTCGCAGTCTTTTATTTTTTGAGTACATGAGATGCATGTGTGCTTACTCCAAACTACTTGGACCATCCATGGTACATCTGATTTCTCTTGTTCTCAAACAAGTGAAAGCAACATAATCAAGTAGTCTATTCAATAGGCAGTATGGCTGGAGACACTCACAATTTCGGATGAACTTTCTCCGGAGGAACAAGCGCAATTTGCAAAGCATGCTCAAACAAGAGGTAGTTGTTTATCTCATCAGCTACAACCTTCGCCACCTGATACACCAACAAGTCCAAAAACTGTAAGTAGCAAGCAAATGACAAACATTTCAAAGGACAGGTGTCTCAAAGAGTACTTACATCAGGGTTCTCAAACTCGATGAATCCATAATGCTTGGACTTTCCGGTCTAAAAGTACCACAAAACACAAGTTAGAGGCTTACAAATACTGCACATGAATCATGTCTTACAAAAATACAAGGTACTACCTTGCGGTTCCGGGCAATCCTAAGCCTCTTGACAGTCCCAAACTGCGAAAAGAATCCTGTAATGACACCATCAGCACAACTCATTCAACAACCTAAAGTTTAGTGTTCCTACATCCAATTTCTTTTTGCACAGAAACCCACCTTGCATCTGTTCCTCGTAGAATCCGTGAGGAATGTGCCCGATGTAGAGGACGGTGGCAGTGTTCTCCGGCTCCTCCGGTTCCTGCTGCTTCCGCAACCTCTTCCCCGGCCCTCCTTCCAGCGGCTGCAACAAGCACAGAACGAATAAGAACAAATTCGGGGCCTCTTTTACTCTGATTAAGACGTAGGTCGCGGGAGTTGAGCCACCCACCAGGAAGTCCTTGCCCTCGCCGGAGCGGGGCGCCGCCGTGCGCCGCGCGAGCACGCGCCTCTGGTTCCGCTTCTTATCCTTCATCCCCATGGCGCCGAAACCTATTCGCCTCTCTGTTACTCTCGGAAAATCCTACGCATAGAAAGGAAATCACAACCAAAGCGCGAGACCTCGCGTCAAAACGGAACGCGGTGAGCTGAATGGAGAGTTTGGTGGGCGCTCCGTACCTGGATTCAGCGGTGCGGCGGAGGCGGCAGGCTCCGGTGCCTGAGAGCGGCAATGGTAAGGCGCGGCTAGAGAGGACAGGAGCCGTCGCGGGGAGGACGGGAGAGAGAGAGGGGTTAGGGTTTGGAGGCGGCGTTCGTTTTGATGGATGACAAAGGATGTTTTGGGCCTTAGCCCATCAGAAGAAAGGCCGATTGTATTAACAGGCTGGCTAGTCCACTGCTCTCGACAGTCCAAGCATATGGGCTTTTGTTCGTTTTTTTCCCCCAGGAGATTGATAACCAATGGTTTTCTTTGTATCACATCACGAAACTTGGTTTCGTCTGATGGACATTCCTTTCACTCAGGTTTATCTTTTTAAATATGATTTTCCTAGCGCAAAAGTTCACTCCGTTTTAGATAATAAACAGTGGAATCAAATTACCCGTCTTTGTTTGAAAGAGACACCAACCTTTAATATACAGAGAAGTTTGAGGTTCTTGATTGATTAGAACACGTATTCATGGATTGAGGTTCGTGACTGATTAATCTATGTTGCAACTCTATGATATCATTGTTCAAACAGACAATCTTGACTTCCCGAGTCCATATAGATATTTTGTGAATGCAAGCCTTTTTCTACCAGTTTGGAGGTGTGATGGGTGCAAGAAAACCTCAATTACTCAAGAATTGAGAGAAAACTAATCCATTCAACCATCTTTCAATCAAAACGTTTTACAAAAGGTGTACAATCAAATGTTTTATAAATGGCCTATATAAAATTAGGATTGATTTATTACTCTCATTTTGTCATATTAGAAACCGAATTGATGATTTTTGACAATGAAACTAAAGCATAATAAATCACTTCAGCTTTAGGGCCTGTTTGTTTGGGCTGGAGCTTTTGAGCTTTTAGAAAAGTTGGCTGTTTGAGTAGCTGAAAAACTGTCTGTTAGATTTATAATGTTGACTTTTGTAATATATATTAAGTTTTTCAGCATGCCAAAAGTCAGAAAAGCACCTCTCAGTAAACTTTTCAGCTTTTAGTTCATTTCATCAGAAGTTAGCTTTTCAACACTCCAAAAGCCAGATCAGAAGTTTGCTGTTTGTTTCAGCTTTTCAGTTGGCCAGCTTTTCAGCTGGAAAAGCCAGCTGAAAAGCTGAAACAAACATGGCCTTAGCCCCTGGCACCGCTCTAGATGTCCTCTTGCCTTGCTTAGTCATGATGTTTCTTCATAGCCACTGGCCTAACACTCTCAATCCAGTAGCAAGAACAGAAGTATCAAAGCAAACCAAACTGTATTAAAGTCACTGGCTATAATTTATGCTAACTAACTTGTGTAGGTAGGTGAGTAGAATACCCCCCTTCTCTCTCTTGGTTTGGCTTTTTCTGTAGTATTTATCAAGTTATCTCATCCTTCATTTCCAGCTCTCTTCACCTCATCGTCCAGTTTATGTGGCATGGCAACTGATGGTGTTTGACTTTGATCAAGCAACTGCATTTGAAAGTATCTTGATCGGAGCGAGGAGAGAGAAAAAAAGAGAGGCAAAGATAGCGACAGACCAAAAAAAGCAACAAAACGGGAGGAGCTAGAAACGGGGGCAACCCGACCCACGAGCTTACCTCGCCGCTGCCGCCTCCCCGTCTCCCCCTCCCCACGCGGCCTCGCCGGAGTCCTCCTCCCTCCGCCCGCTCGGAGGCTAGAAATCGCGAGACGGCGGCTCGCGTCCTAGCGATCTGCTAGGGTCTTTCCCCCATGCCGTCGTCATCGGCGGCCTCCGCGGCGGCGCTCCTCCTCCTCCCCATCCTCGCCGCCGCCGGGGAAGGGGTCTGCCCGAGGCCGCCCGCTCCCGCTGCCTTCCTGCGGCGAGTTTCCGCTACCTGCCCTGTGGCGGACTCGATCCGGGGCCGCTACGCCGGCGTCGTGGAGGTGAGCTTGGCTTTGCCATTCTACCCGTTAGTTTCGTCGTTACGCAAACAGAAGTTTAGCTTTGTAATTTGGATATGAGGAATGAATCACGTGCTTACAGGGTAAGAATAGCCTGTCGATCTAAGCTCCGGGCTAGATAAAATTGTAGTTATGCTAATGTATTGGAACATTGCTAGTTGTTCTGTTGAAGATGAAGTTCCACATTTCAATTTGATGGCGAAATTGCGTGAATTTTGTGTTCATGGCAGCGTGTCTTGCTGTTGAATTGGTTTTATTGCCCATTGTGTTTAGTGGAGGGCTGAAATAAGGACGGTTGTTACGAAAACTAATAGCTTAATTGGTGTCTCTGTAACTGCTTCTCAGGATACGCTGCATATGGTTTTGATGATTTTGAATGATTGATGCTGGCTGGTACATGTGATTGGAGGACAGCAGAAATGATCTGTAGCTTACTGTGTATCCTGGATTCTTTTTACCAACATGAGTACACAACGCCTTTTTAGTTCAAGGGGTTCTGCTGTCGACTCTCATTTTGGCTTGGTTGGTCATAAGTAATCGTTAGTGGTTTCTATAAGAGTATGTTTTGGAGTATGTATTTTCGTCTGGGCCACATTCAGGGTTGACTTTCATTTCCTTATGATTCATACAGATGATAACTGAACATGGAATCACTTTTGTTTTGTATGTACACAGTCACGAAACACCCTGAATTCCTGATAAATATGCCCACTGATTAAGTCTTGTTTGCCTCTCTATGGAACCAAGTTTTGTTTAGGCATGTTACAAATTGACTGTCATCTGTTATCAGGACTGTGTGTTACTTTCAGACTGTACCAATATTAGTCAGGTTAGGTGTCCATTTTATACTTGTGCCTCGGCAATACATTGTAAATATTCTTTCTTTGTATGCACAAGTGGACTGGCTAAACTAAACAACTAATCAAGCTTCTCCAATCTTTGATTTGTTCTTAAATCTTAAATGGGCTACTCTTCTTGTCTGTTACTTCATTCTCCATTTTTACATGTCAGGGAGATGATGGGGCTCTGCAAAAGGCAGTGACACTTGTGCTGCAGAACAAGGGCGATTTTGTTGCTATTCTTTTTTATGCTTCGTGGTGTCCTTTTTCCAAAATTTTCAGGACAGATTTTCAAAAGCTGTCATCGTTTTTTCCAACAATTGCTCACTTCTCATTTGAAGAAACTCGTATTAAACCAAGGTGCGTATTTCTGAAAAGAAATGACACAGATAACCATATTTAACTATTTTCTGGAATGCAAATCATTTGAATATGTTGATTGCAGAATTTTGTCAAGGTATGGAGTTCGTGCATTCCCAACCCTTTTCCTTGTCAACTCCACAGTACGCGTGCGCTATCATGGATCTCGGACTATGAATTCCCTTGCCATGTTTTATGAAGATGTTACAGGTATTACTGATCAATGTTCTTTTTTCCACGGCAGGGCAATGCCCGAAATTTCATTACCATAACCAACGAAATTACACCAGATTCACAAGACTGAAACAACTAAAAATAAAAGGTTCTGCTGCTCAATGTTCTGAATTTGTGAAAGTAATGACATGCTTGTTAATATTTACTCCGATCGATTAAGTTGAACTGAAATGTTGATTCTGTTGTGTTGTACCTTTACCTAAGATTTAGCACGTAATTTGTGTAGAACTGTAGATATATGGTGATATTTTAGTAGGATTCAGTTCCCAGTTTGAGGTAGTCTAGTGTTTGTTCTCCTTTCTGTACACTTTCCAGGATTTCACCATTTTATTTCTTTTTTTTTTTCCTTTTGGGATGATGAAGGTATGAACCCTGTGTCACTGGATGCTACATCACTGGAGAGTATTGCAGACACCGTTGATATAATTGATAATGAAAAAAATACCGAGCAAAAGGATTCTTTGTTCATATGGGCAAGATCACCAGATAGATTACTTCATCAGGATACATGTCTTGCATTGGCAAGCTCTTTTGTCCTCTTGAGGTTACTTCATTTCCTTCTTCCGAAGCTCAATGCATGTGTGAAGCAAGCCTGGCGGATGCAACTTCATGAACTGAATCGGTTGTTTCCTGGCCTGTCTTGAGGAAGTTACTGTGGATCTGGATTGGAAACTTGAACTGACGAAACAAGGTAGCATACATAGGAAGTGGTGCAGGCCGCAACGGAGAACTCTTTGGGGAGTGGAATTTTGCCAATGTAAGCTTGAAACTTAATCCATATTGGTTGCACGTGGTAGACAAGTGACAAAGGTATTTGTGGCTACATATACCCTGCAGTCCCATCACTGGTGAATCATCATCCCTTCGCGTTGAACTCTCTGTGCCAACTATATCCAGCCTTTCAGGCAATATCATAGTACAAACTAAAGTGTGACCGATCTTGAAACTGCTGATGTGAATAGTGAAATTGAGGTACCTTTGGCTACCTCTGTACTTTTTTTCCTGGTGTTACTCGTGATACACGCAAAAACATGTATTCTGAGAACGATTTTTTAGGTTAGTCATAATCAGGAGTGATAGGTTTGTGATTCAAAATCTCAAGAAAGCCCGTATGTTTTGTGTGTACCTTTCTATTCTATTGACTGGCTTATTGTTTTGGTAAAGCTTGCTGGTTTGTAAATGGAGTCGTCAGCCGTTATTGGCATGCCACTGTTGCTGGCATGTGTTGACATGTGATGTAGGGTGCGTTCGATGCATCCCCTCTAAATTTTAGATCTGTCACATCAAAGAGAATCTTATTATTTAAGAGTATTAAATAAAAGTTAATGACAAAACCTTTTTATAGGTAGGTATATTTTTACGAGACGAATTTAACGAGTTTAATTAATCTATGTTTTGCTGCAGTGACGCTACAGTGATGCTACAGTAATCGTCTAATCACGGCTTACCCTCGTTAGATTCGTCTCGCGAATTAGACCAGGGGTTCTGCAGTTAGTTTTGTAATTAAACTTTATTTAATACTCTTAAATGACAAGATTGTTCTCTCTAAATTTTAGACCCCATGCAACGAACACCCCCGTATGTAATGGAACCAAGTTTGATGCAGTTCAACTAGTAGTGTGTTTTATCAAGCAATTTGCTCGTCTCGGTGTTTGTACCATGTTATCAAAGAATGTGGTCGATTGTGTTCCTTTTGATTTAACTTTTACTAACTCGGACAAAAAAATGACCGACTTAAATAGGGAAACGAAATTAATTATGATCTTATTCAGTTCCTTTTCTTCTCTCGTCATTATCATGAGAACATAGAGTACTTCACATGGGTTTATCAATGACTGAGGAGTGCTCGTCAAGGACTTCTGACAAGAACATCATGAACAACAGAGGCCATCTCAACATGTAACATGCTAGCATCATCTGATCATCCACTTCATGAACAACCGTGGCTCCGCCCCGCGTCCGACGCCCCCCCGCAATGTACTCAGCTTCACACGACAACATGGCCACCACTCTCTGCTTTTGTGACTGCCATGTAACCGGACTCCCAGCCAGGAAGAAGATAACTCCCGTCGTGCTTCGGCTGTCGTCTGCATCTCCACCCATGTCACTGTCACTGTACCCCAACAGGCTGAGATTGCCTTCCCCTTTGGAGTACGCCAGTCCGTAGTTGATCGTCCCCGCTACGTACCAGAGCAAGTGCTTCACCGCCGCCAAATACTCCTGCTTCGGCTCCTCCATGAACCGGCACAAGTACCCGACCGAGAACGCGAGTTTAGGCCGAATATGCATCAGATACCACAGGCGTCCCATCAAACTGCGATAGTTGGTTGAAGCAACCGCCGGCGATGTGCTATGCTTTGACAGCTTCAACTTGGCCTCCATCGGTGTCGCACACGGATTACAACTGCTCATCCCCGCCTTCTCGAGCAGCTTCCTTGCATATGCCGCCTGCGACAGCTCAATGCCATGGCGCCCCTGCTTAACCTCGATCCCTAGGTAGTAGGAAAGAGGTCCCAGATCACTCATCCGGAATAGGTTCTTCATCTCCAACTTGAAAGCGCCCAGCTCGCCGATGGACTCCCCCGTGATGATGAGGTCGTCTACATAAACACCCACCACCAGCCGCAACGTCGCCGCGCCGCAAGTGTACAACCCATGCTCACACTGACTCCTGGTGAAACCAAGTAACTGAAGGTTGGCGTCGAGCTTGGCGTTCCACGCACGCGGCGCCTGCTTCAACCCATACAGCGCCTTGTGCAGTTTCAGCACCTTCCCTTCATGCTCCGCCGCGATGAACCCCGGCGGCTGCTCGACGTAAACCTCTTCCACCAGGGCACCATTGAGGAAAGCGGACTTCACGTCCATGTGATGCATAGCGTGGTGAGCAGCCACGGCCAGCACCACCCGCACCGTCTCCATCCTCGCCACCGGCGCGAACACTTCCTCATAGTCAATCCCCTGCTTCTGCACGTACCCTTTTGCCACCAATCGGGCCTTGTGCTTGACCCCGGCGCCGCGTTCATCACGCTTCAACTTGAACACCCATTTCAGCCTGATCGCGCGATGTCCCGGTGGGAGAGACACGAGCGACCAGGTGTTGTTCTGCTCGATGGAGCCCATCTTCTCCAGCATCGCTGCACGCCACTCCTCGCTCTGTTTCGCTTCTTCCATCGTCGCTGATTCATCCCCAATCGCCACCAGCAGCTCCTGCGACACATTGCATGCCGCACGCCTCGGCAGTGAACCAGCACCGAGCAAGTTGTCAACGACGCGAAAACGAAGAGGCGCGTCGTCGAGGTCGAGGTGCCCACTCGGCGGCAACGCGAAGTCCATAGGCGTTCCCGGTGGTGTGCCGGGTTCGGGTCCGCCAGCGGGCAGTGCCGCACTGGCGGGAGTAGCAGGCGCAGCCACCGCCTCATCCGCCACTCTGACATCCTCATGCCCAGCAGTGACGGTGAAGTAGTTGACGTGGAACGGCTCGATGTCGTCGTCCGGTCCCGCGCCCTTATCAGCTCCCCAGTCCCAGCAGTGGTCCTCCTCGAACACGGCATCGCGCGCGACATGAACTCGACGCGACGCCGGGTTGTAGAACCGGTACGCCTTCGTTCCGGCCTCGTACCCCACATCATCCCGCTTAGCAAGGTGCTTCCCGACGACCTTCACGTGTGCAACCCATCCAAAAGTGCGAAGAAAATGAACTGCCGGCTTGCGACTGTACCATTCCTCAAATGGTGTCTTCCCTTCCACGCTGTGGGTAGGCGCACGGTTCAGCGTGAACACCGCAGTGGTCACCGCCTCCCCCCAAAACCAACCCGGCATGGACATGGCCTTCATCAAGCTCCGGGCCATCCCCATCACCGTCTGGTTGCGCCGCTCCACCACGCCGTTCTGCTGCGGTGTGTACGGCGCGGTGAAGTGGCGCTGGATGTGTGAAGCAAGCCTGGCGGATGCAACTTCATGAACTGAATCGGTTGTTTCCTGGCCTGTCTTGAGGAAGTTAGATCTGGAAACTTGAACTGACTAAACAAGGCAGCGTACACAGGAAGTGATGTAGGCAGCAATGGAGAACTCTTTGCGGAGTGGAATTTTGCCAATGTAAGCTTGAAACTTAGTCCATATTAGTGGCCCGTGGTAGACAAGTGAAAAAGGTGTTGTGGCTACATATACCCTGCAGTCCCATCAGTGGTGAATCATCATCCCTTCGCGTCGAACTCTCTGTGCCAACTATATCCAGCCTTTCTGGCAATATCATAGTACAAACTAAAGTGTGATCGTTCTTGCAACTGCTGACGGGAATAGTGAAATCGAGGTACCTTTGGCTACCTCCGTACTTTTTTTTCCTTGGTGTTATTTGTGATACACGCAAAAACAAGTATTCTGAGAATGATTTTTTAGGTTAGTCATAATCAGGAGTGATAGGTTTGTGATTCAAAAATCTGAAGAAAGCCTGTGTACTTTGTGTGTTCCTTTCTATTCTATCGATTGGTTTATTGTTCTGCTAAAGCTTGCTGGTTTGTAAACGGAGTCGCCAGCTGTTATTGGCATGCCACTGTTGCTGGCATGTGTTGATTTGTGATGTATGTAATGGAACCAAGTTTGATGCAGTTCAACTAGCTGTGTGTTTTGTCAACCAATTTGCTCTTCTCGGTGTTGATTCTGTTGTGTTGTACCTTGACCTAAGATTTAGCACGTAATTTGTGTAGAACTGTAGATATATGATGATATTTTAGTAGGATCCAGTTCCCAGTTTGAGGTAGTCTAGTGTTGTTCTTCTTTCTTACACTGTTGGGATGATGATATTTTAGTAGGATCCAGTTCACCATTTTATTTCTTTTTTTCCCTTTTGGGATGATGAAGGTATGAACCCTGTGTCACTGGATGCTACATCACTGGAGAGTATTGCAGACACTATTGATATAATTGATAATGAAAAAAATACCAAGCAAGAGGATTCTCTGTTCATATGGGCAAGATCACCAGACAGATTACTTCATCAGGATCCATGTCTTGCATTGGCAAGCTCTTTTGTCCTCTTGAGGTTACTTCAATGCATGTGTGAAGCAAGCCTGGCGGATGCAACTTCATGAACTGAATTGGTTGTTTCCTGGCCTGTCTTGAGGAAGTTAATGTGGATCTGGATTTGCCAATGTAAGCTTGAAACTTAATCCATATTGGTGGCTCGTGATAGACAAGTGAAAAAGGTGTTTGTGGCTACATATACCCTGCAGTCCTATCACTGGTGAATCATCATCCCTTCGCGTTGAACTCTCTGCGCCAACTAAAGTGTGACCGTTCTTGAAACTGCTGATGTGAATAGTGAAATTGAGGTACCTTTGGCTACCTCTGTACTTTTTTTTTCCCTGGTGTTACTCGTGATACACGCAAAAACATGTATTCTGAGAATGATTTTTTTTTAGGTTAGCCATAATCAGGAGTGATAGGTTTGTGATTCAAAAATCTTAAGAAAACCTGTATGTTTTGTGTGTACCTTTCTATTCTATTGACTGGCTTATTGTTCTGGTAAAGCTTGCTGGTTTGTAAATGGAGTCGCCAGCTGTCATTGGCATGCCACTGTTGCTGGCATGTGTTGACATGTGATGTATGTAATGGAACCAAGTTTGATGCAGTTCAACTAGTAGTGTGTTTTATCAAGCAATTTGCTTGTCTCGGTGTTTGTACCATCTTGTAAAAGAATGTGATTCGATTGTGTTCCATTTGATTTAATTTTCACTAACTTGAACCCAAAATGACTGACTTAAATAGGGAAACGAAATTAATTATGATCTTATTCAGTTCGTTTTCTTCTCTCGTCATTATTATGAGAACATAGAGTACTTCACATGGGTTTATCAATGACTGAAGGGGTGCTCGTCAAGGACTTCTGACATGAGTATCATGAACAACAGAGGCCATCTCAACATGTAACATGCTAGCATCATCTAATCATCCACTTCATGACCAACAGAGGCCATCTGTAATCTGTTTCCGCACCAATTTCAATCAACAATTGGAGATTCATGTCTCCATGAAGAAAAGATCAGCCTGATATATATGATTGACAAGCAATGTGCTGTAAACGGAATCACACTGACAAATGCTGTATACTTCACTAATAGAAACGATAGCAAACAAATGATACTACCTTTTGCTATGCTTTGACAACTTAATCTGTAACATAACATGAGACACAAAAATATGACATTCTGCAGCTAATGCAGCATATATAAATCATCACTAGCGGCTGTTTGCTAGGTAGGCAGAGAAACTAATTTAAGTATGTGACTGAAACATCATAGTGATATACTAAACCTTGATGACACATTAGAAATTAACCCAGCAGACTTCCTGTGTACAGACCAACTTCGTCTAGACGCTCCGTATCCAATCCTGAGAACGCATCGTTTGCGGGATCATACAAGAAGAGGATTCCCCAGTGGCCAAGAAAAATGACGATCCTCCCATCATCAAGCAGCAGCAAAGGCTTGACAAGCCTCGTCAAATTCAGGATAACCGAATCCGGATAGGAAATGATGTATTGTTTCACCCACAGATGGTTTTCGGTGTCGGTCAGAAACCACAGGTCCAAACAACCATAGTTGTGTACCAGGACCAAGTGGCCTCTCAACTCGGCCAAAGTAGACGTGGACAACATGGACATGTACTCCCAGACGTGGTTGATGTATTCGGCATCGTCCACTAAACGCGGGCCTCTGATTGTAGACCACACCTCGGTCTCGAGGTCGAAACGCGCGACACAGTCCGGTACAATTCCGTCGTGCCAAAGCTGGGTCCTGTGATGTTGATCGGGATAGTGAGCCGTCCACCAGAAGAAGTAGGCGGCCCCTCCGACGACCACGCCGCTGTACGTGTTGACGAGGAACTTCGGCCTCCCGGATGGCCTCCACTGTGCGCTGCCGCCGCCACCGGCGTCGTCCTCGTTGAGGAGGGTGATAACGCTGCTGGACATCAGGTGACGCCCGTCCGATTTGTCGCGCGAGAGCCGGAGCACCTTGCGCTGTCCCGTGGATTCCACGCGTCCGAGGAGAAACACGTGGTACGCGCAGCCGCCGTTCTCTTCCGGCGATGTCGTCTCCGGCAGGTGCGAGACGGCGCCGGTGTTCGGGTTGATCACGGCGCACCTGCCGTCCGAGTTGTTGGCGACGCATACCAGGTCGTCGAGGCGCGACCGCACCAGGGTCGTGAGGCCCTCGGCGGCGACGGGTAGCCGCTTGACGACTTGGCCGGACAGGTCCATGAGGTGGACGTTGTCACTGTCGCCGTTGAAGGAGGCCGCGATGAGCGGGGCCCGGTGGCGCGCGGCGTGTGCATCGGTGAAGAGCCGGTCGGAGGTCAGGGAGCGCCAGTGCTGGCAGACGGCGCGGAAGCGGCAGATGTCCTTGGCCGGGAGCCGCAACAGGACGTCGAACAGCACGTCCGGTGGCAGAGCCTCGTCTTGGCCAAAAGCGACGGTTGGATAATTCACCATCACCGACGATGATGCCTGCCAGCTGCTACAATAATGTAGTACATATTAACAATGTGTAACTAAAACAATGGATTGGAGAAGGCCCGGCGGCAGAGTTGGTGCTTGCTTACATTAGAAGATGCGACGGTCGGCGAGCAAAGGAAGATCGGAAGACGGCGCACGGCGTTTTGGGTTGGGAACGGGGAACCTATATATATGTAGATCCCGGCTGGGACGGCAGCGTGAATAAATACTTTTATTTTGGCAACTAACGGGACTATAGTTTTTTTGTTCTCAAAAGAGGAGAGGAGGAAAGCCAGATGGGAACCCTACGAATAAGGACTCCTAGAGTCGATACCATCTTTGAGTCTCCTCACGTTCCACGAAAGCATGCGCATGTTGCGGGTCGCGGCCAATCGTATAGTGAGTGCTGTTCACGCGTGCACGCCAGGAGGCCGGCGGCCGGGCTGCGGCGCGTTTGACTATACTCCGGTCACCATAATTTGCTTTTCTTCCGGTCGATCCAAAACAGGAAAGAAACGGTCTCGTTCACACTGCGGTCGGGAGCTACTGCCACGCTGTTGCGCCAGCCGCGCGGGCAACCAAGACGGCGGGCCCACCAACTTCTTCTAACTAAAAAAATGTATAGATCGCAAACGGTGTATCCAAATAAAAAATCGATTTCACCAGACGAGATCTTCAAAACTAGACCCCACTTGATTATATTTTAATAACCTTTTTCAAAAATTAAAAAATGGTGACTCATCACTCCTGTCATGGTGACTCATCGTAGTATGTTTTCTTGTCTTATCAACCTCATGTTGATTCATTATTTTTAATGGACCATCACCCGTGTTTAATGACTCATCACCTAGTGTTTTATTGTCTCATCAACCTCATATTAACCTATAATTTGTGTTTGATGACACATTAATTTTTTTTATGACTCATCATCCGTGTTTGAGATGACTCATCACATGTTTATGTTGACTCGTTTTTTCCTTTTTGGTGACTCATTATTTTTCTAAGATGACATATCATCTATTCGTGTTGACTCATTTTTATGTTTTGATGACTCAATATTTTCTTAAGATGACTTATTTTTATTTTTTGATGACTAATTATTTTTCTGAAATGACTCATTATCTATTCGTGTTGACTCATTTTTATGTTTTGATGACTTATTATTTTTTTAAAATGACCCATTTTTATTTTTTGATGACTCATTATTTTTCTAAGATGACTCATCATCTATTCGTGTTGACTCATTTTTATGTTTTGATGACTCATTATTTTTTTAAGATGACTTATTTTTATATTTTGATGACTCATTATTTATTTAAGATGACTCATTTTTATTTTTTGATGACTCATTATTTTTCTAAGATGACTCATAATCTATTCGTGTTGACTCATTTTTATGTTTTGATGACTCATTTTTTTTTAAGATGACTCATTTTTATGTTTTGATGACTCATTATTTTTTAAGATGACTTATTTTTATTTTTTGATGACTCATTATTTTTCTAAGATGATTCATCATCTATTCGTGTTGACTCATTTTTATATTTTGATGACTCATTATTTTTCTGAGATGACTCATCATCTATTAATGTTGACTCATTTTTATGTTTTGATGACTCATTAATTTTTTAAGATGACTCATTTTTATTTTTTGATGACTCATTTTTTTAATGACTCATTACAGGTTTATGTTGACTCATTTTTCCTTTAGTGACTCATTTATTGACTCACTAATCTCATATTGACTCATCATTTGTGTTTGATGAGTCATATTTTTTATGATATGACTCATCATTTTATATTTTACTGGCACATCAATTTTTTGTTGACTCGTTATCTGTGTTTAGGTCTCGTAACTCCATGTTTTTGACTCATCAACCATTTGTTTACTAATGAATTTTTCTTTTATGACTCATCAGCCACTTGTTTACTCATTTTTAATGACTTGTCCTTTCGTGATTTTAGACTAATTAAGCGCTTTTTAATTGAAAAGAGAAAGGAGCTCAGGTGCGCATGGGAGCACGCCGGCGAGTGGCAGGCACGCGTATGGCGCAGCGGTGGCGAGGCGCTGGGGAAGAAAGGCATGGTTGCGGGGGTGGGACGCTGGGTTGGCGGGCGCAGGGGACGCGTGGCAGGGGCACGCGGCGGTGGCGCGCCGCGGCCAGGGCGCGGAAGCCGCGGAGGTGAGCCGCGGCCGCGGCGGCGCGCGGGAGCCGCGACGGGGGGCGCGGGAGCGCGCTGCAGTGGGCCGCGGGGGCGCGCGGGGAAGAAGGACAAGCGGCGCGGAGCTGCAGGCGGGCGGCGAGGTGGCTGCACGCGGCGCGACGACGCGCGGGGGCAGGTGGCGCGCGGGGCGCATTGCTGGTTGTCGGCTGTCCAAGGAAGGAGGTAGTTATTATAGTCTAAAAGAGGTGTTTCGACCGGAAGTTACGGTAGTTTTGGTCACCTGAAGGTAGACGTCCCCGCTGCGGCGGCAGCTAGCTGAAGTATGTTGACGTTACTCCTGGCAGTGGCCCTTGGCGTTTCAGTTGCTGCATGCAGTAGTGTTCGGCTGCATGTTTCTGAATAATGGTGACTAGCAGTTTGCATGCGTGAGTGTGTGCGTTTTTGTAATAATGATCTTGAGTCGTTCTGTTGATCTTCTAAGTCGTTTCCTATATAAAGGAAGCTACAGCATGTACTCGAATTAAGCAATACACAGAGATTCCAATACAGATGGAGTTAGACCTTGCTTCATTGTTCTGTGTGTGTATGCAGTCCTGAGGTCTGTGCCAACATTTGGTATCCAGAGCACAGGTTATGCATGCCTAAGTACCCTCGTTTCAACAAAATGTCGCTCGTTGTTCATGGAGAGTCCTCGCGGGAGAGCGGCGGTGGGGCCGTTTCAGTACCCGCAGTTGACGGCGACAAACTACACTAGCTGGGCTATTCGGGTGCAACCTATGATGGAGGATCAAGATATCTGGGAGGCGATCAAGCCGGCGGCAGATGGGGCCGTCGACGCGAGGAAGGACAAGAAGGCGAGGTCGCATCTTCTCCAAGCGCTCCCAGAGGACCTCCTCATGCAGGTGGCGAAGAAGACAACCGCGAAGCAGGTCTGGGACTGCCTCAAGACAAGGTTCGTTGGCGCTGATCGCGTCAAAGATGCGCGACTCCAGGCGTTGAAGAGTGACTTTGACGCCCTGCGTATGCAGTATGCAGGAGGGGGAGACGCTGGACCAGTACGCCGGCAAGCTTGCTGGCATGTCCGCCAGGTATAGCAATCTTGGTGGAACTCTGAATGATGCAGCCCTCGTGAAGAAGTTGTTCGACACCGTGCCCGACCGCTTCCTTAGCGTGATCGCCGGCATTGATCAGTTCTACGACCTTGATGCCATGCTATTTTGAGGAGGCTGTAGGGCGGCTCAAGGCATATGAAGAGCGCACACGTCCACGTATGCCTGTTGGCGGACGTGCTGGCGATGGCCAGCTTCTTCTCACTCAGGCAGAGTGGGAGGCATGGCAGAAGAAAGATAACAACGACTCTTCAAGCAAGGGCAAGTCTCCCGATGGCTGGAACCGTGGCCGGGGTGGTCGCGGACGCGGAAGAGGCCGTGGCAGAGGAGGACGTGGTTCCACACCATGGAAGGACGGGCCAAGTGGCTCTGGTGGCGGCAGCCGCAATAAGAGCAACATCCAGTGTTACAACTGCGGTAAAATGGGGCACTATCGTTCTGAGTGCAAGGCCCCCAAGAAGAAGGAGGAGGTGCATCTCACTCGAGCCGAGGACACCGAGCTGGCACTGCTACTTTCAGTAACAGAGGAGGCACCACCGGCACATAATGAGCGGCAGCAGAGGAATGCTACTGTGCTGCTCATCGAGGAGAAAGTATGGCCTGATCTGCATCCAGATGATGGTGGTACAAGAACATGTGACATTTGGTACCTTGACAACGGGGCTAGCAACCATATGAGCGGCGACAAGATGAAATTTCATGAGCTGGACGAAACTATCACCGGCAAAGTGAAATTCGGCGATGGCTCGACGGTGCAAATTATGGGAAAGGGATCAATCCTGTTCATGTGCAGGAATGGTGATCACTGGATACTTCAAGAAGTATATTTTATTCCAAGATTGCGCAGTAACTTGGTGAGTCTTGGCCAGCTTACTGAAACTGGGCACAAGATCATCATGGATGAGGATTCTCTTGAAGTAATTGACAAAAATCCCTGGCAACTTATCATGAAGGTGAAGCGTACAGCAAATCGTCTTTATTGCATTGAGCTACATACTGCGAACTTGTATGCCTTCTTGCTAGATTGGAAGACCAGGCGTGGTTGTGGCATGCGAGGCTTGGCCATGCTAATTTCCAATCTTTGAAGATGCTCACGGACAGGGAGATGGCAGCAGGAGTGCCAAAAATAAAACATCCCGGCCAGCTATGTCAGGGGTGCCTTGTTGCCAAGCAAGCAAGGGTGCCGTTTCTAGTGACGGCAAACTATCGGGCAGAGAAGCCACTTGAATTGATTCATGCTGATCTCTGTGGGCCAATCACACCGCCAACATCTGCTGGTAATAGCTACTTCATGATTATTGTTGATGATTACACTTGATGGATGTGGGTCTATGTGATTAAGACAAAAGACCAAGCACAGTCAGTGTTCTTGAAATTCAAGGCAGAGGCTGAGAATTTTTGTGGGCATCGTGTGAAGACACTCAGAACAGATTGTGGTGGTGAATTTCTCTCTGCTGAGTTTGGCCAGCTGTGCGAGCAAGCCGGCATCGTGTAGCATCTCACTGCACCGTATTCACCACAACAAAATGGCGTGGTGGAACGACGCAACCGAACGGTAATGGAGCATGAGTGTGCCAGGCAAATTCTGGGGGGAGGCGGTGCGGCATGCTGTCTATCTCCTCAATCGGCTGCCAACGAAAGTGATGGGTGATCGCACCCCATTCGAGGCTTGGACGGGGAAGAAGCCACATCTTGGACATCTGCGTGTGTTCGGCTGCATGGCACATGCCAGGGTGGCCAGACCACACCTAAAGAAATTAGATGATCGGAGCCAGCCATTCATGTATCTTGGTGTCGAAGAAGGAAGCAAAGCACATCGACTTTTTGACCCACGTCACAACAAAGTTCATGTAAGTCGTGATGTGGTCTTTGAAGAAGCTGTTAAATGGCAGTGGAGAGGTGTTGCAGGTGGTGATGCATCACCAGAATTCAATGTCGAGGAAGAGGTTTACACTACGCCAGGAGTGGTAAATATTGTGCCGCTCACTGGCAGGCTTGCTGGTGAGCCAGCAGCTGGGACAGATTCCTCTCCTGCGACACCAACATCTCACAGTGGAAACATGGCAGCAGCCCAAGTTGAGCCGACGAGTGCTTCATCAAGTTTGACATCCTCAACCTTGTCAGTACCAACCACCTCAGAGGTTTCAGGAATGCCGGTGGAAAATACTCCGACTGGTCTGCCCACTCCTTGGTCTGGCGGGCATGAGATCAGTGGTGGAGGGCCTATTAGATTTAGGCACATTGATGACATACTGAAGGATGCACCAGTGGTTGAACTCAATTATGACGACAACACCAATGAGGCTTTACTTGCCATCACAAAGGAGCCATCCTGTTTTCGTGAGGCTGTAGGCCAACCAGCTTGGGAGGAGGCCATGAACTGAGAGATCGAGTCCATTGAGAAGAATGCAACTTGGACGTTAACGACGTTGCCTGCTGGCCACAAACCCATTGGGCTCAAATGGGTGTACAAACTGAAGAAGAACTCAAACGGTGATGTGATAAAGCACAAGGCAAGGTTAGTTGCCAAAGGTTATGTTCAGAAGCAAGGCATTGATTTTGATGAAGTATTCGCGCCGGTAGCGAGACTCGACACCGTCCGAATGCTGCTTGCTGTGGCTGCAAATCACGGCTGGGTGGTTCATCATCTTGATGTAAAGTCTGCATTTCTCAATGGGGAACTCGAGGAGGAGGTGTATGTGGCCCAGCCAGAAGGGTTCATGGTGAAGAACAAGGAGCACATGGTGCTCAGACTAAGCAAGGCTCTTTATGGGCTCCGGCAGGCCCCAAAAGCCTAGTATATTCGCCTCGATCGAAGCATGAAACAGCTCGGGTTTACAAGATGTGCACAGGAGCAGTCAGTGTATCGAAATGCTGCTGGGATCATTGTGGGTGTTTATGTTGATGATCTTATTGTTACCGATGCTGATCCAGGGAAGATCATGGAGTTTAAGCAACAAATGATGAAGGAGTTTGAGATGAGCGATCTCGGTTTACTCACTTACTACCTCGGGCTTGAGGTGGAGCAGCAGGAAGGAGGAGTCACTATCAAGCAAAGCGCTTATGCAAGGAAAATACTAGATCAGTTTGGCATGGCTGATTGCAATCCAGTTAAGATTCCTTTGGAGCACAAACTGCAGCTACATAAGGATGTAAATGGAGAGCCTGTTGATGCCACTAAGTATCGAAGGTTGATTGGCTGCCTGAGGTATCTCCTTCATACAAGGCCTGATCTTTCTTTCGCTGTTGGGTTGGCGAGCAGATTTATGGAAAGGCCAACTGCGCTCCATCAGAGAGCAGTTAAGCACATCTTGAGGTATTTGAAAGGGACGATGCACTATGGTCTAGTGTACCCAAGGCAGAGCAATGAACATGTCATTACTGGTTACTCAGACAGTGATCTGGCCGGTGACATGGTTGGCAGGAAGAGCACAGGAGGTATGGCATTTTACATTAATAACAGCTTGATCTCGTGGAACTCACATAAGCAGAAAACGGTGGCGTTATCATCGTGCCAAGCTGAGCTCATGGCTGCTACAACAGCGGCATGTCAGGCATTGTGGCTTAGAAATCTGCTTGCAGAACTAATGGGAGAGGAGCCAAAAACAGTCAAGCTGTTTGTTGACAATTAATCTGCTATTGCTCTGATGAAGAATCCCAAATTTGATGGACGTAGTAAGCACTTAGAAACAAAGTACCACTTTATTCGTGAATGTGTTGAGAGAAAACAAATTGTTGTGCAGTACATTCGTTCAGAAGAGCAAAGAGCAGATCCTCTGACGAAGTCGTTGCCGGCGGCGAGGTTGGCGACCATGCGGTATCTGCTAGGTGTTCGTGATCTGGGGCCATGCCATGATTAAGGGGGAGAATGTTGACGTTACTCCTGGCAGTGGCCCTTGGCGTTTCAGTTGCTGCATGCAGTAGTGTTCGGCTGCATGTTTCTGAATAATGGTGACTAGCAGTTTGCATGCGTGAGTGTGTGCGTTTTTGTAATAATGATCTTGAGTCGTTCTGTTGATCTTCTAAGTCGTTTCCTATATAAAGGAAGCTACAGCATGTACTCGAATTAAGCAATACATAGAGATTCCAATACAGATGGAGTTAGACCTTGCTTCATTGTTCTGTGTGTGTATGCAGTCCTGAGGTCTGTGCCAACAAAGTACGTCGTGCCCGCCCGGTGGACGCGGGGTGGAAGTCTGGCCGCGGCTGCGAGTAGAAGTGGTCGCCATCGCCGTCTGTGGCGACTGTAGTCTTCGCCGTGTCGCGTCCTGCCGTCGCTGCGCGAGGCCGAGGCGCCGCGCCTTGCCACACGAGGCCGCGACGTCGAGTTGGCCCAGGCGTCGTCGCCGTGCGAAGCCGTGGCGTCGAGTTGGAGACGCGGTGAGGTAGCGACACATGAGTTGCGGACGCGGTGAGGTAGCGACACATGAGTTGGAGACGAGTTGAAGGCCGGATCGAGCTCGGGGAGCCATGCGATGTTGGGGTCCGGCCGCGGCGGCTGCGAGTTGGAGTCGTAGCCATCGCCGTCTGTGGCGAGTGCAGTCTTCGGCGTGGTACGCCTCGCGGTCGTAGTTGCAGAGCCCCCGGCCCAGCAGCCGGCTGCCCGGAGCCGCACGCGTGCCCTCCAATGGAGGGACCTAACAGTTAGCACTGAGGCTCGAACCGAGCGGCAAGATGCCGAGCCGAGCGGGGCCTTTGTCACTGCGTCACCGTCATCGCGCAGCCCCCAGCACCGTTGTCGCTGCCGGGAGGCATTGCGACGTCGCCGAGGCCGATATATACTTGTCCCATCGCGCGGTTGCGCATGGCCTGCCGAGGCTAAGGGCTCGTGCGTGACGCCGCTCGAGCGCAGAAGGCCGAAGTGCCCGGAGGGATAAACCGTGGCTCGTCCGTGGCGTCGCCTCCGCGGAACACCCGATGCCGCAGCAGCCGTCCTTCGGCGGGGAGCAGCCGCTGCCATTGTCGTACGTTATAGCATTGCCGCTGGAGGCATCACCCTCGCCTGTTGGCCGGATCAGCGTAGCGAGCTCGGGCCGTCGCATGCGCAGCGGCGCAGTCGCGTGCTAATTTGGGAGTTTGGGGTTCTGCAGTCGCGTGTCCACCTCTTTCTTTGGCAGCTATATACCTGGCCATTCTCATAGTACAAGTGTGGCTACTCTTATGATCTTTGTCATGACGGACCTTCAGCAACCTATCTCCTTACCGATCTTTGTCTTGGTATTACTCATGATACAAAAACAAATGGAGTTGCCCGGCCGTTTCTTATTGACCTGTCAGAGTGTTGGTGGCTTGTGATGTAATGTAACAAGGCCATGTTTGATGCAGTTTAATTTCATGACAAGGGTTTTATCAATCTGCTTGTCTTGGTATTTACCCTGTTGTAAAACAAAGTGGTCGATTTGTGTTCTTTTAGCTAATTGACACTAAATTAATCAGGGAACATACTAGAAATTTTGATGTTATTTAGTTATTTTTCCTTCTGTCGTCATTATTATGAGTACTCATTACAAATCGGTTTTATATCTAGTACTGAACAGCCGTCAAGGACTCTCTCTAGACACCTCAAGTATCATAGCATCCTAGCAGAACCAGAGCATCCACTCCATGAACACCAGCAGAGGCTAAGCTTCCTCTGTACATAACAATATGTTTTCGCACCAAATTTTCAAACAACTGGAGATTCATATCCCAATGGTGAGATCAAGTCACAACTGATTTGATTGACAAATGACAAAGCAATAATGAACTGTAAAATTAATTAGCATAGTTCCGAAACCAGGACAAATGTCGAGATATACATGCTAAACATACTTCACTAATGGAAAAGATACGATGACCAAGCACCATGCAACATTGGTGAAATAAACAAGTTAATTCGTAAGATGGGACACCAAGTGTGACAATCACCACCCACATAAATCACTACCAGGTCCATGCAAATAATAAAATGATCCAGATGCATTTATACAAACTTAACGTAGGACCATGAAAATGTAGTAAGCAACACAATGCTAATGCTGCTGCATGCTAAACCGTGGCGACATTTTGCAAGCTCAGTAGATTTCCTGTATACAGGCCAATTGCTCTAAGACGTCCTGTGTCCACCTCGGAGAAAACTTTGGTCGTGGGATCATACAAGAGCAGCACTCCCTTGTGGTGAAGAAAGAAAGCAATCCTCCCATCATCCAGCAACAAGAAAGGTTTCACCGTCTCCCTTGCCGGGAAAACAGATTTAGGAGCCCAAATGCTGTATTCTTTCTCCCACACATGATTTTCAGTATCTTTTAGGAACCAAACATCAAAAAGACGGGAATAGTAATCACGCTCATGTAATAGAACTAAGTAGCCACTCAGCTCAGCTAAAGTAGATCCTGAACACATGTCCCTGTAATCCATGTCCTCGCCATCGTCGGAACTCCCATGGTCATCTTCTGGACGTGGCCCTGGGATGGTAGTCCATTCCTCCGTATCAAGGTCAAAAGCGGCGATAAAGTCAGGTTCGATGTCATAACCATTCATGATTTTCTTCTGAATTTCAGTACCATACCTGTCGGACCAAAAAAAGTAGACAGAACTACCGACAACCACAGCGCTGTCCATGTCAACAGGGAACTCAGGGCTCCCGGTAGATCTCCACGGAATGCGACAAGAGCCGCCATTGACGGAGAGAACGCTGCATTCCAGGCAAGAAGTGTCATCAAAGTCATACCACATGCAATCTTCTGACGCTATCCTCAGCACCTTGTACTCTCCCGTGGACTCCACACGCCCAAGTGCAAATACATGGTAATCAGGATATCGGCGCCACGCGCCCTCGTTCAAAGCCAACTCCTCTTCTGACGATGAGTGATCCGGCAGTGTCTTACGCAAGTGCGAGACGGCGCCCGTGGCTGGGTTGATCACGGAGCATCTCCCTTCCGTGTTCGCAACAACGATGAGGTCAAGGCGTGAGCACATAACGTGTGCGCTTAGGCACGCGTTCCAGGGAGGGACAGGCAGCCGCTTGACGACGTGGCCGGACAGGTCCATGAGGTGGACGTGGTCATCGTCGCCTTTGAAGGAGGCCACGATGAGGGGGCCCGGGTGGCGGGCGGCGTGCGCGTCGATGAAGAGCGGGTCGGTGGTCAGGGAGTGCCAGTGCCGGCAGACGGCACGGAAGCGGCAGATCTCTTTTGCCGGGAGACGCACTAGCAGTGGCGGAGCCAGCAACAAATGAAAGAGGGGGCCGGGCAAACAAGACTAGGCAAACAAGAGTCCGAGAATCACGATGGCTGAGGAATGCGGAGTCCGGCGAGGCAACTGTGAAAGTCGCACAATGGATGAGCGTACAACGATGCACCCATATTAGAATTTGTGCCACTGGGCAAGCCGAAAGGTTGAGTTAGCAGTGTTCAACAAGGAACTCATACTAGAATCTGCAAAATGATTAAAAAGAACAAGCAACGACGGACCCATAGTACACGAGAAAGTTGAGCGAGGAGCTCTGGCTAGCAATGAAGTGAAACCACTTAGGAGCAGTGAAATCAGTGATGGAGTCTTGCGTTCTGCAATTTTTTAGGCTCAGACACTAGTCTCCTTGCTCTCTCTCGCTTGTTCTATTAAAGAACTAGACAACTAATCCAGCCGACGGACTTCTTTCTAAGAGCTAGCAATACGTCTCAACGTTTGGTCTTCAAAGATTTGCCAGCACCAAGGGGGGGCCAGGGCCCCGGCTGGCCCTGGTGTGGCTCCGCCAGTGCGCACTAGGACGTCGAACAACACGTCCAGAGGCAGCACACCGCCGCCGCTGGCGGCGGCTGGGTTGCTACTCTCCATTGCCGATGGCTGTTGGCAGAGGAACAAATTATACGAACTTATAAAACCGATGCACCCGGACGCAGGTTTAGACGCATGGCGGAGATCTCATCTCACCCAAAAAACCGCCGGCGCGATCGGCCCGGACGATTCTCCTTAACTTCCGGCTGCGTAGGCATGCATGTGGTGGAGTATTTCGATGCAAGGGGAAAAAAAGAGAGAACGGTTGCAGAATTTTCGGCAACAAATCAGTTAGTTCCCAGGAATCAAATTATATGGCTGCAGATTGCCATCCGGGATTAGAAATTTCGCACAAAATCCCTGCATTTCCCATTAAATATTTATTTATGAGAGTGCAGTTGGCAACATTCGCACCAGGGGGCAGGGAGGAAAGAAATTCTGTGCCCATAGGTCGCAAACAAACTTCAGTGCGGCACAACCTCGATTCTCTGGGAGCGAAACGAATCAAGCCGAACGCTGCCACTCATCAGTTTTAGACTCAACAACTGCGATAAAGAAAAAGAAAGGAAAGCGCCGCGGCTCGTTGCCGACTCCATTGCCTGCTCTCCCGCAAGAGTAATCGTGGAGATTTGTGGCCCGATTGAAGTGGAAGGGAGCGGCGAGATTTGCCACATCGAACCCGCATCCGGTCTCCTCTGCTCGGCCGCCGACACATCTGTCTGGCGCGGCCTCGCGCTCCGCATCCAGTTGAATTGTAAGCACTCCACATCTTTTCTGTTCTTCGTCGCTGCTGTATATGTTCATCTTTTTGTGTCCGAATCCATGATTCAGGTCCTGTATATGTGTATGTTCATGTAGCAGGCGTCGCTAATGGAAACTATTCACTACCAGGATTGCCTTTTTTGCCGAGTGCCTGCAGCACTCGGCAAATGTCAAATTACACTCGGCAAAAGTTTTACCGAGTGTAGCACTCGGCGAAGCCCACTCGGCGAGTCCATACACGGCGAAGGGCACTTTTGCCGAGTGTCTTTTCTCGGGCACTCGGCAAAAGTAGGCACTTTTGCCGAGTGTATTTTTAATTACACTCGGCAAAAGTGGGCACCTTTGCCGAGTGCATTTTCACTAGCACTCGGTAAAAGTGGGCACCTTTGCCGAGTGTATTTGCACGAGCACTCGGCAAAAGTGGCACTTTTGCCGAGTGCTCGTGCAAATACACTCGGCAAAGGTGCCCACTTTTACCGAGTGCTAGTGAAAATGCACTCGGCAAAAGTGTTTGTCGAGAACATGTTTTATTTGTTTTTTCGCAAATCCTTTCAAAAAACACACAGGCATTATACATATATATATGACAATATGCATCCATTTCACATCCATATCACATCCAAATCCTCAAATTGTCCACAATCCAACAATTAATACACATTTAGTCCATATATAGTCCACAAAGTGTTGACAAGTCCACAAATAGTCCACAGACGGTCATAAGTGCACAAATAGTCCACAAACGCTTACAAGTCCATAAATAATCCGCAACCACAAACAAGCCACACATATAGTCCATAAAACACAAACTATGGATCAAAGGGTGGAGGTGCTTGTGGAAAAAGATTGCGAGCTGCCGATAGATCCACGTCTCCCGCCCCAACCCCAACCCCAGCATTCGACCCCGCTGACCCAGGCATCGGCTGCACAAAAGAAAACATAACATTTGTGATTCAATATGTATAGCACAACTCTAAGTTTTCTAAGTCTCTAGGTTTTCTAATTCTCTAAGTTTGTCTATGTTTCTAAGTTGTCTAAGGTTGTGTAAGGTTGACAATACACTCACCGGAGAAGAAATGGGAGGACGAGGAGCCCACATCGGAGGTGTCGGCAATGGGTGACCTATCGCCGCGAATTGAGCTTGAAAGTAGAAGAACATCTCCTGTGTCTGCGCCTGCAACTGCGACTGCACCTGCGCCTGCACGTGCGCCTGCACCTGCGCCTCCACCTGCGCCTGCACCTGCTCCTGCACCTGCTGGGCCAAACTTGCCTCGAGCTGCTCCCGTCTGGCCCTCTCTTCCTCAAGCTGGGCCTGCAATATGAAATCAATTGTGATACTCGAGTGCAATATTGAATCAAATGAAAAAATTAAACAAACAAGGAATGCAACAGTAATAACCTGGAGGGTCTGTGTAGCGGTCGGTCGTTCGCGTATGCTCGGGCCACCGCTAACGGTCCGTGCTCGAATCTGGGAGAGCGTGGGAGTACTTGCCGTGTCGACGACGCTGTCACCGAGCCAGTACCGTCCATGCTTCTTCCCTTTTCCCGCCCTCATCACGACTTCTCCATCAAGGTCATGTGACCTCGGATCGTAGTCTTGCCCGTAGACCTCCTTTGCCACCTCTGAGTACGAGCTGAGGCGGCTATAGGCGCTCGGATTGCTGTACACCTCGGGAGGGTCCTCCGGGTTGTAGTGGATGTCCGCCGTCGCCTTGCCCTTGTGAGAGAGCGCGAAAGCCTCGAAAGTGTTGATCTCCTCACCACCATGATGCGAAGCCTGAGGGAGGGAGAAAAAAAGATGATTAGTAATTATGCATTATTTAGAGATCGAGAGTGAATAAATGATTTCACATACATATCTGGCCGCATATTCGCTGAGGCTAAGACTGCCCTGGTGGTGTGATGCACCTTGCATCAACAACCGACGCTGTCGGCAAGCCTCATGCCTCTCCGCCCAGTCCTCGGCGCACCACTTGTCCACCAACACCTGCCAGCAATCGGGATGTGTTGCCATCCACCACGGAATCGCCTGCACGTAATCAAGCATACTACATATAAGAAGATCAAATTAAACATACTAAGTCTCATGAAAGCTTGTTCTATATTTACCTCCAAGTATTCTTCCTTCGTCAGCGTCATCGTTACTGCATTTTCCCTCTTAATCCTCACATCTCTGGCAGCGTGGAAATCAACAATGGCCTGAGTGCGCGCCTCGTACAGCATGTCCTTCACAAGTTTGTGACACGCTGTACGTGCCACCTGCCGCGCTAAGTCCTCAAAGCCTTCTTCAATTTTGTAGAAATCCTGCATACAAACGCGGTGTATCAAACCATTATTTCAAGAATGATCAATAAAATACGATGTGTTGAGCAATGTAGTGACGAAGACTTACCAACATCTCCATGATCACCCGCTCCATCTTGTTGCGGAAAACCCTGCGATCTCGATCCGGCGCGTCTGCCACGGCGGCGTAGTGGTCAAACGTGTCGGCCATCTCTATTCTCTCGTCAATCAGAACCATGCCAGGGTAGTGTTGCTTGCACAAAAGACCCAGGATGCCGTTGACCTTGCGTTTGTGACAACCCCCGACAGGAGGAGTCCAAGACCTGCCGAAACCATTAAGATCAAGTGTTAGTATCAATTGTAATTTAAAACAAATGAAATGAAATTGTATTGATAACATCTAAAGTAACTTACCGGGGAGGTTTCGGGCGAACTACCGGACGACGGTCTAAAGGTATCGGTCGCTTCGGCAATTGTGACGCCCCTCGCACTTTTTTAAGTGCAGGGGGCTGGGCGTTGCCCGAGCGCTGCACCTCCTCGTCGCCGTCCTCGGCCTCCTCGTGGCCGTCCTCGTCCTCGCTCTCCTCCCTGTCCTCGCTCTCCTCCCTGTCCTCGCGCTCCACCTCCTCCTCCTCAGACGACTCAGACTGCTGCTGCTCCACCTCAGGCGACGGTGACCTCGCTACACCTCGACCTCTCCCTCCACCTCTGGCGCCTCCACCTCTCCCTCCACCCTTGCGTGCACCTTTCCGCTTACTACCCTCGGCGTCATCCCGGTAAAAAAAGGACAAGGACCTCGTCACAGCTTTGCCTATGCCACCCACCATCGTTCTCCAATCACCTGCAATTAAAACAAGTCAACAAGTCAGCATATTATAAAAGAGACAACATAGTATTATAAATGAAAAAACTGAAACCGAAATGACATAGAATTAAAAACAGTAACCTAATTACTATGGATCATACATGTATTAGAAATAATCATCATCGTCGATAATAGCCGGTTCATGAGTCTCATCATCAATATCGTGCATGTCGACATAATCATGCAGGTTGTCCGAAGGAGGAGGAATGTCGTCATCACATTGGCAAATGCTTGGTTCATGAAACCTTGAGTCTTTTTAATCCATTCTTTAGTCCACGAACTTTGACTTTGGCGGCCCGTGTACATCCACTCACGGTCATCCATCCTCTAACATATCACCGAGTAATAGATAAATATATTACATCTACCGTTGACTTATACAGTCTAATAGGTAAAGATAGATCCTAATCCCACCCGAGTATGTGTAGATGGGGTTAGTTTTCATGCTCTATTCCTATCCGAGACAGAATTTCGACAGCACCTCCCCGCTGTTCTCCAAATACACGTCCTAACAAGGAGATTGTGTATCCAGAGAACAACTGGGAGATGGTGTCGAAACTCTGTCTCAGATAGGAATAGAGCACGAAAACTAACCCATCTACACATCCTCGGGCTGTCCAAAAAACGTGGACAATTCGAAACAGATACGGCTATACATATGCAAAGAATTACATATGTCCAACCGTATCTCTTTCGAACGGGAGACGCCTAACTAGGTTTCGCATGACCTACTGACATGAATTGAAAAGAGGGGTCTTTTATGTCTCACCTTGCTATCCTGCAAAGTGCCGACTCAAGGAAGAGTGGAAGATAGTGCAACAACCTCTACCTGAAAAAAATTAGAGCATAACTATGTCAATTCTAAATTTCGGCAGCACCTCCCCTACACGGTGAGGTTTCCAATACCTGCAAAAAACCAACGGCACGATGGCCGACAACCACAACACATATAGCAATTGGAAATGACAGCTATTTCTATCCACAATCCTCGTTCGCAATCGACATCCACATTGAAGGCATTAACATACAAACATGTGACATTTGCAAACAATTTGAGCAAGAATTGTTTCCATCACCAAACATTTAATCACATGATTTCTTCAAATTTTTCATATTGAAACAATTCTTCACAAGATTGCACAAACATTTGAATTTTAACAAAATTGCTTCATTGCAAATGAAATTGTATCTCTGCCAACATAAATTCTTCAGTGCAAAGAAAATTAACATACAAAAAAAGAAAAATTGCATACCTTGCCGGAGATGGAGGAGCCCGGGGCTGGCTGGGGGCGGCAGGCCGGGGAGGAGGCCGGGGAAGGCTTGAGGAGAGGAGGCCGGAGCTGGCGGGGGCCGCCGCCGTGTGCGCGGCCGGGGGCCGCGGCCGGCGCCCGAGGCTGGGAGGCGGGGACGGGGGCGCGGCCGGGCTAGAGGCCGGGGGCGGGGCCGGGGGCCGGAGGCGAGGCCGCGGCCGGGAAGCGAGGGAGGGAGGGCAGCGCGGGAACTGCGAGGGAGGCGCCGCGGGCGCGGCGAGGAAGGCGTCGCGGGCGCGGCGCGGGGAGGGAGGCGGCGCGGGGAGGGAGGCGTCGCGGGCGCGGCGCCGGAGGGCGACGCGGGGAGCGAGGCAGCGCGGGGAGGGAGGACGGCGCGGGGAGGGAGGCGGTCGACGGCGGCGCGGGGGCGGAGCGCCAGCGGCGGCGGCGGCGATTTCTTTTTTTTTTTTTTAAGATGGAAATGCGGCCGGGAAGGAGAAGGAGACGCGCGCCCGAGCGACTAAGTCCCGGGACCGGACTTTCGCCGAGTGTCCTGGATCTGACACTCGGCTAAAGTCCAAAGTGTCGCCGAGTGCCAGATCCAGGACACTCGGCGAAAGTCCGGTCCCGGGACTTAGTCGTTTTCTTCCTACTATTGCCGAGAGTTAAACTTTTTCTGAGTCTAATTTTTTTACACTCGCAAAAAATTTCCACTTTTGCCGAGTGTTCTGTGTCCAACACTCGGCAAAACTCACTTGTGCCGAGTGTATTTTATTTACACTCAGCAATAATTATTCATGAGCAGCTTAAAAAAATTAAAAAAATATCAAACAATTTCAAAAAATCATAAAATTTTGACATGACACGATTTAGATGACCTATTATCTATAAAAATTTGTTTGAACTCAAATTCAAATTTGAAAAATCAAGTGACTCCAAATCTCAATGATCTATCATAAACTCTATGTCGCTTCCTCGGAGATTGTCCGTTTTGTAAACAACGTACGTGACAACTTTCTTCAAACTTTACCTACTTTTTATCACAACATCCCAGTGTGACATCATGACATCCCAACAAATCTCACGATTTTTTGGTGTTATTTGTATTTTATAGAATTTTTTTAAAAATTGGGCACAAGCTCGTTTTCATATTTTATGAACAAAATGTGCAAAAATTGATTTCATTTTCTGGATACGGCCGTACGTTGAACCCATTAACAAGAATATCATTTTTTCATTCACTCGATTCGATTATTCTAATCACATCTAGTTCAATTTTAGTTTATTCTTAAAAAATCTAATTAAAGAAAATAAGTTACTAAATTTAGAAAACGGATCGTGAAAAGTACCAAATTTCAACACGAAGAAAAATGACGTGTATTTAGGCAATAAAAAAATTTTGGTGCCCAAAAGTTGGAAAAAAAAATTATTTTCCCGAGTGCCCAAAGCTGGCACTCGGGAAAGGTCCTAACGCCGTCACCCCGCAAACGACGTCGTTTGCCTTAGGGTGGGGACAGGGACTTTTGCCGAGTGTCAACGTGCTCGACACTCGGCACAAGTTCAAATTTGCCGTGTGTTTGATCTTCGCCAAGTTCCTCGCGCGATGGGCACTCGGCAAAGCCTACTTGTGCTGAGTGTTGGACATTTGCCGAGTGTATTTTGGTTTGCACTCGGTGAAACTATTTTTTGCCGAGTGCCTGATGGAAAACACTCGGCAAATGTTCTGACACTCAGCAAAAACTGGATTTCTGGTAGTGATTCCAGCCTCCGCCGCCACTGCCAGCGGCGGTGGGGTGCTGCCTCTGGACGTGGTGTTCGACGTCCTGGTGCGGCTCCCGGCCAAAGAGATCTGCCGCTTCCGCACCGTCTGCCGCCACTGGCGCTCCGCCGCTCCCTGACCTCCGACCCGTTCTTCATCGACGCGCACGCCGCCCGTCACCCAGGCCCGCTCATCGTGGCCTCCTTCAACAGCGACCGCAAGCACGTCCACCTCATGGACCTCTCCGGCCATGTCGTCAAGCGGCTGCCTGTTGCCTACTGGCCCATCTACGTGTGCTCGCCCCTTGACCTCATCTGCGTCGAATCCGCAGGCGAAGGCTGCTCTGTGATCAACCCAGCCACCGGTGCTGTCTCGTCCGATACACCGCCGGACGACAATTCATTGTCAGACAAGGAGGTGGATTGGGGTGAGAGTGCCTGGCCCGAAGGTCCTGAGTACCATGTATTTGCACTTGGGCGTGTGGAGTCCACGGGAGAGTACAAGGTGCTGAGGATATCCAACATAGAGGTATGGGCTGGCTTTGAGTCCTCTGATGAATGTTCTAGCCGCGGCTACAGTGTTCTTACCGTCAATGGCTCCCGTCGCAATCGGTGGAGACATGCCGAGCCGCACGAGGGCCCCGTCGACATGGACAACCCCGTGGTTGTCGGCAGGTCTGTCTACTACTTCTCGAAGGATGAGTATCACTGGATCGAAGAAGACCCGGACTTTATCAGTGCTTTTGATCTTGAAACGGAACAATGGACTTATATTAAAGGGCGACCAATGGACGATGATGGGAGCTCCGACAAGGACATGGAGTCCGATGATGACATGCGGTCTCGATCAACTCTAGCTGAGATGAATGGATACTTAGTTCTAGTACACGAGTGTGGTCATGGTTCCAGGTTTTTTGACCTTTGGTTCCTGATAGATACTAAGAATCATGTATGGGCTAAACAACACAGCATACAGGCTCCTAACTCCATTTCCCCGGCCGATGAGATGGTGAAACCTTTGTTGTTGCTAGATGATGGGAAGATTGCTATCTTTCTCTGCCACAAGGGAGCGCTCCTCTTGTATGATCCCAAGGCCAACATGTTCTCCGAGGTGGACATGAGACGTCTTGATGCTGTTGGCCTGTATACGGGAAGGCTACTCAGCTTACACAGTGTCGCCAATGTTTAGTACTAGTAGCATTGTGTGCTTTATTTTCATAGTTTCTATGAATTTATTCCAATTACGGGACAGTGAGAGTAGAAATTGTCTGGCTACTTGTATGTAGCACTTCGGAAGTTTTTTAAATCTTGTAGTAGCTGTTATAATTTACGAATTGATTCTTATTATCAATCATCTTGTTGAAATGGACTGAGCTTTTTAAGGGGCGATGTTTTTGAGTTTCGTTTGTCTAGCCAGCTTTCTCCTGTGTGCTTAGAAGAAGGTCGGAGACTCGGAGGTGGTAGGTTGGCTCGGAACAGGCCAGGGGCCAGGAGTTGGGGACGCAGCGCGTCTCAGCTGCTGGTAGCAGGACCAACAGTGGCGAGATGTTGGAGGCACGGGGATCCTCTGCAAAACGGCACCCTGCCGTGACTGTCACTGACAGTGGCCCCGTCCTCCAGCCTGGCCCGCATGTCAGTGACTGCACTGCAGAGGCAGTGCGGCAGCGGAACCGCTTCCATGTTGGAGGGGGAGCTTGAGCTGGATTATCGTGGAGAGGGAATGTGATGTGTTCACAACTGCAACAGTGGAGACACCACCGATGATAACAGCACGAGGGAACAGGGAGGCGAGTGTGCCTGCATGGGAGACAAATCGCAATATGGAACGTGTAGGTGGGAGGTTGAAAAAGGTCAGGCCCGTTCCCCTAATCCGCCAAATACAGATACTTGCCGATCCTACAGTTGTTGACGTCGACCACGGTGAACCTGTTTTTTTTTTCCCCAATCGCATGAACAACAGCAACCCCCAAAAATTTGTTTTATAAAATGGATGGCTAAATGTTCCTGGTTAAGAGGCTAAGTTTAAAACTAGAGATAGAACCATTATGTTTTCTGTAAGTGTTCTGGATTGAAACGTTTTCCAAATGAAAGGGTATTTAAGTTCAACTGAATATCCTAAAGGCCTTGAGTGCATTAGAATTACTGCACATTCGTACTTAATTGACTTGCATACTTGTTTTGTAGAAACTACAAATTACAAATAAGCATGGATGTAAATAATCAGATCATAACAGTCTATAGAGTATAGATCATGAAAATTCCAGTCTGCTGAAGGAATGCTCAACATTCCAAGAAAGCTAGTGACTCAGCAATTCGCACATGCACCAAACCAGCAATATTCTTTTATAGTGATAAACTCAAACTAATAGACAACACAAATCCCTGTTTTCATACTCAAACAATCAACTCACCATAACAAATTTACAAGTTTCTGACATGACAAGATAAGTTAAGCAACACACACTACAAGAATCCTTGTAATCCATGACATCCAAATTTCGTCACAGATCACCAAAAAACCGTCACAATACGACATCCGTGACGTTTTCAGATTTCGTCATGTATTGAGAGTCACAGATTAACCTTCATGACGGTTTAGTAGAAACGTCACGGATCAACTCCATCCGTGACGTTTTTTGACCGTCATAGATTAGCTTGAGGCCCGCCCAGCCCAAACCAAGCCCACAGATCAGCTTAGTCTGTGACGTTTTTTAGCCGTCATAGAATAGCCTCAAGCCCGTGCAGCCCGAACCAAACCCAGAGTTTGTGACGAACATAAAACGTCATGGATTGTGTCACGGCCTGATCATTGTTGTCTTGGCCACTGATTTTGTTTTCATCCAGCACCCACATAGATTACATTCTAGGTTTTATAATGCCGATCGTTTTCACCAATGCAGGCAGAACAGAACAAAATTAGGCAGGAACATCACTGTTACATGTTTAACAGATACATTATCAAAATCATGTTCTTACAGTCTATATGACCCAAGCTGCTAACAACAGAAACAAATGTATATCAAAATGATCCTAAAAAAAATAGGCATTCATCACATACATCCAGTATTCAAATCATAAGTACAAATCATGCCCAACAAGAGAACAGGGCTATTTCATCACAAATTAGAAAGGTAACAAAAAAACCAACACCATTGGTCTCATCCATTGACTCCTTCAAATTTTCAATATCTTCCAACTGTTTCTTCCTTGCCACAACCAATCCTCAAACTGAAAAGAGCACATCACAATAAATGCATTGCAAGTCAATTGATACTTCACTATGTCAAAAATCATAAACAGCGGCAGCAATTCATGAGAAAGAGCTCTGATCTGTTGCAGCTAAATCTGCTCATTATGTATCTTTCTACTGATATAGTGTCTTCTTTGACCTACTGATGTAATACCAAAATCTCAGCTTACCTCCTATGTCGAGCTCCTGACTTTTAGAGCATCAAAACTTGCCTCATTATACCAGATCCTACAAACAAGAAAAAGGCAGTTAAGTGTGGAAAAAAATGCGAAAAACACTCAAGGAGCACGATCAGTTATTATGGGACAGAAGGAAGACATAGTTTGATTTTAAAGAAAAACGAGGCATCTAATCCTCCTATCTGACTACTCAGGTTAGACCAGGTTGGGATGCTTGAGATAGCTAATACATAACTAAATAGTTTTGCGACTGAAGTTTATGCATGGTTTTCATATTAAAGTTTATGCTTGGGATAGCTAACACACAAGTACTATTTATCGCGCTAACCATTGCTTATTCAACTCTCTAACAGTTAAGTATCTTGAGGTCCTAATAAAATCCACAAAAGCCAAACAGTTGGACAGCTTACAGGAGATGGCGACGGTAATGTCAGCATCCCAGGTTCACAACGTGTTAGTGATTGCGGCAGTGCAGATCCTCAGCCCCGATGTGATCCTTAACGGTTCATCTCCACCGAGATTGTGTCTCCCGGCAGTTCCTAATATACAAAAATAGTAGTGAAAAAAATGGAACAGAAAGTCATCAGCCAATAGATTGCTATTAAGCTCAATCTAAAACTTTTGTAAAGTCAGTAATCTCAAAATTTATGGTGGTAAAGCATGCTCAAGTTACAGATGTCCATTCACCATTTCAAGCACATATAACTCAATAAAACCCAAAACCAATACAATTAAATCATGCTCGAAGAGAAGAACAGAAGGCAGTGCACTAACAATGGCAGGCATGTATAACAGCACAAATAGAAATACTAGACTGATGTACTAATTATGAACTAGTACTAGCATGAAAGATCTGTAGCAGCAATTTACTTGATTGGAAGTCAGCTACAGGAACAAACGATTGACTTATCCTGCGTCACAAGTCAGTTAGCATGAAAGATCTGTAGCAGCAATTTAGACCAGTCAATATCCATCAATGCAGAACTACCACGGGTCCACAGCTAGAATCAAGTCAGATCACTAGCATCACCAGTGGCGAACCCTCTACCATATCATGGAAGCACTCAGTAACACGATTACTCATACTGATACTGACGAGACCGACAAAGCAGGCCTAAAGAAAAACAGCAACATAACGTGACCCCATTCCCTGTGGACTCGAGAAAAGGGCTGGGGATGCTCACCTCGCTTGCCTGGGATTTGGTCCGGATGAGGTGGCGAGCGCGAATGCGAGTGACGGAGATGCCACAGCCACCGGAGACCGGCCAGGAGGAGGGCGGCGACGTGCAGTCGTGCTGCCGTGGTCGCCATGCCGCCAAGCCGCTCCGCCTCAGCCACCAGATCTGGGCCATGGCTTCCTTGCTTGCCTCCCCGCCGCAGATCGCCGTGGTCGCCGTGCCCGTCGTTGCCGAGCCGCCTCGCGCCTCTAGCTCTCAGATCTGAGGTGTGGGGAGGTCGACACAGGGAGGCCGTGGCGTTGTCCTATGACGAGATCGGTGGTTGCCTCTCCCCATCTCCGACCTCGGTTGCCGCCTCGCCGGGTGGGGATGAGGCGAGGGAAAGGGCGGCGGGGGATGGGGAGAGGAGAAGAGAGTGGAGCACCGCATGAGGCGAGGGAGCTCAGCTCAGATAGGGTGGCGATAGGGTTTGCGGGTCTGTGAGACGGGAATTGGGCTGGGCCGGCTGTGTTAAGCTGCGCGTGTAAATGTTTTTTAAACTTATTTTCATGAATTAACCGAGTAGGAGAACTTGAGCTATTGGTTAGCTTGTTCATCCATTCAAATAGTGCAGGTTGGTGGTTCGATTCTTACCTTTAGGATTTCTATTATTTTTGTCGTGGGGATGGTGAGGTGCCTTCAGGGTTTTTATTTTTATTTTGCTCAGTGTGAGGTAGAAAAAATAAATAATAAAAATAAATAATTCAAAAAGATGTCTCGGGAAAATACATGAGGTTAGCCCAAGATGACTAAATCGAAGAGGTTCCTTGTGAGATAACACATTAGCAACAAATATGTAAATCCGTGACAAATTTAAATTCGTCACCGTAGTTGCTATGGGCCTAGTTTTTAGGATGTATATAATCCGTGACGAATTTAAAATTGTCACCATGGTATATGGGATTAGTTTTTAGAGTGTGTTAATCCATGACGAATTCAAATTTGTCACCATAGTATTGTTGTACATATGATGTAATTTGTGACGTTTCGTACAATCAACTATGACATTCTGACGGTTTCATCATAAATTGTGGGTAGCTTGTGGCTAAGTATTGCATTTCCATGACGAAAAATTGATAACCGTCACGGATGAGATATGAGCCATGACGAAAAATTGATAATCGTCACAGATGACATATGATCCATGACAAAAAAAGGATAATTGTCACGGATGAAATATGATCTATGACGATTTCTAAATTCGTCATCAGGAAACCGTCATGGATTACAGGAATTCTTGTAGTGACACTTGCTAAAGTCTGAGTGTTTCCCATCATAAAGCAGTAAAGCACACTAGGCCAGACAGGTGAACAGCAGAAGCAGCCAACACAATGCGTCAGTGACGATAGCTGGTTGAATAGTTCTTAACTTTGAGCAATCACCACACCATGGCCTTTCTTGCCACCCCTGTAGACAGTCACCACAATGTCATAGAACTCTTGCTTGTCCTTCAATGCCCATTTGATCTTGTTATTGTTTTCTGTCCGCAGATCAATCATGATGTTCTTGTTCCGGAAGAAGAACATCATTGTCTATGGATGGCGTTGAAATCAGGGACCTCAGTGAACAAGATAGATAACTGTGAAATTCTTTATGGTCTCGGCTAGTGCTGCCAGCGTTTCATCCATCTATAAAAAACAAGAGTGAGCCAGAACCAATTCATGCATACAAAAATGAGAAATTAGTGTAAGACCAAATCATAAGACCAAGTACGATGAATATAACAAAATATGTCAGGGATCCAAACAAGCACCTCCGATCATAAACATTAGTTGGACTAAACTTTAGCCAGCTAGATGATCCAAACATGGCCTAAGACTTTTACCGATTCATATGGAGTGTCGGCGAAGGGCCTTTCGCGATTGATGGTAGGTTGCCTATTTGAAGCTGTGGTGTAGTGGCTACATGGGTCTCATCAGATGAACCTCCCATTATCGAACTTAAAAGTGCCAACTGTATGAAAGCATACCTACAGTTACACAAACAAGGACGACTGTACATGATCACACATAAACCATGATGGTGTATTTACAGCTGACCGCTCATACATGGCTTGAGCATTGTATGCTCTATACACAACAAAAAGAAAAACAAAGGCCAGCAAACACATATTAGTATACGTCAGGAAGTCGGCGAGGTGCTTGTGCAGCACTGAAACGATCGACAACTTATGAGCTTGTTATCCATGACGTACCGAGGTCTCGCCGTCGCCGCTCTGGAGTCTAGACAACGATGCGTATTCCACCCGCGGTCTTGCATTTGCTGACGACGAGGATGAGGATCTAGCCATGTGGTACGTGGTGGTCTGCTTCACTGCTTGCTTTCGCGAAGATCGATCAATGGAGCGTGGTGCCACGGTAGGTTGCTCTCCCGTCTTGCCGCCACGGAGTCGCTGAGACCACCAGCTGCTGGATCAGTATTGCCCGTGGATTAGCCCAGCCGCCAGTAGAGACGACCTGGTGCACAACTCCGAGCGAATGACCCATACTATTGTCGTAGACTCGTACGCCCTCGGTGATGGCGGCAGCAGAACCCTGTGAACGGACGCGGAGAGGTGGATGTACGCAAGGAAACCTACGTACGTTTCACATACGGGAACGTTTCATGTACGGGAAGGATTCGGTTTTCATGGAGAGGAGTCAACTTTTCATGGCAGATAATATTATAGAGATATGTCGAAATACCATACCGCCGGAAGTCAAGGAGAATCGTCTCGGCTGATCTCATCGCATCGGCAGTTATGGTGAGATGAGATCTCGACCAGGCTTGCTTGACTCTCCCCATCGTTTCAGCCTTTCAGCTTCCTAATCTATCTGATCCTCTGCCTGCGGCACTCGGCGACGGAAAGTAGCAGCCCAGCCGCATCGATCCCGCATCCAGTCTCCTCTGCTCGGCCGCCGACACATCTCCCTGGCGCGGTCTCGCGCTCCGCATCCAGTTGAAGGGTAAGCGCTTCACATCTTTTCTGTCCTTGTCGCGCCTGAATCCATGTTTCAGATCCTGTATTTGTTCATGTAGCAGGCCGGGCGTCGCTGATGGAAAGCAATCCAGCCCGGTGCCGCCAGCGCGGCGGCGGCGGCGGGGTGCTGCCTCTGGACGTGCTGTTCGATGTTCTGGTGCGGCTCCCGGCCAAAGAGATCTGCCGCTTCCGCGCCGTCTGCCGGCACTGGCGCTCCCTGACCTCGGACCCACTCTTCATCGAGGCGCACGCCGCACGTCACCCGGGCCCCCTCATCGTGGCCTCCTTCGACGGAGACGACGAGGGCGTCCACCTCATGGACCTGTCCGGCCGCGTCGTCAAGCGGCTGCCTGTTGCCAGCGGCCGCCGCACCTGCCTCTGCTCCTCGCGCCTTGACCTCGTCGGCGTTATGCGCCTGAGCGGACTCTGCTCCGTGGTCAACCCGGCCACCGGCGCCGTCTTGGACTTGCCCGATACGCCGCCAGATGATGACTCGCCGGACGGGGAAGAGTTGGAATCTTGGAGTGACAGTGAGTGGCCCGAAGGTCCGGAGGACGAGGTGTTTGCACTTGGGCGTGTGGACTCCACGGGAGAGTACAAGGTGCTGAGGATATCAAACATGGAGAGATGGCGCGGCTTTCAATCCTATGATGAATATTCTAGCCGAGCCTACAGTGTTCTGACCGTCAATGGCTCCGGTCGCAATCGGTGGAGACATGCCGACCGCCCAGAGTGCCCTGTCGACATGGATAGCGCCGTGGTTGCCGGTGGGTCTGTCTATTGCTTCTGGAAGGATGAGTATCAAAGCACCGAAGACCTGAACATTATCACCGCTTTTGATCTTCAAATGGAGGAATGGACTATTATTAAAGGGCCGCAACCAATGGACGACGAAGGAATAAGCTCCGACGAGAGGAGTTCTGATGATGACGAGGACAGTGAGTCTGATGATGGCATGTGGTCTCGATCAACTCTAACTGAGCTGAATGGATACTTAGTTCTTGTACACGAGTGTGGTCACGAGTCCCGGTTTTTTGACCTTTGGTTCCTGATAGACACTCAGAATCATGTATGGGCAAAACAACACAGCATACAGGCTCCTGAATCGGTTATCCCGGATGATGAGATGATGAAACCTTTGTTGTTGCTAGATGATGGGAGGATTGTTATCTTTCTTTGCGACAAGGGAGTGCTCCTCTTGTATGATCCCAAGGCCAACGTGTTCTCTGAGGTGGACACGAGACGTCTTGATGCTGTTGGCCTGTATACGGGAAGTCTTCTCAGCTTACAGAGTGTTGCCAATGTTTAGCAGTAGCATTATGTGCTCTATTTTCATAGTTTCTATCAATTACTAAGGGTAGAAACCGTCTTGCCGTACTTGCATTTAGCATCCAGAAGTTTTTGAAGTCTTGTAGTGACCATTGTGATTTATGAATTACTACTGCTTATCAATCATCTTGCTCAGATGGACTGAGCTTTTTAAGGGGCGGTGTTTCTCTAGCCAGCTTTCTTCTGCGTGCTTAGAAGAAGCTCGGAAGTGGTAGGTTGGCTCGGAGCAGGAGTTGGGGGCACAACGCGCTGGTGGTGGCGTCAGCTGCTGGTAGCGGGGGACCGATGGTGGGTCGACGTTAGGGTCGGGGAGCTTGAGCAGCAATGATTAGCATGGAGGAGGTGTGATGTACGTGTGCATGACTTCGACAGCGGGGACACTACGAGGACAACAACTTAAGGGGGCGGGGAGGCGAGTGTGCACGTAAGAGATATATAAATTGCAATATGGAATGTATAGGCGGGATGTTTAAAAAGGCGTGGGAATCATTCCTCTAGCTAAGCTGCCAAATTAATACGGATACCTCCGATCCTACAGTTGTCGACGGCGTCTAAGGTGAGCCCATTTGTCACTTGCATGAAAACTGCAGCCCCCTAGCACTTGTTTTGATAAAATGGATGGCTAGATTTTCCTGGTTAAGTGGCCATGTTTGAAACTAAAGAGAACGTACTATGTTTTCTGTAAATGTGCCTTCTCTCACATTTTGAGCCTGATGGTTAAACGAATATCCTAAAGGCCTTGCATACATTAGAAACACCACACATTCGTACTTAATCGACTTGCATACCTGTTTTGTAGAAACTACAAAATGAGCATGGATGCAATAATCAGATCATACATAATAAGCTGTTGAGTCAAAAAACCACACAGCTAGAAAACGACGTAGTAATTGATTCTGGTGAACATGAGTTGTGAGAAACGTCAGAAAAATCATTGCTTCAAACATAGCAAGACACCAGCTAAAAGTGTCGATCATGAAATTCGAGTCTGGGAATGGGAACTAATATTAAAAAACAAATCCAAGAAAGCTAGTGGCTCAGCAATTCACACCAGCACCAAACCAACAATCTTCTTTTGTACTGATAAACTCAAACTAATAGACAACACAAATCATGTTTTGATACTGAAATAATCAACTCACAATTACAAATTTACAAGTTTCTGACATGCCAAGATACAGTTAAGCAACACTCACCAAGTAAACATCCCTAGTCTGAGTGTTCCCCGTCATAAAGCATAATAGGCCAGACATGGGGAAAGCAAGCAACCAGTACAATGCCTCAGTAACGATATTTGGTTGAACAGTCCTCACCAGACCACAGCCTTTCGTGGTGCCTGTTGACAGTCTCCACATGTCGATGAACTCTTGCTTGTCCTTCAATGCCCAGTTGATCACTTGATCTTGTTATTGTTTCCTGACCCAAGATCAACCATGATGTGCTTGTTTCAGAAGAAGAACATCACTGTTGATGGATCGTACAGCTCGTACATGGTACTCTCTCCGTTCCTTTATATAAGGGATTCTATAGTTCAAACTACAAAATAGTCTAGCAAAGAGATGACCTTTCTACCCCTTATTTTAGCATAGAACACCAACCCACCACCACCAAATTAATTGCTCAAAGTTTCTCTTATCTTTAGGATTCTTTATATTTTGAGACGCATTTTGAATGCTAGAATCCCTTATATAAAGGGATTGTAGCACCCGTAATTTTGCTCATTTCGATAAACCTAAAATTTGGGCCTTTTTCAAAAATTTTCAAATAATAGAAATGGATTAGATCAAAAATAGGGTTCAATTAAATTTTCTCGAAATTAAAACCATGCATGAAACACTCATATGCATATTTGCCTCTCTCTTGCCTTTATTTTAATTGTTTGAGTGTGTGTTGAAAACCTATTTCAAATTTGAATTCAAATTCCCTTGAATTCCCTTCCAAATTCCAAATCCAGAAAAAAAAGTTAGACCAATTTTCAGCTAAATGGGCCGCCTTTTCCTTTTTCCTGAGAGCGGCCCAGCTCTTTTCTCTCCCGCGCCCGGCCTTCGGGCCGCTCCTCCCGCGCGCACCTCGGCCCAACTGGCCCAGCTCCGCTGGCCCGCCCGCAGCCGCGAGAGGCTGACGAGTGGGGCCACCCCCATCGTCAACCTCGCGCCGCCGCCGCCGCCCGACCGGCCGGCGTGAGGCACGGAGCACTGCTCCGCCGCCGTGCACCCTCTTCTCTCTCTCTCCCACGCAGCGCACGCGTCATTTCCTCCTCTCCCCTGCCCGGACCCCCCCCCCCCCCCCCACTCCCTCTTCCCCCGCTATAACCCTAGCCGCCATTAACGCAGCGAGCTCGAGCTCCCCGCCGCGGTAGCGTCAAGACGACGCGCCGCCCTTCACGTCACGCCCGCGGCCCCCCCCCTCCTTCCTCCTCTTCTTCGCGCCGCGTGGCCTCAACGCAGCCCGTCCCCCACTCCAGCGCCGCGCGCACCTCGAGCGCCGGCGAAAATATCCCGATGAACTCGGGATATTTCCCGGCCGCTCCACCGCCTTTGAGCGGTTATAAAAGCAGCGCACGGCCCTCTACATCTCCTTTCCGCTCACCCACTCAACCATTTCCTCGCGCACCAGCCATTGGAGCTCAAGCTTCTCATCTCCCCCAACTCCGGCGAACCCCGTCCAGCTGCCTCCCGCCATTCCCTCTCCCTCTCCGAGTGCGTGGTGAGCATCTCCGACCTTCCCTCTTCCCTCTGCGCCCATCCTTCTACCTCATCTCGCACCGGAGCATGGCCTTCACCGAGCACCGCCGCCCGCCGCTCTTCTTCCCCGTCGCCGGCCGCCGTGGGAGCATCCCCGGCCCAGCCGAGCGCGGCCACACTTTCCCCTCGCGCGCACGCACGCGTACGAGCACGCAATCACGCTCGCGCACACGCACACGCGCTTCTGCGCGCACACGCCGACGCGCCGCCGCACTCCGGCCGCGTCGCGCCGCCGCTACACACCTCGCGCACGTGCACATGAACCACCGCCAGCCTCGCCGTCGCTCGTAGGCCACCGGCGTCCGCTCCCTTTTCCCATCCGCCAGCCCCAGCGCTCGTCGGCGAGCTCTCCGGCGAGGCGGGGAACTTTTCCCTCGCCTCCGCCGCGTCGGCGCCGCCGAGCCGCGTTGAGCCCGCGTGGCGTCCGCGTGGCGTCCACGTCGGCGCCGCGTCGGCTCACCCCGCCACGCAGCACGCACACGTGGTGCACGCGGTCCACGTGCACCACACACTCACCCAAGCCCGGTCCACACCTCTGTGGACCGAGTCCACAGTACAGTGCCGCACAGCACCACTGACTGCGCTGGCCCACATGACAGCCTCTCACACGCGCACGGAAATGCTAAGGCCACACACTAGTGTACACAGAAATGAATTTCGAGCACTATTCCAATATCATAAAAATTCCCAAAAATATCCAAAAATTCCCAAATACATTTCTAACCCTTTTCCAATCCTTGGACACCTCTGGAAAAATTAGGGTGGAGATTATACTTAATTAAAGTTAATCTACCCCTAATTTAATCCTTTTCCCCAAAATTCGGATATTCATATCTTCGTCGTTTTAAATCCAAATCAAATGATTCTTGCACCATTATTCATCTAAAATCATCCTCTACCATATTCCATCAAAACCATCTTTATTGGTGTATTTTATTTTATTTATTTTATTTTAATGATTGTTTAATTGAGTGTTAAGCGGTAGATTTAGCCTTTATTTTATTTAATCGCTAGGTGATCAAGTCTTCGAGGAGGAACACGAGGACCCCGACTACGAAGAAGACTTAGAGGAGGAAGATTTTGGTGAAGGCAAGTCCTAACCACCTTGATCATATTTCACCTAATTAATTCTTACAAAATACCCTATATAGAGCCTGTGTGCAAATTAAAGATGCATAGTCTTTTAAAATGATTTAAATATTAGAGTAACCTATCTTGAGAAAAATCATGCCTTGTTTATTGCCATCCTTAATCCATTGTTAACCCTAGGTTCCACAATCATTAATCTTTAATGATTTGTTGGAAAATATTGCCGCTTAGGTTCATTCACAATGTGTTAATTAATAATCTTGCTTCACATGTTTTTGTGTGAAAATGTGTGAGTGTGACTTGGTGATGTGTATGTGAAATAAAAAGGGGTGGGCTTAGTAAGTGAAACCCATAGTGGGGGTTATGTTTTTTTTAGACGGGAGCAAGCGAGGTAGACCTCAGTGGGGACGCTATCTCTGGGACGCTACTCCTCATAGGAGGGTAGCTATTGAAGATGCTTGCTTCGGTCGTATAAGGACCGGTTCATGTGCCGCCTTGCCTAGCACTTGAGTGCAACCACGAGCCCCTGTTATGGGCAGGGTTTGGAACCACACCCTACTAGTGATCGCCCGGTACCACCAGAAGGCAGGGAGTTGCAATCGGAAGCCAGGAGAGGGTCTTGACGAGGTTGGCGTCGGATCTGGCAAGTGAAAGTTATTGGCTATTCTATGCCTATGTGAAGCCCCTGGTCGTTGATTTTCCGAGGTGGTACCGTGGTGACATTAGGCAGGTACGGAACCATTAGCATGTCATTCCGACCCACGACGGTGGAAAGGTCTGACATGCCTCGTGGGTAAAGTGTACGACCTCTGCAGAGTGTAAGAATCTATCCGGATAGCCGTGTTCCACGGCATTGGACAAAGCGAAAGCGATGGCCACACAATGATTAGTTTTTCTGTGTGAGTTATCCTTGGCGTGTGTGTTTTCGGAATAACGCCGGTTTGGAGCCGTGTGCTGGTTTCCTGCCAGCGTTAAAATTTGGGAACTGGCGGGAAGGATTTATTCTCCCCCAGGGCCACAACCCCATTAAATCTTCATCAATCCTGACTTAGAGTTTTGCGAAACTGTTTTGGTTTTCAAAACAACCCCCTGCATTGAAAATTGGCTTTTCGGCCGATCGATGAAAACTCCAGCCTATTCCTTGACAATACCCTTGCATACGAGTCACCCTTGTGTTAGGACTTGCTAAGTACCTTATGTACTCACTCCCCATCTCAATCAACCATTCAGAGGAAGAAGCAGAGTATGATTTTCAAGCCGATGGCGAAGAAGACTAGGGTCGTCGCGCGCAAGTTTGCCAGTGGAGTGGATCTGCTTCCGCCGTCCGTTGCGTAGAATAAGTGTGGCAATGCTGCTTCCCAGCATTGGCCACTGTGGTGTGATGTGTGGTGTTGTAAGGCCTCTGGCCGTATCAAAGACCTTTTATGTAAATAAAAAGGCTTGTAATGAGCTTTGGTAATAAATAAAGGTGTGACTCTGAAATGCCATTCTGTGAGAATATCCGTATCAGCGTCTGATCTAGGGACTGATACGGTGGATTCAAGTACCTCTGAAAATGGGGTATGACAGGGATAGAGGGAGTATTGAAATCAGGAACCTCGGTGATGTCGACAAGATATATAACTGCCAAATTCTTTATGGTCTCAGCTATTGCTGCCAACACTTCATCCATCAGAGTGATCCAGAATCAATTCATTCAAACACAACAATAATACATTAGTGTAAGAGTCAGGGGACATCGAAAGGTTTTTGAACGCGCAGAGGAAAAGAATTAATGCTATTTCACTTTAATTTTCATTGAGCAATGTGTGGCAATCACGCATTTAAAGTTGCCACTGAGCTCTCGACTTGAGTGAACAGGTTCACTATAGAGTCCCTGTCATACCCCATTTTCAGAGATACTTGAATCCACCGTATCAGTCCCTGGATCAGACGCTGATACGGATATTCTCACAGAATGGCATTTCAGAGTCACACCTTTATTTATTACCGAAGCTCATTACAAGCCTTTTAATTTACATAAAAGGTCTTTGATATGGCCAGAGGCCTTACAACTCAACACATCACACCACAGTGGCCATCGCTGGGAAGCAGCAATGCCACACTTTATTCTACGCAACGGACGGCGGAAGCAGATCCACTCCACTGGCAAACTTGCGCGTGACGACCCTAGTCTTCTTCGCCATCGGCTTGAAAGTCATATTCTGCTTCTTCCTCTGAATGATTGATTAAGATGGGGAGTGAGTACATAAGGTACTCAACAAGTCCTAACACAAGGGTGACTCATATGCAAGGGTGTTGACAAGGAATAGGCTGAGGGTTTCGATCGGCCGAAAAGCCAATTTTTCAATGCAGGGGTTTGTTTTGCAAACCAAAACATTTTGTAAAACTCTAAGTCATCATTGATAAGATCTTAGTGGGGTTGAGTGGCCCTGGGGGAGAATAAATCCTTCCCGCCAGTTCCCAAATTTTAACGCTGGCAGACAACCAGCACACGGCTCCAAACCGGCGTTGTTCCGAAAAACACACACACCAAGGATAACTCACACAGAAAACTAATCATTGTGTGGCCATTGCTTTCGCTTTGTCCAATGCCGTGGAACACGGCTATCCGGATAGATTTTTACGCTCTGCAGAGGTTGTACACTTTACGCACGAGGCATGCCAGACCTTTCCACCGTCGTGGGTTGGAAAGACATGCTAATGGGTCCGTACCTGCCTAATGTCACCACGGTACCACCTCGGAAAATCAACGACCAGGGGCTTCACATAGGCATAGCATAGCCAATAACTTTCACTTGCCAGATCCGACGCCAACCTCGTCAAGACCCTCTCCTGGCTTCCGATTGCAACTCCCTCCCTCCTGGTGGTACCGGGCGATCACTAGTAGGGTGTGGTTCCAAACCCTGCCCATTCAGGGGCTCGTGGTTGCACTCAAGTGCTAGGCAAGGCGGCACATGAACCGGTCCTTATACGACCGAAGCAAGCATCTTCAATAGCTACTCTTCAGCGAGAAGTAGCGTCCCAGAGATAGCCTCCCCACTGAGGACTACCTCGCTTGCTCCCGTCTAAAACATAACCCCCACTATGGGTTTCACTTACTAAGCCCATCCCTTTTATTTCACACACACATCACCAAGTCACACTCACACATTTTCACACCAAAAACAGGTGAAGCAATATTATTAATCAACGCAGTGTGAATGAACCTAAGCGGCAATAATTTCCAACAAATCATTAAAGATTAATGCTGTTGGAACCTAGGGCTAACAATGGATTAAGGATAGCAATAAACAAGGCATGGCCTTCAACAAGGATAGGTTACTCTAATATTTAAATCATTTTAAAAGACTATGCATGTTTAATTTGCACACAGGCTCTATATAGGATATTTTGTAGGAATTAATTAGGTTAAATATGATCAAGGTGGTTAGGACTTGCCTTCACCAAAATCTTCCTCTCTAAGCCTTCTTCGTAGTCGGGGTCCTCGTGTTCCTCCTCGAAGACTTGATCACCTATGGATTAAATAAAAGAAAAGCTAAATCTACCGCTTAACACTCAATTAAACAATCATTAAAATAAAATAAATAAAATAAAATACTCCACTAAAGGTGGTTTTGATGGAATATTATGGTAGAGGATGATTTTAGATGAAAAATGGTGCAAGAATCATTGAATTCGGAGTTAAAATGACAAAGATATGAATATTTGATTTTTAGGAGAAAAGGGTTAAATTAGGGGTAGATTAACTTTAATTAAGTATAATCTCCACCCTAATTTTCCAGAGGTGCACAAGGGTTGGAAAAGGGTTAGAAATGATTTTGGGGATTTTTGGATATTTTTGGGAATTTTTGTGATATTGGAAATGTGCCCGAAATTCATCTCTGTGTACACTCTCGGGTGTACCCAGCGTTTTGCGCTGTGTGACAGTGGCTGACAGGTGGGCCAGCTGGGGCCGGGGGCCCTGGCTAGTACTGTTCTGTGGACTCGGTCCACAGAGGCGTGGACCGAGCCTGCGCGTGCGTGTGGTGCACGTGGGCCGCGTGCACCACGTGTGCGCGCGACGCGGCGGGATGTGCCGACGCGGCGCCGACGTGGCCGCCACGCGGACGCCACGCGGACTTGACGTGGCGCGGCGGCTCCGACGCGGCGGAGGCGGGGGAAAAGTTCCCGCCTCGCCGGAGAGCTCGTCGGCGTGCTCTGGAGCTGGCGGAAGGGAGAAATGAGCGGGTGCCGGTGGCCTACGCACGACGGCGGAGCTAGCGGGGGAACGTGTGCACGTGAGCGGGGCGTGAAGCGGCGGCGCGAGCTCACCGGAGCTCGGCCGGGGTTGGGCATGCGCAACGAAGGCGCGCGCACGCGTGGTGCGAGTTTGAGCACTCGTGCGCGTCCGCGGGAGCGCGTGGAGGCTACGAGCGGGCTCGGCCTGGCCGGGGAGCGCTCCACGGCGGCCGGAGAGGAAGGAGAGGGGCGGCGGAGCAACGGCTCGCGGCGCGGGCTAGTCACGAGGGCGCGAGGAGGATGGAGAGGGGGCGCAAAAGAGAGAGCTGGGAATGGGGATGCTCACCTTGGGTCCGGTGGGAGCGGAGAGCGCTGGGGGACGGCGGAATCGCTCGCCGGAGCTGGGGAAGGAGAGAGGGAGAACTAGGGCTCGGTGGCGTGGAAGGGAGAGCGAGGGAGAGAAATGACAGAGGGAGAGAAGGGAAGGGCCGGGCGCTCTTTTTATACTCGCTCGAAGGCGGTGGAGAGCCGGGAAATATCCCGAGTTCGTCGGGATATTTCGCCGGAGTTCGATGGCGCGCGGCGCGAGGGTGGGGGACGGGCGCGCGACGGCAGCCACGCGGCGCGGAGGAGAGAGGGGGCCCCGGACGTGGTGTGAAGAGGGCGGCGCGTTGCCTTGACGCCACAGCGGCGCGGAGCTCGGGCTCGCCGGATTTTATGGCGGAGGGGCTAGGGTTTCATGGCTTGTCGGCGGAAAGGAGATGGGGGCCCGGACAGAGGAGGGGAGAGAGTGGCGCGTGCGCTGCGTGGGAGAAAGGAGAGGGAGCACGGCGGCGGGGGCAGTAACGCCCGTGCTTCGCGCCGGCCGGTCAGGCGGCGGCGGCGGCGCGAGGTCGACGAAGGCCCCGGGCCCGCTCGTCAGTGACTCGCGGCGGGCGGACGGGCCGGGCGGAGCTGGGCCGCGGCGCGCGGACGGCCCAGAGGCCGGGCGCGGGAGAAAAGAGAGGAGGGAAGATGGGCCGGGCGCGGGAGAAGAGGGGAGAGGCGGCCCATCAAGCGGAGATTTGCTTATCATTTTCTGATTTTGGATTTTGGATGAAATTCAAGAGAATTTGAATTTGAATTTGGGATTGGACTTCAACACTCACACAAACAATTAAATAAAGACAATAAAAAGGCAAAAATGCACATGATTATTTCATGCATGGTTTTAATTTCGAGAAAATTCAATTGAGTCCTATTTTTGATCTAGTCCATTTTTATTATTTGAAAATTTTTGAAAAGGCCCAAATTTTAGGGTTTGTCGAGATGGTCAAAAATACGGGTGCTACAGTCTTGACTTATATTACGGGGAGAAGGAACGGTATCCAGAACTGTTCCAAATTTAAACTCTGGAGTGAACTCAGAAAAATCAGATTAGGATATCAAGTCCCCAGCCTCCGCAATCGACTGCTGCTGAAAACAAGAAATGCAGATTGAAGTTTCACTAGGCTTATTCTGCAGAATAAGGTCAACACAGGTGGTACCTTAATCAAGAAAAATTGATGAAGTAAAAAAATAATATGTAAGATGGGACACAAACTGTGATAATCTCACAACCATGACCATATCCAAATAAAACTATCCAGCTACATAATTTAGAAACTAAACATGGGACCATGAAATTGGAGCAACACAATGCTACTGCTAAACCTTGGCGAAATAAACAACTTAATCTATAAGATGACAACCTCCAATCCACCCACCCAGAAGACACCTAAATAAATGATCCAGCTAAACATAGGACAATGAAAAAGGACCGACACAATGCTAGCTACTGCGAAACCTTGGCGATATTCTGCGAGTTCAGCAGACTTCCTGTGTACAGGCCAACTGCACCAAGACGTCTCGTGTGCACCTTGGAGAACACGTTGGTCGTGGGATCATACAAGAGGAGCACTCCCTTGGTGTGAAGAAAGATAGCAATCCTCCCATCATCGAGCAACAGCAAAGGTTTCACCTTCTCGTTGGCTGGGATAACCGATTTAGGGGCCCTTATGCTGTATTGCTTCACCCAGACATGATTCTTAGAATCTGTTAGGAACCAAAGGTCAAAGCACCGAGAATCATCACGCTCGTGTACCAGAACTAAGTTGCCATTCAGTTCAGCTAAAATTGATCCAGACCACATGTCATCGTACTCCATTTCTTCACCGTCATCGGAACTCCCATCGTCAGAACTCCCATCATCATCTTCCACTGGACGTGGCCCTGGGATAGTTGTCCATTGCTCCGTCGCAAGATCAAAACATGCGATAAAGTCCGGCTGTTCGTCAGGGTCATATCCCCACGTCATTTCCTCCTCATGTTGAGCCGCGTACTCATCCGACCACAAGTAGTAGACAGACCCGCCAACAACAACACCGCTGTCCACGTCGACGGGGAACTCGGAGCAGCTCGCTGTAGTTCTCCACCGAGTGGGGTAGGGGGCGTTGATGGTAAGAACACTGCAGACCAGGCAAGAAGTGTCATCCAAGTCATAAGGTGTTTTCTCCCTGGAGGCCATCCTCAGCACCTTGTACTCTCCTGTGGACTCCACACGACCCAGTGCAAACACACAATAGGCAGGACTTCGGGGGCTGGGCAAGTGCGAGACGGTCCCGGCGGCCGGGTTCATCAAGGAGCAGCTACCGTTCGTGTCCGCAGCGCAGATGAGGTCAAGGCCCGAGCACACACAGGTGCGGCCCTTGGCAACGCGTAGCCGCTTGACGAGATGGCCGGACAGATCCATGAGGTAGACGGGTTCGCCGTTGCCTTTGAAGGAGGCCACGATGAGCGGGCCTGGGTGGCGGGCGTCGTGCGCCTGGATGAAGAGCGGGTCGGTGGTTAGGGCCCGCCATGGCCGGCAGACCGCACGGAAGCGGCGGATCTCTTTGGCCGGGAGCCGCACCAGGATGTCGAACACCACGTCCAGAGGCAGGACCCCGTGGCTAGCAGCGGCGGCGGCGGTTGGATTAGTTTCCATTATCACCGATGCCTGCGACATGAACTTATACAGGAACTAATCAAACATGGATATATAGCAAACTGCACTCTGAAAAAATGTAGCAAACTGCACTCTGAAAAAATGTAATGGGAACGCCGGGATTGTGTGTGAGATTTATAATAACGGGAGGGCAAGCTGCACCCACATGATTTGGTATTTCGAGATATTTTCTGAAAGTAACTGATTCGTTGCCGAAATATATAATCACGGAAAGGCAAGCTGCACCCACATGATTTGGTATTTCGAGATATTTTCTACAACTAACTGATTTGTTCCCGAAAACACGGTAACGTTTTGTTTGCGCTGAGTTGATTTGGCATGATCGTACTCCTCGTATATCCCGTTCGGCCGCAGCAAACTGATTTGGATTTGGCCACAGACGTCCGCACCTTGCCAAGTATAACTATAGAATTATTATATATTTTCTTCTTTTTTTGAGATGGAAAGAAATTCCATTAACTGATGGCCGACGCCTGATCGGCGGCCACTAAATGGTTTACAGCAGGTTTTCCGTCAGGCCAGATAGATATGCCCATCAGTGCATATCTGAGCTCCAAACTTTGCTAACCAGTCTGCTACACCTACACGGCATAACAAGATCTCGGGTTATGCAAAACAAAACCCTGACAGAAACAAATTATGTGTGTTATCATAAACTTGATATCCCTGAAAACAGTGCCATCTTGAGGACTGAAGCATTAGTTTCTAATTCAATCTTTGAAATGCCAGCATCTGTTGCAAACGTGAGAGCATCATTACAGTGATCAATCTTTCTAGCATTATATGTTTTCTGTGGATTTTCTCCATACTTAAGCCTGATAATATTTCAAATGAAAAGATATTTATTATTTATTTAAGTTCAGGCGGCTATCATAACAGGCTGCGAAGTTCTTTATTTTTTTAATTACATGGTACAATTTAGACAATAACAAAACACGCACACTCACCCCTATGAACGCACATACATAAACCCTACCCTATGAGTATCTTAGAAGACTGAGCCGGCAAAATCCTTGAGATTAATGAAGTCACCACTAGTGACTCGTTATCGACGGCCACATCGCCTACCGCTGAAAGCACAACGTTGTTAAATCCTAAAAATTTCACTCTCACGGAGAGACGAACCCAAGACGAGGTGCTACCGAGGCTTTTGTAACCACTAGACTACATACTCTTTCACAAGTTCTTTATGGTCTCAGCTACTACTGCTGCCAGCACTTCATCCATCTAAACATAGACAAGAGTAAGCCATAACCAATTCATCCATACACAACAATGAATGATAAATACAAATCATAAGACCAAGTACTAATGAATACAATAACAAAATGAAATGAAATAAATTAAGGTACTGGATATGAAAAAGTTTTTCAAAGCGTTGAGAAAAAGAACTAAGGATACTTCACTTTAATTTCATTGAGCAATGCGTGGCAATCAAGCATTTAATTTGCCACCGAGCTCGCTACTAGCTTGAGTGAACAGATTGACCATATTACTGGGAGGAGGCAACGGTATCCAGACCTGTTCCAAATTTAAACTCATTCTCTGATCAGAGAGTATGGAAATAGAGACTGGAATGACCTCAGAAAAATCAGATTACAATACAGTTCCAAGGAAGCATCAACAAGTCATGGACCTCCACAATCTAGACTGCTTCTACTGAAAATAAAAAATGCACATTGAAGTTTTACTAGGCTTATTCTGCACAACTGGGGTCGACACAGCTGATTCTTAGTCAAAAAAAAAATAAAAATTGACAAACACGTTCATAAATGCAGTCTCTGTTGTTGTGAACTGGAGAGATTACATCCCGAAGGGTTGCCTCCATTATCCAGATTAACCTCAATGCTAACTCTACTCTAAGGGTTAGATGCAGGTCACCTTAGAGCAGTGTTTGAGCCGAATGAAGGACGGAACCCCGAAACATGAAAAGAAATAAAGATTTGACATTGTTCTCTTCACTTTGATGGGAATTGTGGAAATAATGCAACAGGTGAGTCTTCACTCTTCAGCCCTCGACGAAACAATCAGTTGATGCCAAATGCTTCAGTCTTTTTTTTTTTCAGGTAAGCGATTGTGCCCAAGACCAGGAGAAATGTCGACCAGATACCTGCTAGACATATACTTCACTAATGGAAACGATAGCAAACACCAAGCATACACGATGCTACATTGCTGAAATAAACAATTGGATTTATAAGGTTGGACAGAAACTGTGATAATCTCCAACCACACAGCACACTCATAATCACTACCAGGCAAAGCAAATAAAATGTTCCAGATACAATTAGAAACTAAACATGAGACTAAGAAAAATGGCAGCGTATCATATGAGAACCAGATTCGTGTGAGAACTATGAGAACTTCAATCTGAGCCACATAATCTTGATCCAAAGGGGGCGCATAGGGAGAGGTGGGAGGAAGGATTTGCAAAATCACCGTCCACTTTTGCAAATCCCCCCTCCCACCTGAATTCATGCGCCCCATTGGATCAAGATCATGTGGTGCAGATTGAAGTTCTCATAGTTCTCACACGAACCTGGTTCTCATAGGATACGTTGCCAAGAAAAATAGAGCAATACACAATGCTACTGCTAAACATTGGCGACACTTTGTGAGTTCAGCAGACACCCTGTATATAGGCCAACTGCACCAAGACGTCTCGTGTGCACCTTGGAGAACACATCCGCCGTGGGATCATACAAGAGGAGCACTCCCATGTCGCGAAGAAAGATAGCAATCCTCCCATCATCAAGCAACAACAAAGGTTTCACCCACCCAATGTTAGTGGTCGTGATAACCGATCTAGGAGCCTGTATGCTGTATTTTTTCGCCCATACATGATTCTCAGTATCTGTTAAAAACCAAAGGTCGAAAAATCGGGAATAGTAACCACGCTCGTGCACTAGAACCAAATAGCCATTCAGCTCAGTCATAGTAGATTCAGACCACATGTCATTGTACTCCACATCCTCGCCATCGTCAGAACTCCCGTAATCTCCATCCACCGGACATGGCCCTGGGATAGTAGTCCACTTCTCTGTCTCAAGATCAAAAGAGGCGATAAAATGCGGTTCTACAATGTCATGACCCTCCGAGATATCCTTCTGAAGTTCAGTTTCATACTCATCCGACAAGAAGTAGTAGACAGATCCGCCTACAACAACACCGCTGTCCATGTCAATGGGTAAATCGGGGCTCTTGGTAGACCTCCACCGAGTGACACAGGAGCCATCGACGATGGTAAGAACACTGCAGACCAGCCAGGAAGTGTCATCGATGTCACGGCTTGTTTTATCCACGCACGGTATCCTCAGCACCTTGTACTCTCCTGTGGACTCCACACGCCCCAGTGCAAACACGCTGTACTCAGGGTCTTGTTGCCACACGCTGTCGCCCCAATCAACCTCCTCGTCTGACGATGAGTGGTCCAGGCAAGACCCTTGCGGCGGTGCATCAGGCAAGTGCAAGACGGCCCCGGTGGCCGGGTTGATCACAGAGTGCCGCCACTTCATGTCCGCAACGCAGATGAGGTCGAGGCGCGAGCACAGACATTTGCGGGCGTCCGCAACAGGCAGCCGCTTGACGACATGGCCGGAGAGGTCCATGAGGTGGACGTGCTCGCCGTCGCCGTCGAAGGAGGCCACGATGAGCGGGCCCGGATGACGGGCGGCGTGCGCCTCGATGAAGAGCGGGTCGGAGGTCAGGGAGCGCCAGTGCCGGCAGACGGCGCGGAAGCGGCAGATCTCTTTGGCCGGGAGCCGCATCAGGATATCGAACACCACGTCCAGAGGTAGGACTCCATGGCTGGCGTTGGTGGCGGCGGCTGGATTAATTTCCATTGTCACCAACGCGTTCTACATGAACAAATATGCAGGATATCAGACACTAATCAAACATGGATTCGTAGGAGACGGCGACGACAGAAAAAGACGTGGAGTGCTTAATTACCCCAGAACTGTTGGGCCTCGACGAGCACGATCCCACGCCAGGCAGATGCGGCGGCGGCGGAGCACGGCGCACCCGCCTGCGGTGGCGGTGGTGCCAATGTCGCAAACTGCACTCTCAAAATTAGTAATTGGAATGCCGGGCTTTTGTGTGAGATTTATAATCACGGGAGGACAAGCTGCACCCACATGATTTGGTATTTCAAGATATTTTCCGCAACTAACTGATTTGTTGCCGAAAAGACTGTAACGTTTCGTTTGCGCTGAGTTGATTTCGCATGATTGTACTCCGTATATCGCGGAGTATGGTGCAATTGACACAAACGTCAGCAACTTGCCTTGCTTATAACTTTAGAATTATTATATGTTTCCTGTGAATATGGGTTTGTCCCAATTTTAGCCTGATATTCAGGGGTGGGCAAAAAACCGGGGACGCGTCGCTGACGCATACGGCAAAAAGAATTCACCGCCGGCCCACCCCCCGCGACGCTTCTTCCCCGGCGAGCTCGCGCAGCGCAGCCGCCGACGCCATCCCCGGAGAATCCTTTAGCTGCGTGGGTTTGTATCCCGAGATTCCTCTTCCTCCTCCGCCGGACATAGAGAAGGTTTGGGGGGCAGCGGCGGCCCGGCGGTGGGTGGCGGCGCGGATGTGCGGCGAGGCGGCGACGGCGCCGCCGTGGCCGCAGGCGGCAGGAAGGCGGTGGGCGGGGTCGGCGGCGGGGGCGTCGTGGCCCGACGAGTTAGCGTGGCGGCGGCGCGGGGACGGCGGTGGCTTGAGGGGCGGCAGCGGCGAGTGCGGGCGGCGCGGCGAGGCGGCGAGGCGCCGCCGGCCGCCGGATTTGGTTGCGGGCGGGGGCGGGGAGGGTGCGGCGGGCTGCGACGATGCCGGGAGGCGGCGGAGCGGCAGGGATGGCGTTTGGTCGGCGGGGGGCGGTGTTGGGCGTGAGGAAGACGAAGAACAGGGGTGGGCTACGCGCGGATTCGTTCCGCCCAGGGCGTGAGCGACGGGGCCCCAAAAAACCGATGCCGGAACCGAAAAACCGAGAGCGTAAAAACCAAAATTCCAGTCTTTGGTTAATTGTTTGCTTACTGGCCTTACATAATGGATTTTTTTTTAAAAAAATAGACAGTACCCTTGAGTACCCGAACTACCCAAATAATTGAATTATCATTGATAGGTGTTGGGCCTAGGACATAGACTCTGGCCATGGTCACGTAGCATCTGTTACTTCGCCATATTCGTTTTTCCTCAATCAAATTTGATTGCATGGTATATTGTGGATATAATAATTTTGATTTTATTTTTTCTGCAAATTCGTGCTAATATTGGGTAGTTTGGGTAAAACTGAAGACCAAACTGAAATTTAAGAACCCAAAGTTGTTGGGTACCTAAAGTTTTATTGTCATTTGGGTAGCAATTTTAGATAACCAAAAAAAATCAGACCAAAATTTCTATAAAAAAACCCAAAAAATCGGACCAAAATTTTGGGTATGACGGAATGTCCACCCCTACCGATATTCCAAGTGAAAAGATATTTAATAGGGATGAAAAGGATTGATTCGGAGCTGGTGATTAATACCTTGTCCATATCTTAATCTACTTTTCTTCATCAGATTCGGAGCGGGGTGGATAATATGCGGATAGAGGTATGGATACGGATTTTTCCGGGTCATGAAAATGGGACAAATTAGGACCGGAAGCTAGACTTCGAATGTTTGCTATAATACATCTATCGATAGAGAATTATATGTCAAATAATAATTCATCAAAGTATGTAGAATAGCTAGCAGCAACCATACAATAACCAAGAAGATCCAAACTACAAGCTCTCGGTTTAAAGTATCAAGTAATTAAGCATGTAGAAAACATAAAAGTTCTGAAGCAAACCCCTATTCCTCTTTATTCTCTTTTCCAGTCTTGTCAATACGCCATGGTAAAGCCTCATCATCACTGGGAATTTATTTTTCCCATAATATTGTTAATTAGTATAAATTTCATGATCCTCTATGTTAGAATACATTGTATAGGACCGGTACTTTATTTGTTTTGGGCTTGAGCGCCGGCCTTTCCTTGGCCCGTGCGCCGCCGGCGCGTGCCCTAGGGTTGCGCCCCCTTGATCACGCGATCACGGCCGTCGAGGTTCTCCGGCTCAGTCTATATATTGTATTCCTCTCATTGATCAATACATAACGATTATTCTTGTGAATATCTCTTCTATCATGGTATCACGAGTTCTATCCCATCTTGGGACAATTCGCTTCCACTAAACCCTAACCCTATCACCATGGCTGGCCCTCCTCTCACCGTGGACGAGGCTGCGATCGCAGCCGCCTCCACCGCTGCCCACGACGCCGCCAACAACGTCCTCGAGCTGGACGGCCTCTCGCCTGAAGATCATGCCGCCGCCGCCGCCCTTCGCGATCCAGCCGCCGCCGATCGGGCTCGCGAGGCTGCCGCCGCCGACGCCAGGGCGCGCGCCGAGGATGCCAAGGCCCGCGACGAAGAGGCGCACCGCCGCTGCCGACGCCGACGCCAAGCTCCTCCGCGACGCAGCCGCGGCTCAGGAGCGGGTGCGCGCGGCTGCCGCGGCCCTTGAACGCAAGCGCGCGGCTGCTGCCGCCTTGGAGCACGACGCCGCTGCAGCGCGTGCCCGCCTCGAGCCTCCCGTCAAGGACGACGACGCGGACGCCGCCGCCTACTACGAAGTTGCCTCGGTCGCCAACCTCCACGCCCAAGCCGCCACTGTCCAGAACATCAAGGCTCTTGTGCCGATCGTCCTCGACCTCGCCTCGCCCCACTACCACAAGTGGCGCGGCTACTTCCTTCTCACGCTCGGCCGCTTCGCCCTGACCGAGCACGTACTCTCCGACGACACTCAACCGCACGTCCCGGCTTGGCACCGCATGGACTGCGTGGTGGTCTCCTGACTCTTCAACTGCATCTCCACCGAGCTTATGGAGATCGTTCACGAGCGCGGCGGCATTACTGCCCGTGCGGCATGGCTTGGCATCGAGCAGCAGTTCCTCGGCAACCGCAAAACCCGCGCTCTTCACCTTGACGTTTAGATGCACAAGTTCATGCAGGGCGATCTCCCGGTCACGGAATACTGCACCAAGATGAAGGCCTTCGCCGATGCCCCCGGTGACCTCGGCGACCCCGTCCACGACCAAACTCTTGTTTTGAACGCGCTGCGCGGCCTCAACAAGAAGCTCCAATTCATGGCCGCCCTCATCACGCGGGCTGTTCCCGCTGTTCCGTGAAGTGCGCACCGACCTCCAAATCGCAGAGTTCAACATGCCCCGTGTGGGGCCGACGGCCCCGACCACCGCCCTCGTCGCCGCTGCGTCATCTCCAGCTCGCCCGGCGCCACCGGCCCCCTCCGCACCCGTGCACCCCCTGCCCCGTCCAGCACGCCGAACCACGGGGGCGGCGGCTCCGGCAACAACGGTGGTGGGCGTCGTCGTCGTCACGGCGGGCAGCCCAACTCCGGTGCTGCCGGGTGGCCCTCCATCTATGATCCATGGACCGGCACCATCCGGATGTGGCCCGCTCCTCCCGGCGCGCAGCAACAGCAACATCAACCTGGTGTCCCTCGCCCTGGTGGTCAGCAGCAGCAACACGCCATGGTGGCCGCCCCGTACGGCTACCCGACACCGTACCCGGGGATGCCGTTCCCGGCGCCGTCTCCGTACCCCACGTACCCGGCACCCCCTCAGCATCATCCCGCGCCACGCGCGGCCACGCCCGCGCCGCCGTCTCCTGCGCCACGTGCGGCCACGCCCGCGCTGCCGTCTCCCACGCCAACCCGGTTCGGCGTCGTCTACTCACGCCGTGCTGCCCCGGTCGAGGCGTCGCCTCCCGTCGTGGCCCCTGCTCCGCACCCTCTTCCAGCTGGCGCCGTCCCTATTGCTCCCGTGACCAATGCCCACACCATGGCCACGAGGGGCAAGCTTGGTTTTCGACAGCCGCGCGCTCTGCATGCCACGGCTATCTCACCCATTCCAAAGACATATCGCAACGCGCTCGCCGATCCCAATTGGCGGTGCGCTATGCAGGAGGAGTACGACGCCCTACTGTCCAACAATACTTGGGATCTTGTCCCTTGCCCACACAAGGCAAATGTCGTCACGGCAAGTGGATCTTCAAACACAAGTTTCATTCTGATGGCTCTCTCGATCGGTACAAGGCACGCTGGGTTCTTTGTGGTTTCACTCAACGGCCCGGTGTTGATTATGATGAGACTTTCAGTCCCGTTGTGAAGCCCGCCAATGTTTGCACCGTGTTGACTCTCGCTTGCTCTCAGGATTGGCCCATCCACCAGCTCGACGTGAAGAATGCCTTTCTCCATGGCACTCTGACAGAGACTGTCTATTGCAGCCAGCCCACCAGTTTTGTTGATGGCACTTCCCCGGACCTTGTGTGTCGTTTGAACAAGTCACTCTATGGACTTAAGCAAACGTCGTGTGCCTGGTATAGCCGCTTCGCCACATATTTGCTCTCTTTGGGATTTGTTGAAATCAAGGCTGACACTTCATTGTTCATCTATCGTCGCGGTGCCGACACGGTTTACATGCTCCTCTATGTTGATGACATTGTCCTCACGGTTTCATCGATGCCACTTCTTCGTCGCACAATCGAAGCATTACTGCGAGAATTTTCCATGAAGGATTTGGGTGAACTTCATCATTTTTGGGCATCTCTGTTCAGCGCTCATCGGCTGGCCTTTTTCTCTCACAGCGGCAGTATACATTGGAGATCATGGAGCGTGCAGGCATGAAGGATTGCAGGCCATGCACCACTCCAGTCGACACCAATCCGAAGGTCTCCTCTAATACCGGACCTCCTGTGGCTGATCCCACTGCCTTCCGGACCTTGCCAGGTGCTCTTCAATACTTGACGTTTACACGCCCCGACATATCTTACGCTGTCCAGCAAGTATGCCTCCATATGCATGATCCTTGGGAGCCTCACCTCACTGCAGTGAAGCGTATTTTGAGATATCTCCATGCACCGCTGACCACGGCCTCCTTATTCCTCGGACTTCTCCTGCTGAGTTGGTTGTTTACATCGATGCCAACTGGGCAGGCTGCCGGGACACCCGCAAGTCTACCTCGAGCTATGCTTGTTCCTTGGTTCAAGCCTCGTCAGTTGGTCGTCATAGTGGCAAAACACGGTCTCCAGATCCAGCGCCGAGGCCGAGTACCGGGCAGTCGCCAATGGTGTCGCAGAGGCCTCGTGGTTGCGCCAGCTTCTTCAGGAACTACATCGCCCTCTCGTGCGCACCACGCATGTCTATTGCGACCACGTCAGTGCGGTCTACCTCTCCACCAACCCCGTTCAGCACCTGCGGACCAAGCACATTGAGATCGACCTTCATTTTGTCCGGGAACGCGTCGCCATTGGTGAGGTTCGGGTCCATCATGTTCCCACCACCTCTCAGTTCGCCGACGTCTTCACCAAGGGGCTGCCGACCTCCATCTTCTCGGATTTTCGCTCGAGTCTGAACATTCGTCGAGCCGATGATCAGACTGCGGGGGGGGGGGGGGGGGGGGGTTAGAATACATTGTATAGGTCCGGTACTTTATTTGTTTTGGGCTTGAGCGCCGGCCTTTCCTTGGCCCGTGTGCCGCCGGTGCGCGCCCTAGGGTTGCGCCCCCTTGATCACGCGATCACGGCCGTCGAGGTTCTCTGGCTTGGGTCTATATATTGTATTCCTCTCATTGATCAATACATGACGATTATTCGCATGATTATCTCTTCTATCACTCTAAGCCTCATCATGATGAGCATTTGCCATTACGCCGTGGTCAAGCCTCATCATCGATAGCTAGAGGTACATGTGCACAAGAAGCAAGGACGCCACACGAGTTCACAAGAAAAAAGAAGAGACGGTGGAGGCGGCTCCAGAGGAAGATTGGTCGGCCACCTCATCTCCGGCGGCATCGTCGTCGGTTGAGGAGGGAGGCCCGGCACCCGGTGTTCGCCCCGTTGGTTCCTAGGTCTTTGGTTTAGGTCTTCCTATGACGGTCGCTCTAGGTGGAGGCTACTGCGGTTGTTAGGGTTAGGGTTCCTTTAGTGGTCTGGTCAACGAAAGTGGCAGCAGCGTTGCCATGTTCGTCGGCATGGAGCACTGGAGGACGATGTGTCTCATCAGTGGCGGTGGTGAGTCAAAGGCGTCATCATTGATGGAGAATAAGGTACTCCGGCCCCTCCTTTCTCTTGTTGTGGTTCTTCGTGGCCATGCTTATGGCCTAGTGAGAGCTTGGTTTTCGCTGACATTCTTCTGGATGTTGGTCAGATTTGTGTTTTCCCATGATGAATATGATGGAGGCGACAATGGGTTTGGTGACAAGCTCAATGACGGCAAATTCATCGTATGTGTATGGAAGGTTAGTCTACCTCTCTTTTACGAAAAGGTTGGGTTTCAGTTTTCCTCCGTCGAAGATGCGGCTGACTGTGGTGGATGGTGAGATTGCCGTGTTCGTTCATATCAGAATTGTTATATGTGGTATATCCGTTTAGGATGGTGATCCTAGCTAGATGATGGAATTTACGGTTTTTTCAAGTTTTTTTCTCCGATCAGTAGAGTAGGCGTTGTTGGGGTGGCTTATGTAATCAGGAGATGTAATATGCTTTAATATTAATGGAATTCCCTTTTTGCAAAAAAAAAAAGGAAGTATATGTGCACGACGCACAACAGCCATTCCTGACCCTCAAGATCTTTAAGAATCATATATGTCCGGCTGGCTAATATTGTCGAATAATCCAAATTTGATCTTTGGATAATCCAATTTATTATATTGATACTTTATATCCGTTGGATTTTTGTATTCCTGTATCCCAGAATAAATGAGCATGGGTACAAATATTTATAGATCATAATAATCTGAGTTCTCAGCAACGCAAGCAGCATCATTGGTGAAAATAATAATAATAAAAAAGTTGATCGGGAAAACAAGTCTGAGGAAGGAATGCTCATAAGAAATCCAAACAAAGCTAATAATCGCTATGTATCAATTCGTCTTTTACATAGCCACGTCATGCGTCAGTTGGGCCGGCCAAATTAAACGTCCCGTGTGACAGAAATCCTTTAAAAGACGCGGACGCAAGCGTCATGGCCCTTTCCTTTGTTTCCCACCGGCAGCCCCTCTGGCGCTTTTGACACCGTCGTGCTAAAGTAATCACGCGTGGTGTTTAAGTGGCTCTTCCTCCCCTCGGCCCAGCCCACAAAGCCCCATGCCCGCGCGCCGCGCTTTTGCCCCTGTCGCTCCACCACGTATTGTTCCAGTTAAAGAAATGGATTGTTCCAAGAAAAGAAACCATTTGTTCTGGACGATAAAATGAATTGTTTCAGGTAAAGAAATCAATTGTTCAGGGGAAGAACTGAATTGTTCTTAGGAACCGGAGGCCATGGCGGTGCGGCGGCGGAGCGGGATCAGCGAGTGGGTGCATGGCCAGCGGCGTGTGGGCGACAAGAGAGGGAGACAAGCGGGGTGGCGATCAGGTCGGAGCGGCGCTCGGCGAGCAAGGGGGCGCAGGAACGTGGGGGCAGCACTCAGCGAGCAGAGCAGTGCCAGGCTCTAGCGGCCATGCAAACGAGGCGGAGGAGGAAGACGAAGAAAATACGAAGTCGTTTTGATGGGCCGACACCGATGCTTTAATCAGGCCCAAACCACGCGCGCGGTATATAAGGTTTGCCCATGTCCCTTCCCGTTTTACTCTGTAGAGTCCACACGGAATTCATTCTCCTTTCCCCTCAGATCCAATCGAGAATAGGTGGAGCTCCCACTGCTCGCCTCGCCCTGCCTCCGGCACGGCTGCCGCGCGTCACCTCCTACGCTCCCGTGCCGCTGCCCGCGCCACGCCATTTAAGCCCGTGCATTGCCACCGGCCCATTTGTGCTGCCAGAGCCACTCCCGCCGGAGCCGAGTAAGCCAAATCCTAACCCTAGATCTCTTTTTTAGTAACTTGAAACTTCTTCTACCTGGATCTTCAAAGAGCCTCATAACAAAAAATTCTCAAGTAGAGAAGCCATTTCTTTCTCTCTCTGATACAGATTCCCATCTCATGAAATTTTCAGTTAAGTTATTATTTGAATCGAGGCCGTCCAAGTCGAGTTGAAACTTTTGAAATCCGATTTTTAAAATTTGAGTTGAAACATTTGAAATCAAGTTGAAACTTGGAAATCGAGTTGAAACATTAACTCAGTTTGTTTCAGTTTGATTTGTTCAAGTACATTCTTGTTTTCTTAGGGCAATTTCATTCTTGTTTCGGTTTGTTTCTTTTTCCTGTTTTGGTTTCAGGTGAGAACAGCTGAGGCGGAAGTCGTGTTGCTGTCGGCCCGAGCGGCTCGGGCGCAAAACAAATCGCTCCCCCGTGTGGCCGTGTCGTTCTTCTTATGTGGGCTCGGTGAAGAAGGAAAATGTGGGACCCAGCTGTCCATTTCCCACGACTGCGAACTTAAAATTTTCTGTGTTCGCGCGCCACACCAGAACGGAATCCCACCTCTGCTTGGCTCCACTCGCCGCGAGCTGATTTACTGGAGATCGTGTTGGTTGTTCCAGATCCCGCACCTTGTTCCTCAGCTGCACGGGTTCACTTCTCCGCAAGGACTTCTTGCGCGGAGGAACGATCCTTGCGTCGTCGACTATTCGTGGTCCTTGCCGGAGAGGAAGCCACTGCAGCTCTCCGCCAGTGAGGCGGTGAGGTGAGCTTGCCATCGGTCTAAGTCTCCTTCCCATACCTACCACTCTTCGTTCTCATGACGGTTCTTTACCCGCAGGCTCAACTCCTGCGTGCATCATGTTTGACGGAATGCCTGCCCAAAAGAGAGGAAAAGAGGACGAGGGAGCGCCTGCGGAGGCTGGCGGCTTGAACAGTCTTGACACTCTGCCGGACGCGCTCCTGCATCATGTGCTGTCGTTCCTGCCGGCAGAGGAGACCGTGCGGACGTCTGTGCTGGCCCGGCGGTGGCGCCATCTCTGGAAGTCAGCCCCAGGCCTGCGTATTGGCTGCCTCCGCGACCATGAACCGGTGTCCGTGGCTACGCTTCGGAGGTTCGTGGACTATCTCCTCCTCCTGCGCGGAGCGTCACCTCTCGACAGATGCGAGCTCAGGATCGGTGACTGCTTCGAAGATGAGGAGGACCGCACTAACTGCGTGAACGTCTGGTTCCGACATGCTGTAGCGTGCAAAGTTCGGGTGCTCGTACTCCACTCTTATTATTCCTGGCTCCCGCTAGATGAACTGCCTCTCGTTTCCAAACACCTCACAACGCTAGAGCTTCACTTAGTACGGTGTAACGACAGTTTCCTTGACTTCTCTAGTTGTCCAGCGATGGAACATTTGAAGTTTAAGTACTGCCTCTTCTTACAGGCCACAAAGATCTCATCTGATTCCCTAAAATGTCTCTGCATCTCTGGCTCTCCTTTTTCTGAGGATTCCCGCCCACGAATTTATGCCCCAAATCTGGTTTCATTGCATCTGGATGTTCGTTGGGGCAGGACTCCTGTCCTTGAGAGCATGCCATCACTAGTGGAGGCATTTGTCCGAGTAACAGATTGTTGTGACCGGTGTGATAAACTATGTGATGCTGGCCAGGATTGCAATTGTGAGTATTGTGACAGTGGTGGTATTGGCAATGGCAGTTCTGTGCTTCTAAAAGGTTTATCAAAAGCAAGGAAATTGGTGTTGATCTCTACACCCCAAATGGTATGTTTACACCTTACCTGAGTACAATTGTAACTTTATATGTAAGTCCATTATTTCCGCTGAGTTATCTATATCATTGTTGGAGACTGACAGATGTTGCTTAGATAAGCGTTAGCTTTTTGTATCCCTTGCCACCAACTTAAATTTCCACTGCAAGGATCGTCTCATCTTTTGACTTGTAATTTTTCCAGTTTATTTTCAAAAGGGATTTGAGATGGTGCCCTACCTTTAGCATGTTAAAGACTCTGTTGCTCAACGATTACTGGTGTGTGCCTGATGATCAACGTGCCTTGGCTTGTATTCTTGTACACTCACCGGTTCTTGAGAAGCTAACCCTTCAGCTCTTTTCTAAGGTACACACTTCGTAATTTTTCAATTGCTGAATTTTAGAATTAGTACACTCCTGGTTGATATTGGAAATATGTTGTCTTTCGCAAGTGTTCACTGCAGGGGCCTAAACATAAAATGGAAATGAAAGGAACATTCAGCTCGAGGAAACGATCCACTGCAATTTCAGGGCACCTTGAGATAGTCGAAATCAAGTGTGAAGTTGTTGATGAGAGAGTTTTCAAAGTTCTGAAGTTCCTGTGTACATTTAACATAAGTAAGCTAACTTGAGCTCTCCTTGTTTTCAGCATTCTTGACATTTCATAACCTTCATTTGCACGAACGAAAGGAAGAAGTAAATTGTTCGTTAGAAAAGTTTCTGAATGCTACGACCTAGAACAGCAAGTAATGAAGAAATGAAAAAAATGAAAACCCTTTACTGTATAAATGATTTGCCGGCACATAAGTGCATAGAGTTAAGTGAGTATATAGTTGCACTACATTGAATATTGTTGTGGACGCGTTCATCGGGCGCACGTACCAGCGTCGCCCGCGTGAACCCAAGGCAGCTGCGGCGAACCAAAGTGGCTAAGGACGCGGCGAACGGCATCAGCAAGAATAAAGCGGGGAGTTGTTTTGATTAGTTGGAGTCCTTATCAGTTTAGTTGGAGTTTGTTAGGTTGGCGCCTAATCTATAAAGGTAGCCGGGTCATTGAGTTCTAGGTATCGAAGAACTAGGTCTCCCTGTTGGCGAGAGCTGTTCATCGGTCACCGTGGCTGACCTTCAGTCCGGCGACGATAACCGCTCGTCGCCGCCCAGATATCCAATTCGTTCTTGTTCCCAATCCATCGCATTGCTTGTTTCTCCACTGCGTTCTCCTCGTAGACCACGTCGTATCAATTTGGTATCAGATTCATCTGTCGCATCGCCTCCCATGGCCGGCGACACGTTCGATCCTGAGACCATGAGCGACTCCGAGAAGCTCACGCGCCTGCTGGCTCAAGTGGCCACCATCAACAACCGCCTGGACTCCCACGACACGCGCCTTTCGCGCCAAGAAAAGCGCGCCGACGACGACGCCCACCCAGAGCACCGCAGCAGCAACAGCGGCGGCGGCGGCGTTCCGTCTCCCGAGCGTCGCGGCCCTGGTGGCAGTGGCTGCGGCGGCTGCGGCGGCGGTGGCGGCGGCCGCGGTGGCCATTTCGACGATGATCGCCGCCACGGTTCGCGCCTCCCCAAGATCAGCTTCCCCAAATACGACGGCGAGGTTGATCCGCTCACGTGGGTCAACAAATGCGAGTCGTATTTCCGCGGCATGCGCACGATGGCGGAGGAAAAAGTTTGGCTCGCCTCCCTCCATCTTGACGGGGCGGCGGCGGACTGGTACTACGCGCTGGAGTTCGACTTCTACGTCGTCTTGTGGGCGCGCTTCGTCGAGTACATCAATCTCCGCTTCGGCCCCCCGATCCGCGCCAACGCCCTCGCCGAGCTCAAGGACCTCCACCGCACCGGGACGGTCGAGGAGTACCAGCGGCAGTTCCTGGCGCTCCTGTGCCGCTGCGAGGACTTGACGACGCAGCAGCAGATCAACCTCTTTACTGCCGGCTTGGGCAAGCCGCTCCGCACCGACGTCGAACTCCAGTCGCCTTCCAACCTGCAGATGGCGATGAGCCTCGCGCGCGCGTACGAGCAGCGCGTGGCGGACGAGATCAACTCCAGCAAGTCGACGTCCCGCGGCGCCCCACGCTCCACCCCGGCGCCCTCCAAGCCCGCGGCGACAACCACGGCCCTGACGGTCCGGCCAGCCGCGCTTGCAGCACCACCTCGTCCCCGGTTCCGCCGCCTTCCACCGGAGGAGCTGGCGGCCAAGCGCGCGAACGGGGAGTGTTACTACTGCCCGGAGAAATACGTCGATGGCCACAAGTGCTCCGGCAAGGGCCTCTTCATGCTTGAAGTTGCGGAGGGCGAGAACGTCGATGACGCCCTGGAAGAGCTCGGCATCTCCCTCCACGCGCTCACGGGAATCGGCACCGCGCACACCATGCGCCTCGAGGTGACGATCGGCGGCGAGACGTTCGTCGCCCTCGTGGACTCCGGCTCCACGCACACCTTCATCCACGACGAGGTCGCCACCCACCTCGGCCTCAACGTCCTGCCGCGGCCCAGCCTCTCCGTCAAGGTGGCCAACGACGACCGTGTACGCAGCGCCGGCGTCTGCCCGCGCACGCTCCTCACCATCGGCAATGAGCGGTTCATCGTCGACATCTACTCGTTGCCGCTGCACGGCTTCAACCTCGTCCTCGGCGTCCAGTGGCTGCGCACCTTGGGCCCCATCACCTGGGACTTCGACGACCTGACGATGAAGTTTTGGCGCAACGGCGACGTCGTCAAATGGTCGGGTGTCCGCAGCTCCTCGGTGTTCTTCTCCGCCGCCATCAACGCGGACGACAACCTCATGAACGTCCTCATCACCGAGTTCGACGATCTCTTCGCCGACCCACGCGGCCTGCCGCCGGCACGACCGCAGGACCACCACATCCACTTGCTGCCGTCCGCGCCTCCGGTTGCTGTCAGGCCGTACCTAGCACTGGGCACAAAACCCGAGATCCGAAATCCGAACCCGAAAAACCCGACCCCGAACCCGATATACCCGAAATCCGATGCCCGATGTTAATTATCGGGTTGGAAGTCATGAAACCCGAATTAAGTTCGGGTCAAATTGGGTCTTTGCCTACGGTACCCGATTTACCCGATTGACCCGAATGTACAGCAGCCCATTAACCTTTAGCTTTTGGCCCAGCCCAAAACATCCCAACCCTAGCTGCCTCACGTTGCCTCCTGCCAACCAACGCCCTGCAGCCACCATCTCAAGAAAATAAAAACGCCCTGCGGCCACAGCTCCACGCGAGCACCGCACACCAGCCAGCTCACTTGCCTCCATGTACGCTGCATCTAAAAATCCAAAAAAGCCGAAGCCCGCTGCAACAGCTGCCGTCGGTGCTCACCGCCGCCTGCCCCTCCCGCTTCCTCCCTTCTCCCACGGCGCCGAGGGAAGGCGCAACCGCTGCGGCCAGCAACGCCTTGCTGCCGCCCCACAACTCGGCACATCGCGCTGCTGCCCTGATGCACGACAGCGAGAGCGGGCTGGAGGCCATGTCCTCACGGAACGACAGCGAGAGCCGGCGCAGGACCTTGACGGCGGGCGGCGCTGCTGCCGTTGGAAGGGAGAGGGGATCGGGTAAATCGGGATTACCCGAATCCGAACCCGAACTATCAGGTACCCGAATTGTCGGGTTCTTCTTTTTTCGGGGAATTTCGGGTGCTGTTTCTCAAAACCCGAATTTTGGAAACCCCGAATTACCCGACCTGAACTGCTCGGGTAACCCGAACGCCCAGTGCTAGCCGTACCGCTACCCCCAGCTGCTGAAAGACGAAATTGAGCGCCAGTGCGACGACATGTTGGCCCAAGACATCATCCGCATCAGCACGTCGCCATTCTCCTCACCGGTGCTCCTCGTCAAGAAGCCGGACAACACTTGGCGGTCCTGCGTCGACTACAGAGAGCTCAATGTGCAAACCGTCAAGGACAAGTTCCCGGTGCCTGTGGTGGACGAGCTCCTTGACGAACTGGCGGGGGCCCGCTTCTTCACCAAGCTCGACCTCCGCAGCGGGTTCCACCAGGTGCGCATGTACGACGCCGACATCCACAAGACAGCGTTCCGGACGCACCACGGGCACTACGAGTTTCTCGTGATGCCCTTCGGCCTCACGAACGCGCCTTCTACCTTTCAAGCCTTGATGAACTCCGTACTGAAGCCGTTCATTCGTCGCTTTGTGCTTATGTTCTTTGATGACATTCTCGTGTTCAGCTCTTCTTGGTCAGAACATTTGCAGCACGTCAAGGCCGTCTTCCAGGCGTTGCGCGACCACCAGCTGTCACTGAAACGCTCCAAGTGCTCCTTTGGCGCCCCATCCGTGACATACCTGGGCCACGTGGTGAGCGCCGATGGCGTCGCCATGGACACAAGCAAGGTGGCCGCCGTGGAGTCGTGGCCACGCCCGCGGACATCAAAGCCTTGCGGGGGTTCCTCGGCCTCGCCGGGTACTACCGCAAGTTCATCGCGGGTTACGGCGCCGTCGCGGCGCCGCTGACGGCGCTCCTCAAGAAGGACGCATTCTCCTGGAGCACGGACGCCGAGGCCGCCTTCGCCGCCCTCAAGCATGCGCTGACGACCGCGCCGCTCCTCCAGCTGCCGGACTTCGAGCGTCGCTTCGTCGTGGACTGCGACGCCTCCGGTACCGGCTTCGGCGCCGTCCTGCACCAGGGCGACGGTGCTATCGCGTACTTCAGCCGCGCCGTCGCACCACACCATGCCAAGCTGCCGGCGTACGAACGCGAGTTGATTGGGCTCGTCAAGGCGGTGCGCCACTGGCGTCCCTACCTCTGGGGCCGCCTCTTCACCGTGCGCACCGACCACTTCAGCCTCAAGTACATCCTCGACCAGCGCCTCTCCACCATCCCGCAGCACACGTGGGTCAGCAAGCTCTTCGGCTACGACCTCACCGTGGAGTACCGGCCAGGGAAGCAGAACGCCGCGGCCGACGCGCTGTCCCGCCGCGACATGGACAATGATGAGGTGGCGGCCAACGCAATATCGTCACCTACGTTCGAGCTCTACGACCAGCTCCGCGACGAGCTACGCACGGACTCGCAGGCGCGCGACATCCGTGCTAAGCTGCTCGCCGGCGAGGCTGATGCCGGCTGGACGGAGGTTGACGGCATCCTGCTGTACCACGGGAAGGTGTTCGTGCCCGACGCGTCCTCGCTGTGGCCCCAACTTCTGGCGAGCGCACACGAGGGCGGTCACGAAGGCTGCCAGAAGACTATCCACAGGTGGCGCACGGCATTCTACAACGCCACTGCCGTCCGCCGCATCCGCGACTTCGTCAAGAGTTGCGCGGTGTGCCAGCGGAACAAGACGTCACACCTCCACCCTGCCGGCCTGCTCCAGCCACTGCCGGTGCCGTCCAAGGTGTGGAGCGACATCTCGATGGACTTCGTCGAGGGTTTCCCTCGCGTCGGCGGCAAGTCCGTCATCTTGACGGTGGTGGACCGCTTCTCCAAGTTCGCCCATTTCATCCCACTGAGCCACCCCTACTCTGCTTCGTCGGTGGCGCGCGCCTTCTCCGAGCACATCGTACGTCTTCATGGGTTCCCTTGTTCAATTGTAAGCGACAGGGACCCCATGTTCACAAGCACGTTCTGGAGCGAGCTCTTCAAGCTGGCTGGCGTCGACTTGCACACCAGTTCGGCGTTCCACCCGCAAACCGACGGCCAGTCCGAGGTGGTGAACCGCGTCATCACCATGTACCTGCGCTGCCTCGCCGGAGATCGCCCCCGCTCGTGGTTGCAATGGCTTCCATGGGCGGAGTACTGCTACAACTCCTCCTACCAGACTGCGATCAAGACCACGCCATTCCGCGTCGTCTACGGACGCGACCCACTGCCGCTCGTTCCGTACCAGTCAGGTGCGTCGCGCGTCGCGGCCGTCGACCAACAGTTGAAGGACCGTGACGAGTTCCTCACGGAAATTCGCGAACGCCTGCTGCAAGCCCAGGATGCCATGAAGAAGCACGCTGACCAGAGCCGCCGTGACGTCGTTTTCGCGGTCGATGATTGGGTGTGGCTCCGTCTCCATCGCCGCTCCGCCTCTGGCATCACGCCCGCACACTACTCCAAGCTCGGGCCCCGCTTCTACAGGCCGTACCAGATCACGCATCGCGTCGGTGAGGTGTCCTACCGCCTCCTCTTCCACCCAAGGCTCGCATCCACGACGTCTTCCACGTGTCGCTGCTCAAGAAGTTCGACGGACCACCTCCGGATGCTGTCGTGCCATTGCCCACCGTGTACCACGGCTGCGCCTTGCCCACTCCGCTCAAGGTGGTCCGGGCTCGCCGGAACAGAGGCCGCTGGGAGCTGCTGGTGCGCTGGGAGGGGCGCACCGAGTCTGAGATGTCGTGGGAGCTGCTTGAGGACTTCGCCAAGAACTACCCTGATGTGCAGCTCGCGGACGAGCTGTTTGTCGGGGAGGGGGGTAATGTTGTGGACGCGTTCATCGGGCGCACGTACCAGCGTCGCCCGCGTGAACCCAAGGCAGCTGCGGCGTACCAAAGTGGCTAAGGACGCGGCGAACGGCATCAGCAAGAATAAAGCGGGGAGTTGTTTTGATTAGTTGGAGTCCTTATCAGTTTAGTTGGAGTTTGTTAGGTTGGCGCCTAATCTATAAAGGCAGCCGGGTCATTGAGTTCTAGGTATCGAAGAACTAGGTCTCCCTGTTGGCGAGAGCTGTTCATCGGTCACCGTGGCTGACCTTCAGTCCGGTGACGATAACCGCTCGTCGCCGCCCAGATATCCAATTCGTTCTTGTTCCCAATCCATCGCATTGCTTGTTTCTCCACTGCGTTCTCCTCGTAGACCACGTCGTATCAAATATATTTGTTGACTTCTGGAATAGTGCTGATTGTTTGACTTGTTGATTAGTTTGGAATCGACTGTGCTTTTCTGTCAGCTTTCTGTCAGCTTGCTGATTCAGAACTTCTGAATATTATCTCATATATCTGCACTGTTAGTAACTCAATACGTTGACCTTTTATCTTGTCACTTCTCTTTTTCATGATGGTTCATTAGGTATTATAAGTGACCTACCCTTTTGATCGAATCAGCCTTCATCCATTTCTTCACACAAATTAACTGCACACATTTCAATACCTTTTCTGATTGCACGTGCCTCATTTCCTCCCCCTCCCCTTTTTTTTGGAACGTGCCCCATGCTCTTTATATATTATTATTACAGATATTAGCATGGCACCTATATACAGTATTTCTAGGAAATCTCTATACAGCATCTGTATCAGTATGTACTAATATGTCAAATTCTTTTTTACTTTTCCTTGTTTAATCTCAGTTTTGCTTTGCTTTACAATTGATGACACTTACCCAACAAGTGTAGAAATTTATAGTGACGCATGTTCTGTATTCTGATTTATGCTTTGCGCACGAGTTGCCTTGCATCTGAACAAAATACAGGAACTCACCTATTTCAAAACTTCAAAATTTGATATGTTCCGAAAACAATGTGTACTCTGCATTATTCTCAAAATGCAATCTCGTTAGAAGCACAAATGGTTTGTCAACATGCCTAGAGAACAAATCAGACCAACTATATATGTTAATCTGATTAAGCTTATTGTTGGTTGAGTGGACTGGCTCTTCCTGCACTTTAGATTTCTGTTAAATAACTGGGTTCTCTATTTCTGTAGGATAACAACTAACTGTGAACTTGTTGTTCCTTTTCACTTTTCTACAGCCTTCAGCTGCTGACTAGAGTTGCAGGAAGATTTGGGTAACAATGGGTGATGTCTCTCATGTTGAGGAAATGCAAGGCTAAAATCCACTGCCACCAGGTTGGCGTCTTTATCTATGGTTACTTTGGTATCTTAAGCCAGTTCTAGACTTCTAGCCCGTGTTGAATTGCCAGCGTACAGACCTGGCAGTTCGTGTGATGTAAATTTATTTTCACTTTTGGTTCATGTGAATTTAAACGACGATCCAGACCCGTTAAGGCATCATTAGCATACTTTGATTCAGCATTGAGATGACTTGACATGTTCTCTCGTAATATAATCCTTTCTGTTATCACTGGTTTGCCCGTGGTTATTTGAAGGTCACTCAGCATGAATAAACACGTTTAAATTCAGCGGTACCTATGATCATGTTTATGTTTTGAATCAACGAGTAGTCGAGTATTCACCCCTGACCTTGGCCACCCTCATGTTATGCCTATTATGGTATCGTTGGTATGTATTGCTCCCGGCCACGATTCCCTACCAAGTTTGAATTTGTGGTTGATGCCACTATACCCTAGGCTCGATTCGCATTAATCTCGAGAATTTGCCATCTAAATAGAAAAATAAGAGCCGCAAAAATAATACTCTTTTACCATGCTCCTTTGATTTTTTTTTAATTGCGTCCCTGATCAACCTTAGCACAACACAAAAATTGTGTCCTTTGATTTTTCTCAGGTTCCCACCCATCGCGATATCCATTCATCTCCACCTAGCATAGCCTTCCCTGCTGCCATCCCTTCTTTCCCGGCGTCGGCTGTCGCTTGCCTCCACTGCTGCCACCACTCAATCTCTTTGGAGCCGTCTCCCTTGATCACGACCTATACTAACACGCTAATCGTGTCAAAGTATGCAAGTCCAACAACCTTCCCAGCTATTGCCTTTGAGTTGAGGCACCAATCCCGTCAACCAATGCTACCTGAATATAGCTCATCCGAGTTGTAGCTATTGCCCAAGAAGATAGCAACTGCCAACTTTTCATAGACTAGTAAATATGCACGTGCGCCACGCACGTGTCCGACCAAATGACATCACTTGGCGGACTCTAACACAAAATAACAACAATATGATGCATCATGTACTTATCATTAAAAATACACTTTTGACACATTATTGCATTTAAATACCAATGCACAATATAAAATGCCGCATGTATAGAAGTACCAAAGCATGACCAACAAATACATCACTTGGCAGGAATTATATTTAATTTAATTATTTGTTTTCCTAATTTAATACATGCTTCTCTGTAGTTCAGACTTGAGCTTTTCTCGTTCTAATGGTCTCTCAAATGCGAATGATGCCCAGAGAAGGGAACAGGCGACGTGAGCGACCCGGCCGCTGGCGACTTGAGGGCGGCTCCCCTCCCCTCCGGTGGCCTCTCCGGCGCCGGTAGGTGGGGGGGAGCGGGCCTCCCGCGCGTCTGGGGCGAGTTCCCTCCCGGGGAGCGATGGGGGCGACCCCCCTCTCCCCGTGGCTAGGGTTAGTGTTCCTCCAGGATGTCGGGTTGGATGGAGAAGGCGGTGTCGACGATGGCGGCAACTTCCCTGACCAGACGAATTGGAGGATTTGGTGTCGAGTCAGCGATGACGAAGTGGAGGCGTCGTCGCTGTTGAACTTGAATAAGGTACTCCGGCTCTTACTCCATGGCGTGGAGGTCAGGTATGGCCGAGACACAGGGCTAGTGAGGTTAGGTCTAGGCAGAGTCCTAGGTTGGTTCAGTGTTGATGGACATCTTAGGATTGATGGACATCTAGACATTTTTGTTGGTCACGGTGTGCATTTATTCTAGAAAAAGAAAACAGGTGTGCCCTTTAAACTACATGTCCCTGAAAAGAAATTCTGTAGAACTTGCAAAGGCAACAAGAAGGCAGATTTACATCAGATTGCAGTATAGCATACAGAGGAGTGACTCATTAATCTCCTTAGTACCAAATACAGATGTGTTTTTTAGTGACTCATTAATGAAATATCAAGCCAGCGACAATACTAAATTATCTGAAGGAATTATTTCTAGTCACTACAACAATCTTGACATTCTATGACGTTTTTCTTGTGACAACACACCGTTTCGTCATAAAGTGTGTTAGGTTTATGACGTTTTTTAGTAAATCTGGTGATTTATGACGAAAACCAAAATCCGTCATTAAATTTGGCCACAAAATCGTCATAAATCAAGACACCATCATCTTATGACGAACAAAAATGTCATATTTGGTAAATAATAAACGTCACAAATGGTTATGACAAATATGAATCGTCATTAACAAATTTTGTTTATTTTTTACCAAAATTTATGACAAATATGAATTGTCATTACGTGGCCCACTTGTAAAATAAATGACACGCAGGACCCACATATATTATTTATTCAATAAAAAGCAAAATTTAATTGATAAAATGTGAGTTTTTGATAAATAATTTTTTCAGATCATGCACACGTGGCCCACCTATGGTTTGGTCCCACAACTTGTCAAGTGGGACCCACGTGTCATGTTTTAAAAAAATAAAAATATTGCAAGTAATGCTTGAGATTAAGCCCAAGAGGACTAGAAAGGCAGCAGCTCTTAAACTTTACGGATGGGCCTATGTATGAGCAGGCCGCAATTGCCCTCAGCCACTCCGGTGCAATGGGCCGCATTAATCACCAGCCCACATAAGCCCTTCCCTTTCCCGGCCCGATCCTCCTCGGCGCGCACGGAGGAAGCGTATTACTCGCGAGGCGCTTTCAGTGCCTGAACGAAGAGGCCGGCCCCACACATCAGCGAGTCGAGGTAATGCAGGTGGGGCACACCATCTATTAGTCTGACATGTGGGACCCAACGTCATTAAAGTTTAAAAAATTGTTTTGCGAGTCGAGGCACTGCAGCTGAGGCGCGCCATCTATTTGGTCTGACATGTGGGACCAAGGGTCATCTAAGTTTAAAAAATTGTTTTGCGGACCGCCCGTCACCAGCACCACATGCAACCCAGGCTGCGAGTGAGGAATCGATCCGAGGATCAGCACCAGCACCAGCAGCCCGGAGGCTGTGGGCGCGGCATGGGGCGGCCCGCTAAGGCCACCGGTGAGACAGAGCAGAGGAGACTGGCAAGGTATCAAGTGAGTTCGAGAGGGGCAAATCCACTTCATTTATAAGCAGGTGCGGCGCGCGCTGGGCAGCCGATGTGGGACTAAACTTCAGCGCGGCCACGCGCGCGGGATGTGAAGGCGGCTCCCGCGTTTACATTTCCGGCCCTCTCGCCGGATGCAACGGGCCGAAATCAGACGTGCCCCAAACCAGCCCATAAGCACCGGGGCGATCGTCCTCCAGTTCCTGGCCCGATGCTATTCCACGCAGCGCCCGAAAGCGCAATCACCGTGAGGCGCCATCAGGATTCAGCTGGCGCGGACAAGTCTTGGGGGCAGACAAGACTTACCCAAATCTGAATCTCGCCAGCGAGCCGAGACGCGCTGCCGCCGCTGAGCCCCCTCCTCCACAACACCGCCCCCTCGCCACTGAGCCCCTCCTCCAAAGCACCGCCGCTGTCGCCGCGCCCACTGAGCCACCGCGGCCTGCGCCTCGTGGAAGGCGCCGAGCTTCTTCGTGCAGAACGAAGCACGCCGTCGAGGTTCAATTGGCACCCTGGTGAGCGGTCTCGGGCCGCGTCGCCCCATCGACGAGCTTCCTCCTCAACACCGATGCACGGCGACGTGGCATCGGCGAGCTTCAATCGGCTGCGGGGCGGATCTCCCGGCGTCCAAGGATATTCTTCACTTCGGCGGCGGCGCCGGTGGTCAGTATCTTCTTCACTTGGGGATGCAGCGAAATTGGGTTAATGCTAGGCTTTTTAGCAAGGCAAATCTCGATGGGGTCAGTGAGTTCATGAAATTTGTTGCCGAGAGGTTTGAAGAGAATGAAGAAATTCTTTGTCCATGTCGTAAGTGCTTGAATCGGATTCATGGACATAGAGCACGTGTGGAGGATCACTTGTATATTCATGGCATGGCTAGCACATACGACAGGTGGATATATCATGGAGAACCATCCCAAGTCAAAACCAACCAAAGTGTTGGACAAGTGGATGAAAATATGGGTTTTAGTGATTTTTCAATGGCTGAGGATCAAGAAGGTGCAATGGTTGAGGATGAAGAAGTTGCAATGGCTGAGGATGAAGAAGACCCTGGTGACAGACTTCCTCAAATGATAAGTGACTTGTACACGGCTCAAACTCAAGATGAAGCTCAAACTCATGGTGAAGAGAGAGGACAGTCTATGTTTGCAGCTCTTTTGGAAGAGATGAAGAAAGAACTTTATCCGGGATGTGATTCCTATTCAAGATTCTCTTTTGTTGTGAGGTTGCTTCATATCAAGTCATTTTATCGGATTAGCAATGTGTCATTCACAGCGATACTTAAGTTGTTATCGTCAACATTCCCTCATTGCTCCTTTCCTGCATCTTACCAGGAAGCAAAGAAATTTATTCGTGCATTGGGACTTGGATATGATTCCATCCATGTGTGTCCTAATAATTGTGTTTTGCTCCGAAAGGATTATGAAAAACACAACGAATGCCCAGTATGTGATGCATCGAGGTGGAAAGATCCAGTTGGAAGAAAGCAACCTGAGAAGGTCTTACGGCACTTCCCATTGATTCCAAGACTGAAGATAATATTTGGCTCTAAGAAAACCGCAGAGGAAGCTCAATGGCACAAAGAGAAGAGGCTGCCGGTGAAGAATGAGCTCAGCCACCCAGCTGATGGTGAGGCATGGCAACATTTTGATAGAACTTTTGAGTGGTTTGCAGCTGATCCAAGGAACATCAGACTTGGCCTAGCTACAGATGGTTTCAACCCGCATGGCAACATGAGCTCCTCGTACAACATGTGGCCAGTGTTTGTTATGCCTTTTAATTTCCCGCCATGGGTATGTATTGAGCAATCCAACCTCATGATGGCTCTGCTCATCCCTGGCCCCAACCAATGCGCAAACAAGGATTTTGATGTGTTTCTGGAGCCACTCATTGAAGAGTTGCTAGAGTTATGGAGTGGGGTCCGTACCTATGATGCACATAGTCGTACACATTTTGTTCTACATGCTGCTGTCTTGTGGTGCATTCATGATGGTCCAGCTTTGAGCACTCTTTCAGGGCGAGTAACAAAAGGATACTATGCATGTGTGCATTGTGATAAAGATCCATGCCCCGTAAGAATAAGGAATAAGATATGTTATATGGGTCATCGGCGTTTCCTTCCAAGGGACCATCACTGGAGGAAAAATAAGAAAGATTTTAATGGCAAAATTGAAACGCGTGATAGGCCGGGGAAATTTAGTACAGATGAGATCATGGAGCAGCTGGAGAGGGTAAAGGATGTGAGGCCAGGGAAGCATCCTCAAAGCAAAAAGAGGAAGCGGGCAGCAGATGGACAGTGTTGGAAGCGGCGGTCGGTTTTGTGGGATTTGCTGTACTGGTCAATTTTGAAGTTGAGGCATAACATTGATGTAATGCACGTGGAGAAAAATGTATGTGGCTACTTTCCTGCCACATTTTTTGGTGTTGCTGGGAAGTCAAAGGATACCATCACTGCTAGGCTTGATTTGGGAGACATGGGAATAAGAGGATTTTTACACTTGAAGCATGATGGAGATTCATACACTGTTCCACATGCCTTCTATACAATGACCAAAGCTCAGAAGGATGCTTTTGTTGAGTTCATAAGAAATGTAAAATTTCCTGATGGATATGCCTCTAACTTAACAACATGCATTAATGCTGATGGATGCAACCTCCAGGGGCTGAAAACCCATGATTGCCATATCCTATTGCAAAGGATTCTGGCTGCTGGTGTTCGAGGGATCATGCGTAAGGACATATATGAAGCATTTGCTGAGTTAGGTAACTTCTTTCAGCATCTTTGTTCTAAAACTCTGAAGTTGGATGTCTTGCTTGAAATGAAAGCTAAAATCCCGATTATTCTGTGAAAGCTTGAGATGATATTTCCTCCTCGTTTCTTTGACATAAACTTGCACGTGGCTGTCCATTTAGTTGATGAGGCAATACTTAGAGGTCCGGTACAATATGGGTGGATGTACCCAATAGAAAGAATATTGTGTACGTTGAAACGCTTTGTGAGGAACAGGGCAAGGCCTGAAGGATCCATTGCAGAAGCATATGTTTCTAATGGGTGCTTGACTTTTTGCTCGAGGTACCTCGATGATGTTGACACGCGATTCAATCGAGAGGGCAGGAATAGAGAGCGTGTTGATTTGAGAGAAGGTGGCATTTCTGTTTTCCAGCATGGAGTTGAATTACTTGGAGCATCGAGGGTTACATACCTTGAGCATGATCATAAAAAGATGGTTTGGTATGTGCTGAACAATTGTCTGGAGGTTGAGCCATATATAGAGTATGTCATCCCTTGTACACTTTTGATTTGTTATGCATCTACATATCAATCTTTATAGCCCATGCTAATCCCTTGTGCACTATTGTTTGCAGGAGATGCAGGGCTGAGCTAATGAATGAAGAAACTCATGATGTTGAGAAAGCCCTCGAGGACAAATTTTCATCTTGGTTTAAGAACCATGTGAGTTCTTGGTCTATGCTTAGTTGCTCGTATAGCATATTATGAATTCTGCGATTTTGATTGTGTACGCTATGGTTACTTATGCAGATTGCAAAGCTACGCTATGTCGAGGGAGAGGATGTGAGTGACGAGTTATATGCATTGTCAAGTGAACCGGATCTGCGAGTTCGCCTATGGTCAGCGTGTATTGTGAATGGAGTTCGGTACCACACTGTTGACCGTGTGCAAAAAAGAAGAACACAAAACAGTGGAGTTATGGTTCATGGTACCCATAATGGAGAAGAAATTGAATTTTATGGTTCCTTGAAGGAAATTATTCAACTGCAGTATAACTCAGATTTGAGTGGTCGCCGGACAGTGGTTTTCTTTCGATGTGACTGATTTGATACTAATGGGAGGAAGGGGAGAGCAAAAAATGATGGATTTTTCAAGAGCATCCACCGGGCAGCTTATGGTACGAGAATGATCCTTTCATTCTATCAACACAAGCAACAAAGGTATTTTACTTGAAAGACAACCAGTCTAGTGATAGTTGGAGGCTTGTTCAAAAATTCACACATAGACACGTGTGGAGTGTTGCTGAAAATGAGCATGAGGAAAGACCGAGTGGCATGGGGCTGTCATACCAAGATGATGTTTGTGAGGATTTTCATGTCAATATCAATCAAGAAAATTTGGAGAGCAATGAGGGACCGAGTGGCAATGAAGATTGTACTAATGTTGAAGCTAGTGTTGTTGATGAAATACGTAGACAAAGAGAAGAGGAAATGGAGGAAGATGACTCGTCAAGCGATGAAGAAGACGAAACTATGCATCAATACATTAGTGATGAGGAAAACTATGCAATCCCTGGTCGTGATGATGATGACAGCGATTAGCCATTAATTTGCACAGATTGTATGTTGCTGCATTTAAATGTACTGAACTTGCATAGTTGTATGTTGCTGCATTTGAATGTACTGATGTTACTGCTGCATTTGACTTGTGTTTATGTTGTATATGTTGTCCACATTTTTCTGTTCTGCATGACTTGTGTTACCGTTATCTGTATGTCATCACCAACAAAAATTTCAAAAAATTTGTTTTGTGCGGACCGCCCATCACCAGCACTACAAGCAGCCCAAGGCTGTACCACGGGCCGAGCTGAGGGTGCGGCACAGGATGGCCCACACAGAGTTTCGGAGGGATAGAGGCAAAGGACCAGCAGGGGACTGGGAAGAGATCAAGTAATTTCGGGTCGTCCAGGTCCCGTACGTTTATAAGCAGGTGCGGCGCGCGCTGGGCAGCCGATGTGGGACTAAACATCAGCGCAGCCAAGCGCGCGCGGGATGTGAAGGCGCCTCCCGCGTTTACGTTTCCGGACGCTCCCGCGGGATGTGCAACGGGCCGAAATTAGCCTTGCATCAAACCAGGCCTAAAGAACCGGCCCGATTCTCCTCCAGTTACAGGCCCGATTTTGTTCCAAGCAGCGCCCGAAAGAGTAAAACGTGAGGCGCCTTCACTAGGCGCAGCCACGTGGCACGTGGGACCCAACTGGCAAGGGGGACCCACACGTGGACCCCACAAAGTGGGACCCAGTGTGGGTCCCGCAATGAGACCTACTTGTGGACCCCACCTGTGGGTCCCGCACGATTGCTGGCGTGGCGCTGTTCTTCCACAGTTCTTGTTCCAGGGGTCGTTTTTTAATTTCAATTCACAGTTAAAATTTCAAACTTGTATATTTTGGGCATAAAAGATCCAAATGACCTCATTTTTTTTCCTACTTGTTCATAAAAAAAGGTTCTATCCAGTTCGTGCGCATGATCATCGGTTTATATCATTTAAATGTACTGAAATAGTCATTAAAATTTTGCCATTTTTTATCTCAAAATTTTCAATTATGTAAATCTCGACAGAAAATTGGTCTGCACATGGAATTTCTTGGAGATGGACATATTGGCAACCATCACACATATAAATTATGTTTAGAATTTTTTGAAACTTGCATTTTGGAAAGTGTTCAATTCTCCTTGGATTTGAGTGAAACTTCCATTTGGTAAGTGAGGACTTGTCCATTTTGAACACACTTTGGTGGAGTTTGTTTCAAAACAAATTACCAAAAATCTCATGGGTTGGTATTGACATGGAACAGTCACAAACCAAATTTGGAGTGAAAATTCGTTATATTTCGCGAGATAAAATTCGACAAAACAATTGCAAAACCACTCAATTCTTATTTTTCTTATAACTCGCGAAGTTTTTTGAAAATCAGGGTGGAATTTGATAAGTATGTGTATCTGGTCGTTACAAATTCACATAAATTTTGGTTCAATTTTTAAAAACTCTTTTGGTATGTACAAGATACGGATTATTGAAAACAGTGTGAACACTTACTTGCCTGCCGGATACTCTCACATGATTTGTGGGGCCACACGTGCTCTGGTCCCACCCGTCATTGAGGATAGGTGAATCTGCACCTGGTGAAAGTTGTATCGTGATCCGCTTGCGGGCCTGCCGGTCCCGCCCGTCATTGACGGGGGCTGACTCAGTGTCACGTGCAGGGGACATCACGCGCGGCCGCACGCGCATCCGCTGTGGTGGCGCCACGCGTCCCACCGGAATATTTCGGATAAGGACGGAGGACGCGGCTTCTCCCCTTCCGCCCGGGCCCGCGTTGTCAGTGGAACGCCGTTTCACCGACTTGTCTCCCCCGTTTTGAATAGCCGTTGGCTCACCTTCCGATCGAAACTATAAAAGGCTCCCTCCCGAACCAACTTTTCATTCGCTCTTCCCCGCTTCCACTCGTCGAGTTCTCCGCAAATGCTCTGCCGCAGCCTGCATCGATGACTTCTTCAGGCGCTCTCGGTGGCGGCGGATCAAGGCGCGACCTCTTCCTCGGCGGCAGCAGTGGTGGCGGCGGCGGCGGCGGCTCCTCAAGTGGCGGCGGTCTCGGTGGTGGCTCGCCATCGGTAGGTTTTCCTTTTCCTTTCGATCTTGGTTGGATTTTAGTTAGGGTTTCGATCTCGGTGATTTTGATTTGGGGGAAAAGATTGGTTTTTGATCGAATTTGTTTGATTTTTTGCAGGGTGGCCGCCGCCGGTGGAACCGCCGTCGCCCCTCCAGGCGCGGGCGCAGTCGCCAGGCACGGGAGGAACAACGCCAGGCGCCCAGGAGTTTGTGGCGCGTCCGGCGTCGCTATGGGCGCCATGGCCGTACCAGACGGTGGTGGCCCCTGTGGTGGCGCGTCCGACGTCGCCATGGGCGCCATGGCCAGACCACACGGTGGTGGCCCCGGTTGTGGTCCCCGTGGTGGCGCCCGTGGAGGAGCCCGAGGAGGAGCCCGTGGAGCAGCTCGTTGAGGAGGGTGACGCCCAGCCCGGCGCCGACGGCGACGGCAGCGACGACGACTACTTGTTGGAGGAGCCGTTCTGGTTGACTTCATCGGACGAGGAGGGCTTGAAGCACGACCCCAAGTACAAGGTCCAGTCCCGGGGCATGCCGTCGGGCCTCGAATGGTTCGAGTGCCCTTTCTGCCCGAAGGAGAAATGGCACACTTCTCTGCTGAAGCTGAGGGTCCACGTCCTCGACTTCGTGGCGAAGGGCAAGGAGGATGAGCACGGGAATCTGGACGAGGCGGCCATGAACCACCACTGCTTTGCCGTGGCGCGCGGCTGGGCTTAGGTCGGTGGTGCCGCGCCGTGGTCGTGGAGGGCGCCGTGGTGTTCGCATTCGCGTGTTCGCGTCGAGTCGAGTGTTAGAGTCATTTGTGTGTTCGCGTTCGTGCGTTCGCGTCGAGTGAGTGTTAGAGTCGTACGTTTGTGTGTTCGCGTTCATGTCGAGTCCGTGTGTTTGAGTCAATCGCGTCCTTGTGTTTGAGTCGTCCATGTAATAGTTTGAATGAAATGAAGAATTGGACGTGCCCTTTTAATGTATGTTGTTTTTTGTTTTGTTTTCACTTGAGTTTTAATGTTTGACTCGTGGATAAATGAAGAACTGGACTTCGAAATTAACAAACGAGCTTCAAGTTATAGAAAGTCTTCCTACATATAGCTAAGACATATGTGTCTTGACATGCATAGACACATCTACTTCTAGCTAGAACTAGAAATAGCATCCAAATCTACATTTCCCATTTGCCAAAATTAGGGAATGTTGCTCCAAAAGCATGCATCTACCTTTATAGTTAATTATATACCAAGTACTATATACCAAAAGCACCAAAGTTTGCTGGTGCGAATCGAGCACGCTCTTACCGCCTGGAAGCCACGAACGATGGCGGACACGGACATCTAGCTGCTCCAGAGTCCACCGACACGGCGGCCAATCGTCGCCCCCGCCGCCTGGAAGCCACGAACGATGGCGGACACGGGGATCCTCGGGTGGACGTCCGGCCGCATCTCGTCGAAGAAACACGCAAGCACACAGAAGGCGCAGCTCTCGGGCGAGGTGAGCCCGCGCAGCGTACACCGTGCCTTGATGCGCACCCACCTCGCCAGGCGCGAGGTCCACCAGGTGCTGTCGGCCTCCATGACGGGGAGGTCCGGCTCCGGCAGAAGGACTGCGTTGATGCGCCAGAGCATAGGCCCCACCACGGGCCTCCACAGCACCACCGCGACGACGGTGGCCGAGGTGATGGCGACGACAGCGCGAATCGGGGAACGCAGAAGGGTCCGGACCTCCACCCTCCCGATGAGCTGGACGATGCCGGCGCCCTACGTCTGCGTCACCTCCAGGTTGCCGCCTTGAATCCCAAGCTCAAAGTCGTCGTCGCCGCCGCCGTCGTTGAAGTCGATGTCTCCACGCGAGGCCCGGACGGCGCGGCGAGCGAAGCCGGCGATGGCATGGAGCCGCACCCGCCCCGCCATCCAGAGCATCACCGCGCGGCCATCTGGATCTGTGTGAGCTGGGATCTGGAGGGGAGTAGGTGCCTAGAGAAGCCGCCTGGGACACGGCGCGGGGGAGATGTCGCTGGGAGACGGCGCGCGGTCGTCGCCGGGATGAAGAGGAGGCGTCGGCGGGACTGCGACGAGGCCGGGATGAAGAGGAGGCGGCAGCGGGACTGCGACGAGGCCGGGATGAAGAGGAGGTGCGGAAACGGCGCGAGGGAGACGGCGCGATGGAGAAGACGCGCCGGGTGCGAAGATCTGCAGAGGGAGCAAGGGAGAAAGCAGAGCAAGGGAGGGATGGATTGGGATTTGGGAGTGCGAATCTTGGGAGGAGAAGTCAGCCCTCTCTTATAGTTGAGCCTAGCTGAGGAGTAAATGCTCACTTGAGTGTTCATGCATGGCAGAAGAACAGCAGGCCTTGCAGAGCCTTGGGAGTTGTGCCCTTGGGGTTTTGGCAGAAGAACAGGGAAGGAGGAGCTATGTGGCTGTGAACAATGATGTGTGAAGTGTTAATTGTGAGTGAGAGTGGAAGCTTATGATTGGGTGTGCAGCAGGGTTGTGGGAAGTTGAGGGGTCATGGAGGAGCTCCAGTGCCCTACAAATACCAGCAGCACAAGCTTGATATGGGAGAGTTGCATGTTGTCCAGGTTTGCTACTTTTGGCTGCATGTGAGTGAAGTGAAGAGATAGTGGCGGGCCCAGATAGGTGGACTTCTGGATAATCCTTCCTGGTGAAGGAAAAAGGTGGTGGACCCGGCCTGTTGACTTGGGTAGTTCTCGCTGGGGTGAGTAAATGACCCTCTGGAGAATCCAATTTTTTTATAGAAAATTTTAAATATTCTGCAACAAAAAATAACAGACCTTGTGGTTGAATTTTTTAAGAAGTCTGTGAACTAGTTTCAGTTCAAAATTTGAATTTGTTAATTAATTCAAAAAAAAACCAGAATTCTGAACTCAAATTTGGACAAAATATTGCCATTGCCATGCTGTCAACTGAATCTTGCTTCCTGAAATTTTTTGGCCCATCTCCCGCGGCCCAGCTCCCACGGCCTAGCTATATAACTGTGCTCGATTGCGTCCAGTCCCTCTCATACCCTAGCTGCCGCCGCGGCGTCCACACCGCAGCCGCCACCATCTTCCTCACCGCAGCCGCCGCCTTCATCTCCACCGTAGCCGCGACCTCCACACCTCATCTGCCGCCTTCATCTCCACCGCCGCTATGACCTCCACACCGCATCCGCCGTCGTGACCTCCACACCGCATCCGCCGCCTTCATCTCCACCGCCGCCCGCTTCCTCTCCATCGACGACGCCTGCTTCATCAGATCCCTCTGTCACCGACGACTCCCGGAGCCTTGGACCGCCTACTTCCTCTTCCTCGACGAGGACCGCCTACTTCCTCTTCCTCGACGACCACCGCCTGCTTCCTCTTCCTCGACGACGACCGCCTGCTTCCTCTTCCTCGACGACGACCGCCTGCTTCCTCTTCCTCGACGACCACCACCTGCTTCCTCTCTGTCGTCCTCGTAGGATCCCTCCCCCACCTAGGTCGGATCCCTCGGTCGCCGACGACTCCGACTGTCTGCTTCCTCTCCGTTTGAGATGGCTCCTGGTCAGAAGGCTTCCGGTCACAAGGCTCCTGGTCAGAAGGCGGGAAAGCAAACCGCAACAGGTAATTCACAAAGAACTCCCTCCATTCACATGTCTCCTCCATGCTTCAAGTCGATCTGTCTGATAGGAAACACATCTTGAAATGGATCCAAATGGATCGAATGGTTACCTTTCGTTTTGGTTTAAGGTCCTTGTGTAGCATGTTTTGCTCTGTGAATCTGTTACTGCTACGGTGGTGCTTGCCTCGTTTGTGAATCTGTTACTGATGTGTTAGATGAGTTGATTAATAATTACCAGTTAAGTTACTACATGCGCACCTGTTAGTTGTTGTTAATTTCCAGTTAAGTTTTCCATTTGTAGATTCCAGTGGTTGTTAATTGCCATTTACATCCTTCAGCCTTGCATTTGCTGGCTTATATCATCGAAGCTTATGGTTCATGTTTTTTTGTTTTGCGCAGCTACAGAGGTGAATCCATATCTGCTCCAGAGAGACAAGAACATTCTGCGTAACAGCCAAGCGTTAGCACGCCTTGGTGTCGGCAGATCCAAAGAACTGCTGAATAGTTCAGTTGCAAAAAGACCCAAAAGGAAATCCCCTGCTCCTGAACACTCTGGATCTTGCTATGAACGTGAAGACGACGGCTTTGATCTGGATGCTCCTGATACGGTATTTGGTTCTTATGTTATATTCACTCCTTGTGCACAATATTGTATGATGATGACATGGATGTATCTCATCTAACAATATTTACATATGTCCATCATGCAGATCACCACAGCATCACCAGCGACAATGAAAGGTGGCAGCAGTAAAAGAGTGCGGGCACCTAATGAACAAGAGCTACAACAGCCAGTTAGAAGGACTCGGCAGAAGACAAGAGAGCTTTCTTTGACAGAGGCTGAAGCAACTTCCAACCAAGAAGATGATGCTGAATCTGACATCAATGTTTCAAATGAAGGCATGTTATTGTTTGGCGATGCTCATGTACAATAGTTTGTTTGTCCCCCTTCTGTTTGGTGCTTATTGTTGCTCATTATTGTTTGGTGAACCAGATGCTATGCTGGTTGCTCAGCATAGGGGGGTGAATATGGGGAAAGGACTGGACAAGATGACCAAAGGGCTTTGCGTCAAGATTCCCTTGCACATTTCTGAAGGCAAGAGGCGTCTTGAGGCACCCATGCAAGCTGCAAAGTTTGCATCTGAGGGTGGGATCATACTAAGGCAGCACATCCCTGTTCTTCCTCATTGGAAGCATTACAAGAGGATGACAAACATCTGGACAACTATATGGGGAAAGTTGCTGCCTGAAAACCTGACAATTGTACAAATTTTGTATTCTCTCCTTCGTAGACGATTGCCTAATTTTCCAATGTCTTCCTTCGTAGGGTGCATTTGCTGTAGACATCAAGGACAAGGCAGCCATAGAAGCTTGCACTGATCTTCTCAAGGGTAGCCAGCGGCAGCTGAGGTATAGGCTGAAGAAGGAATACTTTGATAAATACCCAGCAAACCAAGTTCCCACCACAACTCCGGTGGCAAACATGCTAGATGAAGACTGGCAGACTCTAGTGGCGATGTGGTCAGAACCTAAGCATAAGGTATGAATTCATTGCGCAATGCCATGGTTAAGCTATCATTCTTGTCACCTCTATGTGTTACCATTTTTGTCAATGCTTCTTGTCTCTAATTTGCAATTCTCTGTAGGAAAAGTGTGAGAAAAACAAAGCAAATCGAGAGCAAGTTCAATGCATGCAGAAGACTGGATCACATTCGTTCATTGCACATTGCCATGCTGTTGTAAGTGTGTCTAATGTATAGCTCCTTCATTTCTTTTTTGTTGACAGCGGTTGATTTGGAGCTAACATTTCTTTTGCTTGTTTTCTTAGAAAATGGAGAAATACAAAGATGTGGAACCTACATTGGTTGACCTTTTCAAGGAATGTCACATTAGCAGCACGACAGGCTGCACCGAGCTTGTGAAGAATGCAATCGTAAGTTCACCCCATCACTCATTTTCATTGATATTTGGTTGCTGTGATGTTTAGGTGATGGTAGCAGTTTATCAAATGTTGATTTGTTGCCCAAAAAGCTGCTGTCGTGTTCTGATTCTTTGCCTTGTTTGCTGCTGTTTGCTGCTGTTAGACTGTTATGCAAATCATCATGGTTGATTCTGAAATGTTGCCTTGTTTGCTGTTGTTAGCTATTAGTTCATGTTGACTACTTTTTATCTCTGTGTTGTCCTGAGTTGTTGCTTGTTTGCTGCTGATAGGCTGCTATGGAAGCCATCATTGCAGATGATGAAGCTGATGGAAATGCAACCAAAACTCCTGCTGAAGTTGTTGTTGAGGTGTTGCCGAAGACTACATTTCTTCGCAACGCTGGTATCCAGCTGAAAAGGAAAAAAGACCAAAGCAAGTGATGCTGCTGCTCGAGTTGAAGAGCTCGAGAGTGAGCTCGAGAGCTCCAAGCAATTGGCTCAAGACATGAAAGAACAGATGGATCACATGGCCAAGCAAATGGAAGAATCAGAAGCCGCAAGGGTGAAGCAGGCTGCAGATATGGAAAGCTTGAAGAAATCATCAGTGGACACTATGAATCTGATCAGGGGGTTGATTCAGTTGAACCAGGTAGTGCCCTAACTTATTAGAACTTCTGAGATGCATGGTTGCCACAGCTGGACACTTCATTTTGAGCTGTGATGTCTGTCAAGTTCCCTAACTTATGACAACTTCTGAGATGCATAGTTTCCACAGCTAGACACTTCATTTTGAGCTGTGATGTCTTTTGTATCTGGTACCTTAACCTATCTGTGGTGTATTGTAATGTTGGACCTTCACCTGTCTGTGGTGTATTGTAATGTCCAGTCTCTGGTGTCTCTGATCATGATGTTTATGTAATGTGATCTGTTGTGTTTTGTGCAAATTGGTTTCTCTGTTTATATTCTGTTGAAATGGCTGTGGAAAATGGGACGGAAAAAAAATGGAAACATTAAGCGGGCCTGTAGATTTGAAGGCCGGTTAAAATTAGTGGGCTGAGCTCAAAAGGCCTGCGCATTAAGCCCGCGAAATTGGTGGGCCGAAAGATTAAAAGCCAGTGGAATTGGTGGGCTAAAAGATTAAAATCCTGCGAAACTAGTGGGCCGGAACTAAAATGGTCCGGCAAATAAGTTGGGCCGAAAGTAAAATGGCCGCGGAATTAATTAGGCCGAAAGGAAAACAGCCTTCAAATTAAATGGGCCGAAAGTAAAATGGCCAGTGAAACTAAATGGGCCAAAAGTAAAATGGCCCGTGAAATTAATGGCCCCGAGAGTAAAATGGCCTGCTATTTAATTGGGCCAAAAGTAGATGGTCCGCAAAATTAGTTAGGCCGAAAGTAAAATGGCCCGCGAAATTAATTGGGCCGAAAGTAAATTGGCCCGCGAAATTAACTGGGCCAAAAGTAAAATGGTCGCGAAATTAATGGGCCCAAAGTGAAATGTCCTGCGAATTTAATGGGCCGAAAGTGAAATGGCCCCCGAAATTAATGGGCTGAAAGTCGAAAGGCCTGCTGAATTAATGGGCCGAAAGTAAAAAGGCATGCTGAATTAATGGGTCGAAAGTGAAAAGGCCTGCTGAATTAACGGGCCGAAAGTAAAACGGCCTGCTAAATTAATGGGCCGAAAGTAGAAAGGACTAGGAAATTAATGAGCCGAAAGTTAAAAGGCCCACGACATTAATGGGCCAAATGTCCGGCCAACCAAGGCAGGTCCGGTCCAATAGTTAGTGACGAATTTTTGAGCGTCATAAACAGTTTGTGACGAATTTGAGAGCGTCATAAACATTTATGACGTTTCTGTGGAACGTCACAAATTTATGACGAAAATGATGAAAACGTCACAGAAGGTAATCAGCTACGCATCTTCTATGACGAAGCGATTTTCGTCACCGCTGCGTCATGCAAGTTAGTCTGTGACAAATTTTAGACCTTCTGTGATAAAATGACATTGTCATAGAATGTCAAAATTGTTGTAGTGAGTTCTGCCAAATCGTGAATCAATTAGAGCTACGGAGGAATTCATAATGTTTTCGGAGCTATCCTAATCTGGCTAACCTGTCTTATTATTCAATTCATTCATGGGACTCGGGCTAGACATGCATGCATTTTCCTCAGCGGCAGAGAGCAATAGCGTGCTGACCTCCCACAGTTCCAAAGCCGGAGGGAGACATTTCCCCCACAAACTTTCCCACAGAACGTTTCCAGGAAAATTGTTGACGGAAAGAAAAAGTGCTCTACGATTTTGGGGGGCAAAATGGTAGAGATTTCCGTAGGAATCCATTTCGTAGGAACTCTGACATGGCAAGGTCACCGACGTGCAAAACACTGATCCCTTGGGCTTTGGACTCTGATTTTATAGGGAAATCTGACATGGTGTCATTTAAAAATGATTTTTTTGGATAGGATAGAAGCTAGCATATTTCAAATTCTTTCATTTACACATATATTCTCCTTATGATTATTTCTTTACACATTATATATTTCATAAGAAAATACTGCCACATGATACAATATATTTTTTTGTATAAAATACACATAAGTCTCCTCAAGAACATCAATTTGGATGGTAGCCCTATTGCAGCTTCTGAAATAGGTTTCATGAGGCTTAGGGATCAAACATGGGTTTTAATTAGCACACCTTACAACTTTGGATGCATCAAATATTCACCTCAGCTTCTGAAATAGCTTTCATGAAGCTTAGGGATCAAACATGGGCTTTAATTAGCACACCTTACAACTCCACATGGATGAACACTGAAAGAATTGATCAGATTCTAGAAGTCACGCATTATCATTGACGGATTCTGAAATATAGATTACAATATTCTAATCTGTCAAACATAATACAATAGTCAAAATATCCATTCATCTAAATTGCACGAAGCATCAGGCGACCCCATATCAAATCCACCTGTGGCAGGGTGCTTCAAATCTTCCACTCCCTGGTTCTTGCATGCATAGCAATGACCTGAACTTATGCCAACCAATTGAAATTGTATTAATTAAATAATTAGACGATTGGACACATTCGTGATGCATGTCTCCATATTTCATCCATCAGGAAAGAAATATTACCACTTTCATTTGGCTCCAAAGGACAGCAGAAATAGTATTTTCTACCAAATATTTCCTTCACTTCGCCAAAGTACAACTCCACAGTCCAATCAACAGAAGTAGGCCTTTTCATCCTAATTTTGAAATTGTAGTGATGGAAAACTTTCTGAAAGCTAGCTCTCCACATTAAAGCATTGATGACAAAGTTCATCAAGTTCAAAGACAAGCCCCTAGCATATGTACAATGAACAAAGAGTAAGTAAAATCCTGCAAAAGCTTTGGCATTTGAACCATAAAAAACATTCAAACTATACGTACAGAAAGAGCTGGGGTTTTCTCAACGTGTCTCCTAAAGCACAATGTCACCTCATCCCTCATCCATTTCTTTCCATCCTTAATAACTCCTGTTGAAGCTTCATGGCTGTATTGACGACTATAATTATGAGACCACAACATTATGATAAAAGTATGAGAACAACCATTCCAAAGTTAGTAAATGAAACACTTCAAAAACTGGTAAATGTTGCAGCTCAGTAACTATACAATGAAACGAAACAGAGTAAATTACAACAGTGATAAAATGGTGTGAAGTTTCCAGACATTAAATGTCATCGCGCCTGAAATATTTCATTTTTGTTTCTCACCAGTATGATCAAAATTTGTACTCGAAATAGTTCTGCATGTCTATAGAGCACTAGTTAACATCATGATCTTTTAAGAAGTAGAATTTCTAATGAAATTGCAAATTAATTGAACTTAAGGAGGATAAAATACATCATTGTTTAGGTGCTATTGGACAATATTAGCATCTCTGCATCTGATCATATCATATAGAGACATATAGCGTTTCCCCAAAAACTATTATGCCAACCCAACTCAAACTACTTCCCTACGAGTTTAAACATTTATACTAAGGAAACTTCTAAAAAAGATGTTGAAATCCATTGATAATATGATGCATATTGCTTCCAATTCCAAAAACTTATAGTAGCCAAACTTGCAAAAAATACAACAAATTTTAAGAAAGTATATATAAAGGAAAAAATGCAGATGTAATATTTTTCTAGCAATGTGTTTTCACTATGGATATTTATGATCCAAGAAATTAGGATAGTCTTGATAACAAAGCTAGAGATATACATATTTGCTTGTGTTCAATCGACTGATCAACCAGCCTGGTTTGTGCACTCGATCTTGTCACACGATATTGCAGATCATTGAAACGGACATCTCTCTGTCTTGAGGCTTACTCAAATCATGCTAAACGGCACATTAACAGGACCCAACTGTCGAGCAACTGCACAAGCAAGTACAAGGGAAATAACATGACTATGTATCTGAAGTAAACTATCAGGTTCAAACGCCATGTTTGACTTCTCTTTTCCATCAAGCTGCCCCCGCTGGACGCCCGAGCCACTGCTTTCTTGCCCTCATCCTCAGCCGGCATCCCGTCGTCTGCGGTACACAAAAAAGTTAAGTGGTATAAAATAGGAGGAAGACGGGTGACACCATCATGTGATCGCCACCTCACATCGCCGGCATCAGCTTCAGCCATGGTCTAATAATGGAGACGAGGCATTCATGTCCGAGCGACCTGCTCAGCTGGATAAGGGAATTTTTCTTGCTGAAAGGAGTGGAAGAAATCAGAGGTGCTATGCGGATGGGTGGAACGCCGTAAGCATCTCTGCTCGGCGGTTGCGTGTTTATATCATGCGAGGAAGATCCCCTCGCGTGGAGTTTACAACTGACAGTAGTTGAGATATGGTGCATACGGTTGATTGGAGTACAAGTCAAGCTACGACTAGATAACTACAACTTACTCTATCTCTAATATCTCTGCTTCTAGAATACAACAACAAAATCTACACCATCGCACCATATCTCAAACTACTGGGTTACATGGTTGTCTAACATCCTCCCTCAATCATAACCGAGCTACGTTAAGATTGTGTTTGAAGTTTTCTAACTGTCAGTTAGCGCCTTTGTGAAGTCGTCTGCTACCTGATCGCCAGAAGGAACAAAGTCGATCTCCAACAATTTCCTGGAAACTCGCTCTCTTACAAAATGATAATCAACTTCAATATGTTTAGTACGAGCATGAAAAACAGGGTTAGCAGAGAGATACTTAGTTCCAATGTTGTCACACCATAATTTGGCTTTAGGAGGACACAAGACCTTCAACTCACACAACAAAATTTGTATCCACATCATCTCTGAAGTTGCATTTGCAACTGCCTTATATTCAGCTTCTGTGCTAGACCGTGACACAGTAGGTTGCTTCCTAGCACTCCATGAAAACAAGATTGGATCCTAGAAACACAACAAAACCCCCTGTAGATCATCTGTCATCTAGGGATCCTGCCCAGTCTGCATCTGAGAATCCACTAACAAGCAATGACTTTGACTTCTCAATTTTCAGTCCAATTCTAACAGATTGCTTCAAATACCTTAAAATTCTCTTAACTGCTGCCCAATGTACCATAGTAAGTGAATGAAGAAACTGACACACTTTGTTCACAGCAAAAGAAATATCAGGTCTAGTGAGAGTAAAATATTGTAAAGCACCAACTATACTCCTGTATTGTGTAGCATCATTAGCACCAAGAGGTGTGCCTTCATAAGCTGACAATTTTTCACTAGTTGACATGGGAGTATTAACTGGCTTGCAACTAGACATAATAACTCTCTTAAGTAAATCTGAAGCATATTTTTCTTGAGTAAGAACAATTCCATTGTGTACCTTGTTCACCTCAATGCCAAGAAAATAATTTAAGTCTCCCAAGTCCTTCAGCGCAAATGCTTGATTCAGACTGCGCAATAATCCTGAAGTAGCTGTCTCACTAGAACTTGCCACAATGATATCATCAACATATATCAGAAAAAATACAATAACATCACCATTGTTATAATAGAACAAAGAGGTGTCAGCTTTTGATGGCTTGAAACCAAGAGTGCACAATTTTGAAATCAATCTAGAATACCAAGCACGAGGTGTTTGTTTTAATCCATACAAAGCTTTATCAAGTTTGCAAACATAATTGGGCAGATTCTTATCTTCATATCCTGGGGGTTGTTTCATATAGACTTCTTCCTCTAAAACACAATGCAAAAAGGCATTCTGAATATCTAGTTGTCTTAACTGCCAACCTCTTGAAATAGCAATAGAAAGAATAACTCTGATGGTGGCAACTTTAATAACAGGACTAAAAGTGTCTTCATAATCAATGCCATATCGTTGTTTAAAACCTTTAGCCACCAATCTAGCTTTATATCTGTCTAGACTACCATCAGCTTTCCTTTTAATCTTATAGACCCATTTACAATCAATTATATTCCTCCCTTTTTTAGGGGGAACAAGATGCCAAGTGTTGTTCTTCATCAAAGCACTATATTCAATATCCATTGCATTTTTTCAATTCTTATCACATAATGCATCATGAACACTACGAGGTTCACCAGTAGCAGCAGCGATACCACCATACCGTATGGTCCAATCAATGTATACCTTAGCCTTGCGAATTCCATCTTGTAGACGAGTCCGTGGACGAGTGGGATCTGCTGCGGCTGCTGGTGCAAGTTGAACAGGCTCTGCTGCTGGTGGTTGAGCAGGCGGCGCTGGTACAGGATGAGGAGGCGTGGGCGCTGCTGGAGCCGGCGGAACAGGCGCAGCTTCCCTTATCATAGAGGATCCTGGAGGAGCCTCCCTTGGCACAAAAGATCCAGGAGCAACCACTGACCGGGGCAAATCTCCCGTCGCGTCAGAGCCAGACGCGGCTTCAGAGGCGGACAAGGTTTGCCCCCGCATCAATCGCCTGTTGACGCGTCAGAAACACGTGAGGGCGACGTTGGTGGTGGAGTCCGCGTGTCGCGCGCAGAGTTCCTCGGCACCGATTCTTCTGCAGTCGCCGACGCAGGATCTGATCCCAAGGTTGATGCTGTCGGAGGATCCGTATCGAACTCTGCGTTACGCTGCTGTGTTGCATTATTTCCTATTTCTTCCTGTACAGACTGCAAATCTCCATGAAAATCATCAGAATTTTGAACATTAGTCGCATGGTTATCTACTAATTCATCCCCTGTCATAGGATTAGTCAAAGAAGGAGAAAGAAGTAGAATTTTTGAGCAAAGTCTAGGGCCAGCATTTGGGTTTAACTTGGAGAAGGGAAAGATATTCTCATCAAATATAACATCACGCGAAATGTAAACTCGGCCAGATGATAAATCAAGACACTTAAAACCTTTGTGAATATTGTTGTAGCCCAGAAAAACGCATTCCTTCGAACGAAACTCAAGTTTTCGATTGTTGAAAGACGGAGATTAGGCCAACAAGCACAACCAAAAACTCTAAGAGATGAGTAATTTGGTTTTGTGTGAAATAAGCGCTCTAGAGGTGTTTCAAAATTGATAACTTTACTTGGAGTGCGGTTGATTAAGAAGGTGGCAGCAAGAAAAGCTTCATCCCAGTATTTAAGAGGCATGTGTGCTTGAGCTAAAAGAGAAAGACCAACTTCAACAATGTGTCTATGCTTTCTTTCTGCAGCACCATTTTGTTGGTGAGCATGAGGACATGAAACAAAATGAGAGATGCCAGCTTTTGTAAAGAAAGAATGGAGTTTTTCATATTCACCTCCCCAATCTGTTTGCATGGCAATAATCTTTCTATTAAAAAGCCTCTCAACAAGGGATTGAAATTCATGGAATTTCTGAAAAACTTCAGATTTAAATTTGATAAGATAGATCCAAGTAAATTTACTGAAATCATCGATAAAACTCACATAGTACTTATATCGTCCAACAGATTCAGGTGCAGCACCCCACACATCAGAAAATACAAGCTCTAGAGGATGATTGGACACACTAGTAGACTTTGGATATGGTAACTGATGACTCTTTGCTCGTTGACAAGCATCACAAACGGAGTCTTTATTGGACTCAACTAAGCAAGGCAAATTAAAATTTCTAACAACTTGCTGGACTATACGAATGGCCGGATGACCAAGACGATTGTGCCATCTATCAATGGACGGCTTATTGACTCCAAAAGCAAACTTGTTGAGTGGTGTGGCAGGAAGGGGGTACAGGCCATTGCGGCATGGTCCCTTAAGCAAAACTCTCCTCGTGTCCAGGTCCTTTATCAAAAAGAAACGAGAGTAAAATTCAAGGAAAACATTATTATCTGTGGCAAGGCGATGAACAGACACAAGGTTTTTAGAAGCTTGAGGAACATGTAAGATATGCGCAATTGAAGATTACGACTAGGGGTATGAACAGTAGAGTTCCCAATATGACTAATATTCATACCTGTGCCACTCGCTAAGTGGATCTGGTCATTGCCCTGATACTTGTCACGAATTGCTAGCTTGTCCAGATCACTTGTGATGTGATCTGTAGCGCCCGAGTCAGCAATCCACGTGTTGTCAACGCCATAGGACCCTGTAGCAGCATCAGCAGCACTTCTTTCATTAGGAACATAACTCTCATCATACCTATGCCAACACCTGTCGGCGGTATGTCCCTTCTTCTTGCACACTTGACAAAGTGGGCGCTTGTTGACGTTGTTGTTGCCGCTCCGCTTGGCGTTGCTATAGTTGGGCCTGGCGTTGGTGTAGTTGGTGTTGCTGGCGCCGTCTCCACGTCCTCATGGCTGCTCCTGACCGCCACCGTGACCGAAGCCGCCGCGAATGGCGTGACCACACCGACGGCCCGCCGCGTTCATGGACGAGCCACCTCCAACGCCTCCTTGAAGGGCGACCCGCGTCTCATAAGCAAGCAACTAGGAGTAAAGCTCGCTGATGGACACGGGTTCAACCCTGGCGAGAAGAGCAGATACAACTGGATTGAAGTCGGAGTCGAGACCCGTGAGAATGTATTCCACGAGTTCTTCATCTTCAAGTGGTCTTCCAGCAGCGGACATCTCGTCACCGAGAGCCCGCATCTTCCCAACATATTCTGCAATTGATTGGCTTCCCTTTTGGGCAGCTGCAAGAGCCAGCCGTGTGTTCACGGCTCGAGCCCGGGTCTGAGACGAGTACATGGCTTCGATATCAGCCCATGCGGTGGCCGCCGTTTCCTTCATGTCCACCGGAGTGAGTGCCTCGTTCGATAGAGACGAAAGGAGGAAGCCAAGGACCTGCTGGTCTGTGGTGTACCAGGCCTCATAGGCCGGGTTGGAGACCTTAGCGTCTTTCCCATTGATCTTGCCGTCGATTTCCTCGGCAGGGGCAGCGGTGACACCAGTGAGCAGGTGCCCCATCAGACGCGCTCCTCGGCTACAGATTGCTTGTAACATGAGGATGTACTCAGCTACAGATTAATATAATTCTTCTTTCATCTCAAAAAAAAAAAAGAAGAAGAGTTTCGGATTCTTGGCCGGTTGCTGCTCTTTCTCTATTGGGAAATCTGTATATATAAAAGAATTGCTATTTATCTCATGCTGATTTGATGGGCTTGATTTGTCGAATTTCTTGCCGTACGCATGATTAATAAATTGGTGATTTATGTGGGCATTTCTTCTACGAAAAGTTGGCAGTTGCTATCTTCTTGGGCAATAGCTACAATTCGGATGAGCTATATTCAGGTTGCATTGGTTGAAGGAATTTGGTGCCTCAACTAAAAGGCAATAGTTGGAAAGGTTATTGGACTTGCATGTAGCAAGCCATGTCGCTAGACATCACCATGGTACTATATAATACTCTGACACGATTAGTGTGTTAGTATAGGTCGTGATCAAGGGAGACGGCTCCAAAGAGATTGAGTGGTGGCAGCAATGGAGGCAAGCGACAGCCGACGCCGGGAAAGAAGGGATGGCAGAGGGGAAGGCTATGCTAGTTGGAGATGAATGGATATCGGGATGGGTGGGAACCTGAGAAAATCAAAGGACACAATTTTTGTGTTGTGCGAAGGTTGATCAGGGACGCAATTTAAAAATAAAATAAAATCAAAGGAGCATGGTAAAAGAATATTATTTTTGTGGCTCTTAATTTTCTATTTAGATGGCAAATTCTTGAGATTAAGCGAATTGAGCCTAGGGTATAGTGGCATCAACCACAAATTCAAACTTTGGTAGGGAATTGTGGCCGAGAGCAATACATACCAACAGTACCATAATACGCATAACATGAGGGTGGCCAAGGTCAGGGGTGAATACTGGTGGATTCATAACATAAACATGATCATAGGTACCACTGAATTTAGACGTGTTTTTCATGCTGAGTGATCTTCAAATGACCACGGGCAAACCAGAGATAACAGAAAAGATTATATTACGAGAGAACATGTCAAGTCATCTCAACGCTGAATCAGAGTATGCTAATGACACCTTAACGGATCTGGATCGTCGTTTAAATTCACATGATCCAAAAGTGCAAAGGAATTTACATCACACGATCTGCCAGGTCTTTATGCTGGCAATTCAACACGGGCTAGAAGTCTAGAACTGGCTCAAGATACCATAGTAACCATAGATAAAGATGCCAACCTGGTGGCAGTGAATTTTAGCCTTGCATTTCCTTAACATGAGAGACATCACCCATTGACACCCAAATCTTCCTGCAACTCTAGTCAGCAGCTGAAGGCTGTACAAAAGTGAAAAGGAACAACAAGTTCACAGTTAGTTGTTATCCTACAGAAATGGAGAACCCAGTTATTTAACAGAAATCTAAAGTGCAGGAAGAGCCAGTCCACTCAACCAACAATAAGCTTAATCAGATTAACATATATAGTTGGTCTGCTTTGTTCTCTAGGCATGGTGACTAAAACCATTTGTGCTTCTAACGACATTACATTTTGAGAATAATGCAGAGCACACATTGTTTTCGGACATATCAGATTTTGAAGTTTTGAAATAGGTGAGTTTCTGTATTTTGTTCAGATGCAAGGCAACTCGTGCACAAAGCATAAATCAGAATACAGAACATGCATCACTATAAATTTCTACACTTAGGTTGGGTAAGTGTCACTCAATTGTAAAGCAAAGCAAAACTGAGATAAAACAAGGAAAAGTAAAAAAGAATTTTACATATTAGTACATGAGGACATATCAGGTGCACAAAGAGTATTTGGTGCACATGTGCACAAACTTTTTAGACCGTAAGATCTAATCTTGATGGCCTTAAATATTGGAAGTTTGGAAAGTCTTAGCCATGATTTTAGCAAACTTCTTGTGCACCCGATATTTCCCCTTAGTACATACTGATACAGATGTTGTATAGAGATTCTCTAGAAATAAAGAGGACTGACGAATGCAACTATACTGTGGATAGATGCCATGCTAATATCTGTAATAATAATGATATATAAAGAGCATGAGGCACGTTCAAAAAAAAAGGGGGAGAGGGGGGGGGGGGGGGGGGGGGATGAGGCACGAACAATCTGAAAAGGTATTGAAATGTGTGTAGTTAATTTGTGTGAAGAAATGGATGAAGGCTGATTCGATCAAAAGGGTAGGTCACTTATAATACCTAATGAACCATCATGAAAAAGAGAGGTGACGAGATAAAAGGTCAATGTATTGATTTACTAACAGTGAAGATATATGAGATAATATTCAGAAGTTCTGAATCAGCAAGCTGACAGAAAGCTGACTGAAAAGCACAGTCGATTCCAAACTAAATAACAAGTCAAACAACCATCACTATTCCAGAAGTCAACAAATATATTCAATGTAGTGCAACTATATACTCACTTAACTCTATGCACTTATGTGCTGGCAAATCATTTATACAGCAAAGGGTTTTCATTTGTTTTTTCATTTTTTGATTACTTGCTGTTTTAGGTCGTAGCATTCAGAAACTTTTCTAACGAACCATTCACTTCTTCCTTTCGTTCATGCAAATGAAGGTTATGGAAATGTAAGGTGCTGAAAACAAGGAGAGCTCATGTTAGCTTACTTATGTTAAATGTACACAGGAACTTCAGAACTTTGAAAACTCTCTCGTCAACAACTTCACACTTGATTTCGACTATCTCAAGGTGCTCTGAAATTGCAGTGGATTGTTTCCTCGAGCTGAATGTTCCTTTCATTTCTATTTTATGTTCAGGCCCCTGCAGCGAACACATGCGAAAGACAGCATATTTCCAATATCAACCAGGAGTGTACTAATTCTAAAATTCAGCAATTGAAAAATTATGAAGTGTGTACCTTAGAAAAGAGCTGAAGGGTTAGCTTCTCAAGAACCGGTGAGTGTACAAGAATACAAGCCAAGGCACGTTGATCATCAGGCACACACCAGTAATCATTGAGTAACAGAGTCTTTAACATGCTAAAGGTAGGGCACCATCTCAAATCCCTTTTGAAAACAAACTGGAAAAATTACAAGCCAAAAGATGAGACAATCCTTGCAGTGGAAATTTAAGTTGGTGGCAATGGATACAAAAAGCTAACGCTTATCTAAGCAACAATTGTCAGTATCCAACAATGATACAGATAACTCAGCGGAATAATGGACTTACATATAAAGTTACAGTGGTACTCAGGTAAGGTGTAAACATACCATTTTGGGTGTAGAGATCAACACCAATTTCCTTGCTTTTGATAAACCCTTTAGAAGCACAGAACTGCCATTGCCAATGCCACCACTGTCACAATACTCACAATTGCAATCCTGGCCAGCATCACATAGTTTATTGCACCGGTCGCAACAATCATTTACTTGGACAAATGCTTCCACTAGTGATGGCATGCTCTCAAGGACAGGAGTCCTGCCCCAAGAAACATCCAGATGCAATGAAACCAGACTTGGGGCATAAATTCGAAGGCGGGAATTCTCAGAGAAAGGAGAGCCAGAGATGCAGAGACATTTTAGGGAATCAGACGAGATCTTTATGGCCCGTAAGAAGAGGCAATACTTAAACTTGAGATGTTCCAGCGCTGGACAACTAGAGAAGTCAAGGAAACTGTCGTTACACCGTACTAAGTGAAGCTCTAGCGTTGTGAGGTGTTGGGAAACGAGAGGCAGATCATCTAGCGCGAGACAGGAATAATAGGAGTTGAGTGCGAGCACCCGAACTTTGCACGCTACAGCATATCGGAACCAGAAGTTTACGCAGTCCTCCTCATCTCCGAAGAAGTCACCGATCCTGAGCTCACACCTGTCGAGAGGTGAAGCTCCGCGCAGGAGGAGGAGATGGTCCACGAACCACCGGATCGTAGCCACAGACACCGGTTCATTGTCCCGGAGGCAGCCAATACGCAGGCCTGGGGCTGACTTCCAGAGGTGGCGCCACCGCCGGGCCAGCACAGATGTCCGCACGGCCTCCTCTACCGGCAGGAACGACAGCACATGGTGCAGGAGCGCGTCCGGCAGAGCGTCAAGACGGTCGACGCCGCCGGTCTCTGCAGGCGCTCCCTCGTCTTCTTTTCCCCTCTTTTGGGCAGGCATTCCATCCAACATGATGCACGCGGGAGTTGAGCCTGCGGGTAAACATCCGTGATGAGAACGAAGGTTTAGGGAGTGGAAGGTATGGGTAAGGTGGGGCCCATTCGCAAGTGAGAGGAAAGAGAAAAATAGAAGAAAAAAGATCCCACATGTTAGATTATTGAGAGGAGACTATTAGGAGACTGCTGGAGCTACAACTCTCAATATCCTGAAAATGCTATTGGAACCTCAAAGGAAATAGTGGGAGGGAGTTTATTGGGAGACTGCTGGAGTTGCTCTTAGACCGTTGGCAAGCTTACCTCACCGCCTCACCGGCAGAGACCTGCAGTTGCTTCCTCCCCGGCAAGGACCGCAAATCTTCGACGACGCAAGGATCCTTCTCCGCGCAAGAAGTCCTTGCGGAGAAGTGAACCCGTGCAGCTGAGGAACAAGGTGCAGGATCTGGAACAATCTGCACGATCTTCAGCAAATCAGCTTGCGGCGAGTTGAGCCAAGCAGAGGTGGGATTCAGTTCTGGTGTCGCGCGTGAACATAGAAAATTTTCCTTCTTCACCGAGCCCACATAGGAAGAACGACACGGCCACACGGGGGAGCGATTTGTTTTGTGCCCAAACCGCTCGGGCCGACAGAAACACAACTGTCTTCCGCCTCAGCTGTTCTCACCTGAAACCAAAACAGAAAAAAGAAACAAACCAAAACAAGAATGAAATTGCCCTAAGAAAACAAGAATGAAATTGAAAAAATCAAACTGAAACAAGTTTGTACCAGAGAGAGAAAGAAATGGCTTATCTACTTGAGAATTTTTCACTATGAGGCTCTTTGAAGATCCAGGTAGAAGAAGTTTCAACTTACTTAAAAAAAGAGAGCTAGGGTTAGGGTTTTGCTTACCCTTCTCCGGCGGGAGTGGCTCCGGCAGCATAAATGGGCTGGCGGCGATACACGGGCTTGAAAGGCGTGGCGCGGGTGGTGGCGCGGGAGCGTAGGGTGCAACACACTGCAGCTGTGACAGAGGCGGAGCGAGGCGAACAGTGGGAGCTCCACCTATTCTAGATCGGATCGGGGAGGGGAAAGGAGAATGAATCCTGTGTGGACTCTACGGAGTAAAACGGGAAGGGACATGGCCAAACCTTATATACCGCACGCGTAGTTTGGGCCTGATTAAAGCATCGGTGTCGGCCCATCAAAACGACTTCGTCGCCTGCACACCGAGCGACACTCCGACCTGATCGCCCCCTGCGTGTCTCCCTCACTCATCGCCCCCACGCCGCCAATGGCCATGCACCCGCTCGCTGACCCCGCTCCGCCGCCGCACCGCCATGACCTCTGGTTCCTAAGAACAATTCATTTCTTCTGTGAACAATTGATTTTTTTACCTGAAACAATTCATTTGATTGCTCGGAACAAGTGGTTTCTTTGCCCGGAACAATCCTTTCCTTTGCTTGGAACAATACATTTCTTTAACTAGAACAATCCGTGGTGGAGCGATGGGGTAAAAGCGCGGCATGCGGGCACGGGGCTTCGTGCGCTGGGCCGAGAGGATGAAGAGCCACTTAAGGACCGCATTTCCTATATGTAGCGTGTTGCATCAAACGGTGAGGAACCAGGCAGTGTGCTAAAGCAGACAGGCGGGCGCCCCTATGGTAGGGAGCAACTGTGGACCGACGAGTGAATCAACTCACGCCACGTGTTGATAGAGGATTGGAGCGGATGGATTAATGTGAATTCCTAATTTTAAAATGATTTTTCTCCTTAACCATAACTCCGTTCTTAAATCCATTTGAACCATAATAATCCTTCAAATTAATGCAACAAAATAAAATCTCAAATGGATATATTGTCGAATTTTTCAATTTTTAAAAACTCAACAATTTGGATGTATCATTTCACCATTTTTTTGTATTGTTCAACAAATGTTGATATAGTGTATTCAAAAGTATTTGCTCCTTCTCAGGTGACTGAGATTTTGTAGATTCCCAGTTGTCGTCACCCGATTGAACGGGGTTGTTCGGCAGATATTTGGATCGTGGGAGCAATGTGGTTAGCGAGATCGATCTAAGTTTATACTGGTTCAGGCCTCCCGAAGGATAAAACCCTACGTCCAGTGAGATCTTGTATAATGTGGCAGCCTTTGCGTTAGGGTTTCGCAAGGTGCCAGACAGCTTTCCCCATAGGGGTTACATGAATATTTATAGGCTAGTTACCGCCTATCAGAGTCCTTCCTAAACTACAATGTTCCTTCTCCGAATCTATCAAGGAGATCGTAACCTTCCCGTACACCATGCCGTGCAAGACAAGTCTTCGGAAAAATCTTAAAATAGAGTTCGGAATATCTGGAAACTAGGGCTACGACATAAGCCCCTGAACATGTCACTTGGCATCCTCATTCTTAGATGAGAACATGACGAGGGATATGTTCTGCCGTCAACCTAGGATCCAGACATACCGGACTGTCTTCACTTGTTAACCGCCATCTTCGGAAAATAAGAACTTCGGAACAAGTGTCTTCGGAATTCCGAACACCAAAATCTCGGTCCATCTTCTCTTACTCTCTCTAAAGAATCTTCCAACAATAAAAAAAAAGATCTTGACTTGATAAGTCAAAATTTGTCTTTAGTATCTGATCAATCTGACGGAATCTTCAGCGATGCGTCACCTCGTCTTCCTGTATCCTTGGAAACTCGCAAAATAATAATTTTCTCACTTGACTTTTCGAGCAACTGAAACGCCGCTCCTCAAGGCTATAAATTCGGAGGTTCCGATTGCTCCAAACATTATCCTCTCCACCAGTTCCACCATGGGACGCAAGAGATGCGACAACCCTAGGTTTTCCCGGTGGCTCAACACCAATTTCACCGGCGCATCTGGTTCTTCTTCCTCTGCTCCCCCTCGCGAGAGCCCGACGAGTAACCCTCCTGAACTTGCTGATCCATCAGCCCCTCCTCCTCCTCCAACAGAGGCGGTAGATTACGGGCTTCCTCCTTCAAGCCCTCCTTCAAATCCGGCAGACATTATCGATTTGGAGAAGGATATCGACGATGAAGAGTACGCAAGGCGTCTTCACGTGGCCTTGAACAAGGGGTCACGTGATGTCCCCGTCGACGCCGACATCGTCTCCATCGACGACTCCAGCGACGAAGATTCTGGTGGCGGCGACTCAATGGACATGGATGCTCCTGCAGATCCCAGCCCTGCAAGTTCTCCAGCTCCTGTTATTCCTCCGAACGTCGGTTCGGTTTTGCCTTCTACCGGGGTTGCAAACCCGGTCCTTGACTCTAACATGGGGGGTACCCATATCTCTTCTCATGTGTCCCTCATCAACAGCGCAAGCAGTGGGGGCATAGAGAACACTTCCTCCGATGTCGTCAGAGCCTCTTCTGAGGACGCTGATGAGCGGCGGAACTAGGGATACGAGATATCCCCGTGCTGCTCACACCTGAGCCCAGCATCTCCCTCAACCTTGTCTTCAACCTTTCTGTTAGGGCCAGGTGCTTCCCAAAGCTTCAGATGTAACTTAGATCTTGTAATAGGGCCTTCGGATTAATGAATAGAAAGCTGCCTTCAATCCCAAGTATATACGTATGTTCAGTCTCATCTTCATGTTTTTGCAATGATGTATATCTTCTGAGAATGTCTCTTCTTTAAATAAGTCCTTCGAAAAAAACTCTTCGCAGTATAATCCCAATAATGAAATAATCCCTTCGGAGAATATCTTCCTCGGGGAACACGGCTTCAACAACCAACTCTCTTCGGACAACAACTCTCTTCGGAGAATATACCTTTTCAGGAAATAACTCTCTTCGGAGAATAACAATCTTCGGAGAGCAGCGATCTTCGGAGAATAGCAATCTTCAAAGAATGGTATAATTTCCGGCGGCAATAATTTTATGCACACTTAACGGAAATATTCCCAAACTTGCTATAACAAATCCCTCAAATCTTGGTAACAAAATTCGAATAACTTTCAAATTAACGGGAATATCGCGCGGAATCGCGCTGCCAAGCGCATTTACCGGACAGGGTACCTTCTCTGAGAAGCTAAACAGTCGCGAGAGCCCATAAAACCAAATCGCCACAGTTGTCTTCCCCATTCCACATCACCTTTGCTGTTGCTTAAACCCTAGCTCCACTTTCTCCGCGCGCAAACCCTAGATCAATCCTCATGGCCTCCAACTCACCCGATAGGGCTGTTGCCGCTGCTCAACTAGATCCTGAGCACCAAGATGACGCCACAGCTCCAACGGCTCCCCCACCAAAGCCCAGCAGATGATGGACGCCGGCGAAATTTCGGAATCCGTCGACTACTGGAAGCCCGGGGAGATTGATGAAGCCTACATCCTGGAGCTGCGGAAGACCGGATGGATCTCCGATTTCGTCATCACCAAGGAGAACAAGGGCGACATGTGCTTCAGCTTCGATACTACCGAAATCCCGGTATTCGAATCTCACATGATCTGTGGCTTCGATCTCCCGCCTTCCAAATTTCTTGAGCATGTCTGCAAGTTCTACAAGATAGAACTTATTCATCTGAAACCTCAAGCTGTTTCTTTGTTGAGTCTTTTTTCCACTCTCTATGAATGTTGGCTAGGTACTGCTCCTTCTTTGGACTTGTGGCGGGTTTATCATGAACCTTGCTACTATTCTTCTGGGTTAGTGGGTTGTGTGTCCTTCAATCGCCGAAGGAACATCGTATATCCCCCCTTCGCTTACCGGCGATCTTGGAGCGGCTACCGGTGGAAGTACTTCCTCATGGATGACTCCCAGAAGCACGACATCAAGGGCAAAGGATTGTTGCCTTACCACCAAGGATGGATCAAAGCTGCACCAGTCAGGTACGAGCGACTCAAGTGGATGGTCGCCAAGGTTACAGAGCTGGTCACCAATGGACTGAGGGGTGAACACATCGTAGAGGAATATGTCCGTAGGTGCTTCTTCCCCCTTCAACATCGGGAGCCTCTAGCCATGTTCGGAGACGGGCCCCGAAATCCGAAGTGGCTTCCTTCCAAAGGTTAAAGTTTGATCCTTATTTCCATCTTCACATCTTCACTTTGATAAATCATTTTTACTTATTGCCTTGAATCTTCTTGCAGTCGACAAAATACCTGAAGAGGAGGTCAAGAGGCACGTGTACACCATTCTCGAGTCTGATCTTCAGCCCAGACCCGAAGGATTCCCAAAACCATACAGCGCCGCGAACCCAGCTTCTGAGGAATGTATCTTCATATTTGCTCTGTTATCTTGTAATGCAAATCACTTATCACTTCCTGTGCTTCTAGGACATGTTCGGACCTGACCCATCCAAAGGAGGTGCGAAAAGCACCATGGTGCTGGACAGCAGCAGCAGTGAAAAGGAGCCCAGCGTAGCTCCAAAAAAGAGCTCAGCTAAAAAATTTGCAGACGACATTCTCACTGTCCCTGAAGGCCAAGTAAGAATTATTCCTTCAATCTTGATATCTTCCGTTCATCTTAACTTCACCTAATTGTCTTCTTGCATTTGTCTTCAGGAGCATGATGTAGACCAACAGAGTTTGGAGGAAAAGGTGGCAACAGTAAAGGCCATATTGATGTCCGACGCGCCTCCGAAGTCTTCTGCTCCGAAGCCTCCGTCTCCTCCGAAGCCTCGGACCTCTCGGAAACTCCGATCGTCCAAGCCCAGTACTTCGGGAGAAGTTACTGTACCACAAGTGCAGCCACTCCGTCTGAGGAAGAGGAGAGGCCAAACCCCGCTGCTTGCTCCCGTGCCTCCTCCAGCAGACTCTATACCAGAAATGCCGGCTGCTCGAGGAACTGTTGACCCAGGCAACCAGGTACCTTTATCAATTGTGTTTGGTACCCTCTTCCTTGGATTCTCGCGTATTTCTCAGATTCGTGCATCCCAGGGTCAGAGGAAACCTGGTGTCAAGAGGCTTCGGGTGTTAGCTGGAGGGACTGATGATGTTGCTGTGACTTCAACTTCTGCTGTGATGATGCCAGCAGTTGAACTTCCTTCGGGTCCTTCTTCAGGGCCCGCAATGTTTAGCAAAATCAAGGCAGAAGTTGAGGCAGCAGAAACTTGGACTTTGAAAACCTGCAGAGCTTTCAGCACCAAGGTTCGAGATCTTCGGCAAGAGAACGAACAACTGAAGCTCAAGATTTCTGAAGTAGCCTCCAGCTCACTATTGGCACACAAAGAGGCCAAGATAACCGAACTGGAAGCAGCCCTGACTGGGGTAAATAAAGCTTTGGCTGATCTCAAGACTGCCCATGCTTCAGAAGTGAAGAGCTTGCAGGACACCAACGCCACCTTGTCTACTTCAGTTGATAGTAAGTATCTTTGCACTAGTTCTTAATAGACATCTCTTGATCAACAATCTAACTCTTATATCTCTTCCTTTGTCAGCTTTGAAGGACGAATCTAAGGCCTTGAAGGAGAAACTGGAGCTTAAAGACAAGGATGTGCAACTTCTTCAACAGCAAGTATCAACCCTTGAAGCTGAGGAACGCAAACTGAAATCGGAGAAGGACGATGCTGTTGAAGTAGGGTATGCTCGGTGTATTTCTGGCAGTGCCTACACCATAGCCCAATTTCGGCATCATATTCCAAACTTAGACCTCAGCCTCCTGGATCAAGGTTTCAAGTGTGATACAACTTAGCGTGACGCTTTGATGAATCAAGCCCATGCTGCCGCCGACACCTTCGTGACTTCCTTGAACCTGATCCCCGAAGCTGCCCCGGCTGAAGAAGAATCTGCTGAAGATGACGCGCCTGGTGATGACCAGGAATAATTTGGCTTTTCTGTAAAGAGCTTGTAATAAAAATAGTATTCTTCTGTAATGATGGGGCGAAAGCCCAATTTTTTTTAACAATGGGGTGAAGGCCCTTCTTTTAATTAATATTTTAATGGTAATTAGGCAAAGGCCCGAACAATACTTTAATGCCTGTATGATCCCCCCTGCTATTCAGTACACAGTTTTAAGTGTGTGCAGAAAAGTAGCAAATCAGTAAGGCATGTAGATTGTTCTATTTTATACACATTTTAAGTGTTTTTGGTTCGAACGTGCGACCTGTTTGGGGAGATCCAGCTTATAAAACCAGCATGGGGCTAACGGTCTCCCCCCAAACCTTTACACAAGGGGGCCATATAACTTATCAAACCACCATTGTGGCTAAGTCTTACGACACTTTGGTGCCTCAAAAGGCTGTTCGTATCGCGCCTGTAAACCAAACATGTGGCAAGTCAGCGACCAAACTTAGTAGACTAACTGAAGGGCTTGGCCTTTGCGTCCGAAGGGACAACTTTGATGGGTCCGAAGGGACAAATTTCATAGGCCCGAAGGGACAACCTTATTTTAGCTGAACATTGCACTTTATTAATCTTACTTCAAAAATCTTTACACATAGAACCGACGTAACTGATCAGTATTCCAAGTTCCTGGCAATATGCCTCCATTGACTTCTGCTAAAATATATGCTCCTAAACCAGCATCTTCAACCACTAAGAACGGACCTTCCCATGGAGAAGACAATTTATGTTTGTCTTTAGTGGTGATGTCCTTTTTGATGACCATATCTCCCACGCTTAGAGTTCTTCCAACCACCTTTCTCTGATACTGCTTCTTCAGCTTTTCTTGGTACTGCTTCACATGTTCTAATGCTGTATCACGCTCTTCTTCAAGCAATATCAGATCAACTTCTCGAGCATCAGGCTGTGCATCTTCATAGAAATTTGTCACGCGATGAGCCCCAGGTGTATCTCAGGTGGCAACACTGCATCAGCACCGTACATCAGATAAAACGGTGTATCTCTCGTCGCACGGCTTGTTGATGTTTGGGCAGACCACAATACGGTTGGCAGTTCTTCAATCCAATTCTTTCCCTTAGCAGACAGCTTGTCGAATACCCGTGTCTTCATTCCACTCATGATAATGCCATTAGCTCTTTCAACTGCTCCATTGGTTTGCGCTTGTGCCACCGAAGAGGTGGGATGTATAATCCCATGATCGGCACAAAATCTTTCAAACTTACTGCCCACAAATTGCCTTCCATTGTCGGAGATTAACTTCTTCGGAACTCCGAACCTTGTCGCCACACTTCTCATGAACTTCACCGACGCCTCTTGAGTAATGCGCGTCACCGCTTCCGCTTCAATCCACTTCGTGAACGTGTCAATGGCCACGTACAAGAATTTGTATCCTCCTTTAGCCTTCAGAAAAGGTCCCAAAATATCAACACCCCAGATGGCAAATGGGCAAGACAGGGGTATGGTGTGTAATTCCTGGGCGTGCCGCGTGCTTTGCTTGCTGAAGAACTGACAGTTCGCACATGTCTTGACCAGATTGATTGCATCTTGCTTCGCCGTATTCCAATAGAACCCATGACGAAAAGCTTTACCTGCAAAGGAGCGGTATGCGGTATGAGCGCCGCAAATCCCCCCATGTATATCATGCAGCAGCCTGACTCCTTCTTCTTTAGATACACATCGTAGCAGAATCCCATTACGAGCTCTTCGGTACAACACTCCATCAGCCATCACGTACAACTTGGTCTTTCGGGCAACACGCTCCGTAGCAGCATCATCATCCGGGACAGGGTTGTTTTCTAAGAACTGTATGATCGGAACTCTCCAGTCTTCAACATGCCCTTCTCCCGAGTCAATCACCATCACGTCCTCTTCGGGTGCAATTTTTGACACCGAAGGCCTCGTGAGCTTCTCCAGAATCACATCATCTGGGACTGCAGACCGAGACGAGGCAATCCAAGCCAAGTGATCAGCATCCCGATTGTCCAAGCGTGGTATATATCGAACTTCGAATCCATCGAACCCTTTCTCAAGCTTCCAAACTTCCTCCAGATAGTCAGCCATCTTCTGATCTGAGCATAGGTACTCCTTCTATACTTGTCTGGCGACTAATTGTGAATCCCCTTTCACAAGTAGCCGATCAATTCCAAGTGACCTTGCAATGCGTAGACCCGAAACTAGGCCTTCATATTCCGCAACGTTGTTCGTAGCGCCCATCGGGGCTCCGGTCAAGATGTCAATCCCTAGATTGATCTGAATTACCGGATAACTAGCAGTTACGCCAACTCGAATCACGGACAAGTCTACATGACGAAATTGGCGCACTTGCCTGACGAAATCCAGGTCTTGACCGGAGCCCCGATGGGCGCCGGATGGTGACGAGGATGCCGTCGAAAAAGGGTGGCGATGCGCCGAAGTTGTATATTGATCGAGAGATATCCTTTACAATTGCCATGACCCTTTATATTTATAAGGCTGCTGGACTTCGCGTACAATAAAAGACTTAACTTGCGTACAAGAAAAGACTTAACATTGAATCGACTAAGATCTAGCTAAATAATATAATACTAGCAAAAGTGCCCGTGCGCTGCCACGGGCTAACCGAAAAAAAAACAATGTTTTGTCAGGGGCTAGACAGAAAAAACTCTCAATATTGTTCAAATAAACTTATTAATTTTACTCTACAATCATATTATATTTGTTATAAACTTTATGATTCCAACGTGACAGATCATATTCGCCTATGCTATGCCACTATGACATCTTTAAAATAATAAACTACTGATTCACGATTTTTTAAGAAGTAATAGACAATATATATCATATTCAAAAATATGTGAAATTACATAGCATTGCCTCAATTCTTCCATGTAAGTTCTTCAATATCACATTCTATACAACTTCCAATGCTCGAAATGTCTGATTTTTTTTTTACTTTTTTCTCATATCATTTAATACAAAGTAGCTTCGATCCATGATGATGATGTTGTTTTGTTGGCCAAGAAAGGTGATCGTGAGGTAGAGTGTGCTATTTATTTTTTCATCTGCGTAACTTGTTTCAGATGTACGTGTTATACTTTGCTCATATATAAAAATCTTGGCACACCTGTTATCATTCAAAAAGAAAAGGTTAAAATACCCTCACGACCCCTTTTACAACACAAAGCATAAACGTATGACATCACTACAAAAATGTGAGTACTTTCTATCTTCTCTTCGTTGTGACATTAAGATGGTATTCATGAAAGCACTTGAGAACGCCATCATCTTGCTTCCGAATTATGAGCTGAATCTTGTCCCAGAACGATGCCTTCTCAAGTTGCCGATTTTGAAACTGAAAGCTGATAGCTGCACCTTCGCTTCATCGGGAGTTATTATCTTCATGGTTTGTATTGCTTCTCTCCCTTGTAGTAGAAACAGTAAGGAAACCAGCATATTCTTTTTGAGGTATTTAGGAATTAGGTTTTCCTTTAATTTTACAAAACTATAGCTAACACAGATAATGAACATACGTGTGAGAATTGTCACCCCAAACACTTTGGGGGCACTTCAGATCAATAAGTTCAGAATACATATAAAGAAATGGCATACTAAGTCACTAATGTCAGACTTTACCCAATTCTACAAAAGCAAATTTTCTAATGCATTTCCAGTCGCAATCAGAAACAAAAGCAGCTTGAACAAAATTAAAAGGAACTATCCTAGCTCGTTGCATTCTAATCATACGCTTTCTCATAATCTTAGCACCAAAAAAAAGAAGCCTTTTTTCTGTTCCAAACCTATTCCCTCTCAAGAACAGAATATAATAGGCATACTTAAAGTGGTCCATCTATATATTATCAGTTAATGGTCCAGTCTACATATTTAAACTTCAATTTTAAGAAAGTTTCACTATGGCATCACCACACGACTAGAAACCACGTTCATCAACTAAGTTTCATTTTCAGGTTTACTACCAGAAAGATGCCAAGATCACATGGAGAAAACTAAAAAAAAATACCAAAAGTTACAGGTGTTGCAATGGTTTCAATATACCATGTTGTCAACCGAAACCGCACGACATCATCTAGCGGCGCCATGTTTCAGTATCTCTACACTATTCTCAAAGGCAGTTCCGCAGGCCCCCAAAACAACTGTTGCTTCCGGAGATGCGCACACCCAATTAAGAACTGCATACATCATAAGTAAGCATGTTTACTCTGTCAGAGCCACTGATCCATACAAATTCGTGGTGCATGAAACTAAAAGATAGATTGTAAAGCTAGATAGATTGAAGTAAATACCTTCAAAATCGAAGTAGTGAAGTATCTGAGAAAAAAAAGAGTAGAAGTTCAGAAAACATGGACGTTGCTAGGCTAGGTGACACTTGTAGTTGTAGGTGAACATTGCATAGAGTAAAATAAAACACTAAGTGCATATATCTCACAACATAATGGTCATCTGCAGTCAAGGTAATAACGTTGTCATCTTTTCTGCAGCTAGTAAAGCAAGCTATTATTTGCCAAATCTCACAACTTCACGATCCAACCATGCATTTCCCACACATGAGAAAAACAGACATGTCTAAGGCCAAATCCCACAATGCAGATGATCCACACACATGAGAAAACCGAAACATCCTCACACATGTGTCGTACCCCATTTCTGGAATATGTTGTGCATCCTGTATCAGTCCCTGGATCAGTAGCTGATACGCACAAGAACACAGATATGATAATCAAAAGCATACTTCGAATTGGTAAATAAGCATAATACCTGAGATATAGGACCCTTAGTGGCGGTATGACAAGGAAATATCCAAGTCCAACCAACCAGCTAACGGTGAAGCAGACAGCGGAAAACCTTGGCCCAAGCCATAAGCACGCTTGAGAGGCAGAACCGAAAACCCGAACGTCGTCGTCTTCTACGAAGTCTTCTCCTACTAAACCAACAATCGCAAACGCGTGAGTACATAAGGTACTCAGCAAGCCCTACACTACACAAGGGTATATATATATGCATACTTGGTCTTAGCAAGGAGGAGGCTATATGGTTTATTTGCAGCAAAACAAGCTTTATGCAAGGTTCACTAAAGCTAGACAAGGATTCATAGATGAAAACAGGGAAGTTAATTGTCAATATTTTAGTTGGTTGGCCCTGGGGGAGTATGGAGCCTTCCCGCCAGTTCCCAAGTTTTAGTTGGGCCTTCTGACCTCAAGGATCATACCGACCCGGCACACTTGCCATCACTTCCAAAACACGGGCTGACTACAACCCACTCACACGCCAAGGAAGGAGAGAAGTGGCTAATCCATACGTGCGCAACAATAATGTGTCATATGCCGTGACAACGTCCATCCGGATGAATTTTACACTCTGCAGAGGTTGTACATCTTTTCCCACGAGCTATGCACCCTTTGCAAGGGGGTACATAACGCCTAGTCCATATCCTCCGAGTAGTCTCACAATTCCACCACGAAATCACACCCAGGGGCCTGTGACATGAAAGGTCACACACTGGCACTGTACACCTGTAAGAGGATACGTCATGCTCCTGTAACATATAGCAGGATCCTGTAACACATACCAGGACGGGCGGCACTCCCGTAACCTATAGCGGGTTCCGCGAGCCGGATCATAGGTACGTTTCCTATGTCCTTTTCCTGAGCTTTCGTTGCCTCGACTGGCCTCCAGATGGCATTTGCAAGAATACCAGAAAGATAGGATAGGTCCTTCCCATACAGGTTCCGTGGTTGTACGAGAATCATTATGTTAACGGGCGTCAGAACCGGTCCTTATATGGCCGGGCAAGCACCATATCCCGCACTAGGGGCCTATAACATCAACATCCATTCACTAGTGGCCTTGCCCGTAATCCAACCCATCCCATCATCACCGCCACCATCAACATCATCACCTAACACAGTTGTGCTACTCCCAAACCCATTATATCACACACACCACCAAACTCATTTAACACGGTTGTAAAACATATATGTGTGTAAGGTGTAGCAATGTAGATACATTGCAGGGGTCCTAAGCATTCTAGTAGCAAGGTAAAAGTGCCATCATAGAAATGATGGAACTATCCTAGGGTTATCAAGGTGACAGGTAAACAAAGGGGTAAACAAGGATTCAGATATTAACGCCTAAGTAACCGACATCAATATCAATAAACAAGTAGGTCCATAACTACATAAGCAGTAAAATAGTAAGTAATGCATAATACTAGAATAGGCTCTGTAGGTGCATTGCGAAAACAGTAGGTTCAATCATGATCAAGGAGATGTAGAGCTTGCCTTCACTAATTAGTCTTCTTCTTCACGTCCTCGTAATCCGGGTCCTCAGGTCCTTCCTAGAAGCTTGTATCTTCTGACTCGTATGTCGGGGTCGATGTCTTCAAGTCCTTCGTCGAAGCTCGCCCTTGAAGCTTGGGTCTTCTGAATCTCTTTTGAATCCTCTGGCTCTTCCTCGAATCTCGCGTAAGCTAGCGTATAAAAAGATATCGCATAAACAAACTACCGCAAAAGAAATAAAGATCGAGAAGAACCACACAAGATCCAATTAACTCCAATAAGAACCAATAGAACACCGATATAAGCCAAAGGCGCAAATCATGCATGATGCATTAGGTTTTACTTTAGGAGGAGCTTATTATCTTAAGAGAGACTATTAGGGGTGATGCATCGAGCACTAGGGCTTTTGATGTAAATGAGAGATACTGAACCATGACAAATGCATGCGGGTAGGTGTAGGGAGGAACGACGTGTGTACGTGTTGGATGTACATTGGCAGCATTATGGCTTTATATAGGTCGTAACCTATATAAAGGTTCATGCAACATACGTACAAGTGCAAGGCGTGTCACTTCAATTACTTATGGATTAAGGTTTCTACCTAATGGTGATTAGCTATTAGTTACTTACTAAATTGATTAATTACTAAGATTATTCCACTAGTTATTTGTCATGGGCTAAGAGCATGACGATGGCACGTGTACGTGATTATGCATGACATGAGTGCGCGGTTGCAAATAAAAGACAAGGATCAATTGATAAGATCAACTAGCAACTGAAATAACAACGAACGATAAATCCAATAACCTCCAATGAAGGACCACATAAATATGAGAATAAAAACAAACGACAAAGCTTGGTAGGGGTCGAGGGTAGTCAATAGATCTAGGTTGATTGGGCGATGGTTGAGATAGGTTAGACTTGTAGCTGGGTTGCGATAAAGGATATTAGGTTTTGGTGTGAAACGATACAACAAGATTGGTTAGGCTCACGCCAAGAAGTGAATTAGCATTGGCGGCAAGCGATAACGACGCCACAGGATTTGCCGGCATGGTATTTAGGGTAAAAGGTTTTGGAGCGATGCGACACGATGAATTGGGTAGGTTTACTGCTAGCGAGTCAGGGCGTACGTGCGACGTACAAGGTTGAAGTGAGATGTGTTGAGATAAGGAAGGTACTAGGTTTTAAGGTGAAAGATGTTGCAAGATTGGTTAGGCCCAACGCTAAATGGTAAAGCGGGTAGCTACAACATGCGAGATTGACGTTGCATGAAATGGCGATAGGAAGACCATCAAAAGAGGGAAGGTTTTATGGTATTGACAGTTTGCTGGTCCATTATAGAGCTCCAAGAGTAGTACCGAAGGGTACTACGTGTTTCTACGAACGCGTGGGCGCAAGAATCGCCCAAAACGGAGCTACGGTGATGAAGTTACGTAGGTTTATAGGTTCCAGGGGCTTACTTGTAATTACAAAAATATGCCGAGGGCATATCTATAATTACAGAAAGGTTTTAGGGACTGAAATGTAATTACAGAAAGTTTTGGGGACCAATCTGTAATTATGGAAAAGTTTAGGGGCTTTGGTGCAAAAAGACAGGGGCTAAAACATAATTACAGAAAAGTATAAGGCTGTTTCTGTAAAAAGACAGGACCTAAACAGAATTATGCAAAAGAGTAGGGGGTTAACTGTAAAAGTACGGGGCTGGGGATTTTCTAGGATTTTTGGATTTATTTTCCTATTAGAAAATCATGGACCGTGTCCACAATGGCGTGGACCGGGTTCATGGGAGCGGTCCACGAGACAGCACGGTGGACCGGATCAATGTGGAGCGTTGGATCTGAGATGGACGGTTAAGATTTAATGAAATCGAAAGGGTATGCTGGATCTAATCTCGACCGTTGATTGATGAATGGGCGGCTGTGGCTGCTCCGGCGAGATGAGTGGCGGCCGGAGGCAGCAGGGGCGGCGGCGCCATGCGCGGGCTCGCCGGAGCTTGCCATTCCGGCGCTCCGGTGGACCAACATGGACGCGGAGGGGCTCGGGAGAGAGCGGAGGGGACAGGGAGTTCACCTCGGGGGTCGCGCGACGCCGGGGAGCGTCGGAGGAGGCAGGCGACGACGAGGCGCGGAGCGAGGCGGCAACGCTCGACGGAGAAGAGGAGGAAGTGCCCCTCCTCGAGTTGATGTTGCTCGTGGAGGTCCGCGGCGACGCGGTGGAGCTGGTGCGCGCACGGGTGAGCGGGGCGAAGCCGGGAGGAAGGCTGGCGTCGGGCGTGCACGGCGGCGTGCGGCAAGTTTCTGCGTAGTGCGCGCTCGGGTGCTCGCCAAGCCGCGCAAAGGGGCGCGCGCGATGCAGCTCAAGCTCGCGAAGCTGGAGCGCGCGCGAAATGGGCGAGGGAAAACTCCACAGTGGCGAATCGAAGGTCGCCGACGATGAGAGGGAGATGGGGAAAAACTCGATTTGGAGCTCGATGTCAGCCGGGGTGAGGTGCTGTGCGTCGGGGAAGGGAGAGGAAGGGCGTGCGCATCGACTCTTATAGCGGGAGCAAGCGAGGGAGGGCGAGAGGGGCGGTCAAGGCCATCGCCCGGTCATCGGTCATGGTCTTCGGTCGCCTGGGCAGCTGGCGACGCGACGCGACGGCAGGGGATGGGCGGCCAGGCTTCGGACGCGGCTTCGGCATGGCTACAGGGTCACGGAGGCGACATGACGAGAGGGAGGTGACGGAGGCGCGGCGTCGGCGGCATGGGCGCCTCTGGCGAGTTGCAGGCCGGCCAGAGGAAGGAGGAGGAGGATGACAAGCGGGACCCGCGTGTCGGTGAGACAGAGAGAGGAGGCGGGCTGGCAGGCTGGGGTTGGGCCAGATAAATGGGCTGCGGCCCATTGGCAGTTTCCGAAAGAGAAAGAAAATGGGTGGCGTGCTGGGCTGGGCTGAGAGGAAGGAGAGGCTGGGTTTCGGCCCGAGAGAGGTTAGGATAGGTTTTCTTTTTACAGGATTTGAATTTGAATGGATTTCAAATTCAAACAAGAATAAAAACCAAACAACTAAGCCAAATAAAATCAATAAAACCAGAAATGCACATGGTGAGATTTATGCAAGTTTTTAAAATCAAATCTTTTTGAATTCACGGTGAATTGCTAGAGATCTTAAATCAAACAATTATTTGGTTTGTTGTAAAATTCAAAAGTTCAAGCTTTTAGTAAATTTTAAGTGAAGACAAACACTTGAGCACTATTTTAATATTTGTAAATTTCATATTCAAACTAGGTTTTAATTTATTTAGTGCATTTTGTTTTGGAAAAATTCATGGAAAGATAAGAGTTGGACAAAAATTTAAATTTTTAGCGATTTTTATTCCTTTTGAACGCTTTGAAAATTTGGGGTGTTACAGGGCTACCCCACTTAAAAGGAATCTCGTCCTCGAGATTCGAACAAGCTTCTGGACGGTGCAGAACTTCTCATGCGTCTTCTTGCTTGATGGTGGTAACATCCAAAATTTCGCTGAAGACTTCTTGATGTTGTGGCTTTGATAGCATATTCTTGTCATTGGAGTGGTCTTCGGTGCTGCAGATTGATGAAAACGTTGCACTTTCTTTTACTGTTGTATGGGGTTCTACCCCACTTAAAAGGATTGTAGCTTGGGTACCAAGGATAACATTCGGTTGTTTCTCTACTTATCTTATCCAATAATATTTAGGCCTTTCTTATTATTCCATGGGTGACTTTTCCAAATGCCTTTATTTCCAATTTATCCCCAAGGATGAGTTTACTGTGGATGTTTATCCGGCGTCGGAGGTAAGTACTTTTCCAGTTATGTCGTTTCAAAACTGTTCTTATCCAAGACAGACAACCATATATGTCATCATCATACCAATTCTTGATTCAACCGTCTATTGATATTTAAAAGCACAGAGTACAACAGGTTGCTCATATTACAACACCCTTACATAAAGTTTGTGACCATTGACGTCCAAACTGAAGATACAGTACATTGTACTTCGACAAGGTTGTTACTCATTGTCTCCTTGCGTGACAGCTCCAGGGCAGTCTGCTACGAAGTGGCCATGATTCCGACACAAGTAGCACTTCTGATTTGCTCTTGGTACCTTCTTTCCTGGTGGTTTGTCTTCACTGCTCTGCTTACGAGTACCGGGAATTCTAGAGCCAGGAGGGGTTGCATGCGGTTTGTTTTTCTTCTTCTTTGGGTATCCCTGTTTTGGGGATGTTTCCATTCTCTTGCTTCACGTTTTCTTTCTGGCTCAGGAGGCTGGATCTCATGGATTCTGTCATTTTCCTGATTTGTCAGTGCTTCTTCAAGCAAAATGGCTTTATTCATCAGTGTGTTGAAATCCGGGTAGTTGTGAGTGACCAGATGTACTCTCAGGTTATGGTTGAGACCTTTTCTGAAACGGTTCTGCTTCTTCAGATCTGTGTTGACCTCATCTGGAGCATATCGGGCTAACTTCATAAACTTCCGGATGTATTCATTCACTGTCATAGATTCCTGCTTTAAGTTACGGAACTCATCTGCTTTCATGTCCATGATTCCTTCTGGGATGTGATATTCACGAAAGGCTCGTTGGAATTCATCCCATGTACTACCGTTTTGGTCTGTAACTGTTTCCTTGAAGTTATCCCACCATTCTGCGGCAACTCCAGCTAGTTGGTGAGTGGATAACATCACTTTCTCTTGATCACTGGCTGTGACAATATCCAGCTTCTTAGTAACATTTTTGAGCCAATCATCAGCAGTTAAAGGGTCATCTTCAGTGTTGTCATAGACAGGTGGCCTGAGCTTCAAAAATTCTGTTATCTTAGAATTGATTCCACAACTTCTTTGTTGTCCCTGAGTAATTACTTCCAGGAGTTGATTCTGCTTGGCCATCACTTCTGTGAGGTTGACCGGTGGTGGCTGAGGAATCACATTACTATCCTGGTTGTCGTTGTTGACAGTCTCTTGGTTGATTTCTTCTTCATCATGGTGAACTTCCTCAGTTTCATGGTTGTGGGCTGCGGTGGGGCCTCTTTGACTTGCTTCTCGACGTTGTTGAGTAGCTGGCTTCTTTCTCTTATTAGTTCCACCTCTTGCAGTTCTTCCAACGGTGTCATGCCTTCCGGGTGCTTTTGCTTTGCGCTTCCGGCGGTTCTGAGTCTTGGTAGACTTCTTCGGCGGCATCCTGCTTTCAGCAATAGGGATTTAGGCATGGGTTAGGTGGGGTTTTGGCCTTAAGCTATTGTTAAGCTGCTACATTAGACTGTTGTTATGTTATTATATTGTTTAAGTTAATTAGATTAAGAGCACACAGTCAAGAAACAAGGAGCCAAAAACAACAAAGGAAAACATCGAATCACACAAACAACGCGATTTATTTGTTGTGGCTTCGAATGTGATCGTACTACAAACGTGGTTTAAGGCTCGAGGGTATGCTGACTATCGATCTTGAGCGTCCTCAAAACTCGACCAATAGTCCGAGACCGAAAAGGAGTCGAGAGGGTCATATGACTTGGTAGGTAAAGAAACACCATTGCTCACACTTCTGCATTGGAGGGCTTCATTGACTCGATGTTCAGAGTTGACCAGGCACATGTATTCATGGTCATTGCATTTCAGAAGGTTGATTTTCCGGACTTGCACTTCATTTTTTGCTCTGAGGGTGGCTCAAGACATTATTTCACGGCAACACTGGTACTTTTATTGCTCACAAACAGAATTACACCTTTAGTACAACTTAGATTATCCAGATTACAACTTCTTACAAGTACTACCATTAATCCTTGTGACAAGGTACCATAACTGAAAGTGACAACATTGTTCCAAGCCATCCTTCCTGAGGGACTTATTCTGGATATCTTGGCACAAGTAGCATGTCTGCATACTCGACATACTTTGTCGTCTTCAGGGTTGTAATCTTTTGGCACTAGTTATTGCCATCTTTATTTCCTTGCTCGAGGAGTTCAGGCCAATCTGCTATGAAATGCCCATGCTTTCGGCAGGCAAAGCATGTCCGATTGACTGGTGGTACCCTTCTGTTGGCCACGGGTGGCAGATTTGCACTGCTTGAGCCTTCATGTATACCCGTCAGTTGGTGAAAGGTATGTCCTTTTGCTGCGATCAGGGGCTTCTTGAGCTTTCCAGACATAACTCGACCAGACCCTTGTACGACATTCTTTCTCTTCTTGTTGCATCTCTTATCGGCATCTCTTGGTTGCAGCAGCTTTGTGAGATCATCGATCTCTTCATTGATCTTCTTTACTGACTCCTTCAGATTAGTCAACTTTGCAAGTACACCTGCGAGGACAGGAGGTGACAGGTACGTGCCATCCATGTTATTCCAAGCTTCTTGCTCTTGATGCTCTGGCTGTACCGCAGATTGAACCTGTGCAGGTGGTGCTGGGACTTGAGGTACTTCATGCTTCATGTGGGTACCCGTAGCTCTTGCTTCATTGAACTTACGGTAGGAGCAATTGGCAATCTTATGTCCAGGGTTATGACAATAGAAGCACGTCCTTGGTGGTCTGGTGCCCTTAGTAGCAGTGACCTTGTTCTTCTGTCTGGGAACCATATCCGGGGCACGGTAAACCTGGTATAGGTTGCCTTCCACTTCTACGGTCACATAGTTCTCATTGTCCATTGGGTTGAACACTCCTGCACGCAGACGTTTCCAGATCAGATACTTCTTCTTGTTAGAGAGAAGGAAGCAAGGGGTTTTTAACAAGAGGGGAAAAGTTATTATGGAGAGGTTTTGCAACTAGTTTTGAAAATAGTCATTTTCGAGCGTGACAAATCCTAGGTTTTCGTTCTACAGTCAAGCATTGCTCTGATACCACTCTGTCGTACCCCATTTCTGGAATATGTTGTGCATCCTGTATCAGTCCCTGTATCAGTAGCTGATACGCACAAGAACACAGATATGATAATCAAAAGCATACTTCGAATTGGTAAATAAGCATAATACCTGAGATATAGGACCCTTAGTGGCGGTATGACAAGGAAATATCCAAGTCCAACCAACCAGCTAACGGTGAAGCAGACAGCGGAAAACCTTGGCCCAAGCCACAAGCACGCTTGAGAGGCAGAACCGAAAACCCGAACGTCGTCGTCTTCTACGAAGTCTTCTCCTACTAAACCAACAATCGCAAACGCGTGAGTACATAAGGTACTCAGCAAGCCCTACACTACACAAGGGTATATATATGCATACTTGGTCTTAGCAAGGAGGAGGCTATATGGTTTATTTGCAGCAAAACAAGCTTTATGCAAGGTTCACTAAAGCTAGACAAGGATTCATAGATGAAAACAGGGAAGTTAATTGTCAATATTTTAGTTGGTTGGCCCTGGGGGAGTATGGAGCCTTCCCGCCAGTTCCCAAGTTTTAGTTGGGCCTTCTGACCTCAAGGATCATACCGACCCGGCACACTTGCCATCACTTCCAAAACACGGGCTGACTACAACCCACTCACACGCCAAGGAAGGAGAGAAGTGGCTAATCCATACGTGCGCAACAATAATGTGTCATATGCCGTGACAACGTCCATCCGGATGAATTTTACACTCTGCAGAGGTTGTACATCTTTTCCCACGAGTTATGCACCCTTTGCAAGGGGGTACATAACACCTAGTCCATATCCTCCGAGTAGTCTCACAATTCCACCACGAAATCACACCCAGGGGCCTGTGACATGAAAGGTCACACACTGGCACTGTACACCTGTAAGAGGATACGTCATGCTCCTGTAACATATAGCAGGATCCTGTAACACATACCAGGACGGGCGGCACTCCCGTAACCTATAGCGGGTTCCGCGAGCCGGATCATAGGTACGTTTCCTATGTCCTTTTCCTGAGCTTTCGTTGCCTCGACTGGCCTCCAGATGGCATTTGCAAGAATACCAGAAAGATAGGATAGGTCCTTCCCATACAGGTTCCGTGGTTGTACGAGAATCATTATGTTAACGGGCGTCAGAACCGGTCCTTATATGGCCGGGCAAGCACCATATCCCGCACTAGGGGCCTATAACATCAACATCCATTCACTAGTGGCCTTGCCCGTAATCCAACCCATCCCATCATCACCGCCACCATCAACATCATCACCTAACACAGTTGTGCTACTCCCAAACCCATTATATCACACACACCACCAAACTCATTTAACACGGTTGTAAAACATATATGTGTGTAAGGTGTAGCAATGTAGATACATTGCAGGGGTCCTAAGCATTCTAGTAGCAAGGTAAAAGTGCCATCATAGAAATGATGGAACTATCCTAGGGTTATCAAGGTGACAGGTAAACAAAGGGGTAAACAAGGATTCAGATATTAACGCCTAAGTAACCGACATCAATATCAATAAACAAGTAGGTCCATAACTACATAAGCAGTAAAATAGTAAGTAATGCATAATACTAGAATAGGCTCTGTAGGTGCATTGCGAAAACAGTAGGTTCAATCATGATCAAGGAGATGTAGAGCTTGCCTTCACTAATTAGTCTTCTTCTTCACGTCCTCGTAATCCGGGTCCTCAGGTCCTTCCTAGAAGCTTGTATCTTCTGACTCGTATGTCGGGGTCGATGTCTTCAAGTCCTTCGTCGAAGCTCGCCCTTGAAGCTTGGGTCTTCTGAATCTCTTTTGAATCCTCTGGCTCTTCCTCGAATCTCGCGTAAGCTAGCGTATAAAAAGATATCGCATAAACAAACTACCGCAAAAGAAATAAAGATCGAGAAGAACCACACAAGATCCAATTAACTCCAATAAGAACCAATAGAACACCGATATAAGCCAAAGGCGCAAATCATGCATGATGCATTAGGTTTTACTTTAGGAGGAGCTTATTATCTTAAGAGAGACTATTAGGGGTGATGCATCGAGCACTAGGGCTTTTGATGTAAATGAGAGATACTGAACCATGACAAATGCATGCGGGTAGGTGTAGGGAGGAACGACGTGTGTACGTGTTGGATGTACATTGGCAGCATTATGGCTTTATATAGGTCGTAACCTATATAAAGGTTCATGCAACATACGTACAAGTGCAAGGCGTGTCACTTCAATTACTTATGGATTAAGGTTTCTACCTAATGGTGATTAGCTATTAGTTACTTACTAAATTGATTAATTACTAAGATTATTCCACTAGTTATTTGTCATGGGCTAAGAGCATGACGATGGCACGTGTACGTGATTATGCATGACATGAGTGCGCGGTTGCAAATAAAAGACAAGGATCAATTGATAAGATCAACTAGCAACTGAAATAACAACGAACGATAAATCCAATAACCTCCAATGAAGGACCACATAAATATGAGAATAAAAACAAACGACAAAGCTTGGTAGGGGTCGAGGGTAGTCAATAGATCTAGGTTGATTGGGCGATGGTTGAGATAGGTTAGACTTGTAGCTGGGTTGCGATAAAGGATATTAGGTTTTGGTGTGAAACGATACAACAAGATTGGTTAGGCTCACGCCAAGAAGTGAATTAGCATTGGCGGCAAGCGATAACGACGCCACAGGATTTGCCGGCATGGTATTTAGGGTAAAAGGTTTTGGAGCGATGCGACACGATGAATTGGGTAGGTTTACTGCTAGCGAGTCAGGGCGTACGTGCGACGTACAAGGTTGAAGTGAGATGTGTTGAGATAAGGAAGGTACTAGGTTTTAAGGTGAAAGATGTTGCAAGATTGGTTAGGCCCAACGCTAAATGGTAAAGCGGGTAGCTACAACATGCGAGATTGACGTTGCATGAAATGGCGATAGGAAGACCATCAAAAGAGGGAAGGTTTTATGGTATTGACAGTTTGCTGGTCCATTATAGAGCTCCAAGAGTAGTACCGAAGGGTACTACGTGTTTCTACGAACGCGTGGGCGCAAGAATCGCCCAAAACGGAGCTACGGTGATGAAGTTACGTAGGTTTATAGGTTCCAGGGGCTTACTTGTAATTACAAAAATATGCCGAGGGCATATCTATAATTACAGAAAGGTTTTAGGGACTGAAATGTAATTACAGAAAGTTTTGGGGACCAATCTGTAATTATGGAAAAGTTTAGGGGCTTTGGTGCAAAAAGACAGGGGCTAAAACATAATTACAGAAAAGTATAAGGCTGTTTCTGTAAAAAGACAGGACCTAAACAGAATTATGCAAAAGAGTAGGGGGTTAACTGTAAAAGTACGGGGCTGGGGATTTTCTAGGATTTTTGGATTTATTTTCCTATTAGAAAATCATGGACCGTGTCCACGATGGCGTGGACCGGGTTCATGGGAGCGGTCCACGAGACAGCACGGTGGACCGGATCAATGTGGAGCGTTGGATCTGAGATGGACGGTTAAGATTTAATGAAATCGAAAGGGTATGCTGGATCTAATCTCGACCGTTGATTGATGAATGGGCGGCTGTGGCTGCTCCGGCGAGATGAGTGGCGGCCGGAGGCAGCAGGGGCGGCGGCGCCATGCGCGGGCTCGCCGGAGCTTGCCATTCCGGCGCTCCGGTGGGCCAACATGGACGCGGAGGGGCTCGGGAGAGAGCGGAGGGGACAGGGAGTTCACCTCGGGGGTCGCGCGACGCCGGGGAGCGTCGGAGGAGGCAGGCGACGACGAGGCGCGGAGCGAGGCGGCAACGCTCGACGGAGAAGAGGAGGAAGTGCCCCTCCTCGAGTTGATGTTGCTCGTGGAGGTCCGCGGCGACGCGGTGGAGCTGGTGCGCGCACGGGTGAGCGGGGCGAAGCCGGGAGGAAGGCTGGCGTCGGGCGTGCACGGCGGCGTGCGGCAAGTTTCTGCGTAGTGCGCGCTCGGGTGCTCGCCAAGCCGCGCAAAGGGGCGCGCGCGATGCAGCTCAAGCTCGCGAAGCTGGAGCGCGCGCGAAGTGGGCGAGGGAAAACTCCACAGTGGCGAATCGAAGGTCGCCGACGATGAGAGGGAGATGGGGAAAAACTCGATTTGGAGCTCGATGTCAGCCGGGGTGAGGTGCTGTGCGTCGGGGAAGGGAGAGGAAGGGCGTGCGCATCGACTCTTATAGCGGGAGCAAGCGAGGGAGGGCGAGAGGGGCGGTCAAGGCCATCGCCCGGTCATCGGTCATGGTCTTCGGTCGCCTGGGCAGCTGGCGACGCGACGCGACGGCAGGGGATGGGCGGCCAGGCTTCGGACGCGGCTTCGGCATGGCTACAGGGTCACGGAGGCGACATGACGAGAGGGAGGTGACGGAGGCGCGGCGTCGGCGGCATGGGCGCCTCTGGCGAGTTGCAGGCCGGCCAGAGGAAGGAGGAGGAGGATGACAAGCGGGACCCGCGTGTCGGTGAGACAGAGAGAGGAGGCGGGCTGGCAGGCTGGGGTTGGGCCAGATAAATGGGCTGCGGCCCATTGGCAGTTTCCGAAAGAGAAAGAAAATGGGTGGCGTGCTGGGCTGGGCTGAGAGGAAGGAGAGGCTGGGTTTCGGCCCGAGAGAGGTTAGGATAGGTTTTCTTTTTACAGGATTTGAATTTGAATGGATTTCAAATTCAAACAAGAATAAAAACCAAACAACTAAGCCAAATAAAATCAATAAAACCAGAAATGCACATGGTGAGATTTATGCAAGTTTTTAAAATCAAATCTTTTTGAATTCACGGTGAATTGCTAGAGATCTTAAATCAAACAATTATTTGGTTTGTTGTAAAATTCAAAAGTTCAAGCTTTTAGTAAATTTTAAGTGAAGACAAACACTTGAGCACTATTTTAATATTTGTAAATTTCATATTCAAACTAGGTTTTAATTTATTTAGTGCATTTTGTTTTGGAAAAATTCATGGAAAGATAAGAGTTGGACAAAAATTTAAATTTTTAGCGATTTGTATTCCTTTTGAACGCTTTGAAAATTTGGGGTGTTACAACATGACACTATTCCTCACCCAACAGGGAAATACTATTGTTTTTCAAATACCTCGCTTCAATCTACTTTGATGGTTTCATCTGTTGGGCTCTGTCAATGCCATGGCTAATAGGGCTCATCGACAGCAGTAAGGGCAATGACCGACCAGTAAGGGCAGCTCTGCCAATAAAAGATTAAATTGTGCTGCTAATTTTTCTGGGAAATCAAAGCAGCCATGAGATGGACAAGAGATACAGAGTGGAGCAAATATTTTCCATCCCCTTTATCTTAGTCACTGGTAAAAGTACAACTGATCACAACCTCTTCCACTTCATTGTTTCTCTATTACAGAGTACAAACAGCATTCTGATTTGCCATGTAGTTCAGATATGATCAAGCTGCAAAGTATTTTCAGTCCATCCTAGAACAAAAAATCAAACTGCATCAAGCATGTATTCTCAGAAAAAAAAAAGATGAAATCAACAATTCGATCAAGATGCATTTCTAACATCATCACTTTGAAAAAAAAAACAATACAGATACAGATACAGATCAATCAAACAGAAAGGACTTGATAAAAACATATATAAAAATTATATTCCAGGTTACAAATTGATGCACATCAAAGTTTGAGTGCTGACCTCGTGCAAAGATAGGAGCGCCTTGGATGTCCATCGCGATACTTCCCTTGAGTGGCATCTAGTGATCTCCTTCACCTGCAAATGTTATCAGCAGCAAAGGCTTGCATCAAAATCATCATGCCAATCGACACACACCTGGGATTCCGAGGTGTCCACATGCGAAGAAGAAAACAAGGTTTGACATTCAGGTTATGATTGAATTGGCTGAGAAAACTTTATATGCCAAAAAACTACCTTGATATATGTAGATGTATCATCTCCAGTTAGAAAATAAAAGAGAAATGTCTGTGTGGCCACAGCAGCGGCTCCGAACGGGTGAATTCCCTCATCATGAGTCACGAGCCATTCACAATGTATCCTATATGCATTGTAATGACACAAAAAGACAGAACCTTCAGGTAACTTTGCTACAGCAGAGACCCTTGAGGCCAAAATTTTGAGAAGCAATTAGCAAATCTATCCAATATTACCTAAGCTAAAGAACATACTTTGAAGCCTTTTTTTCCGTAAGCTAGATACTATTCCATCCATCATTAAACTACCGCTCTGACAGAAATTTGGTTTGTAGAGCTGGTAGCAATGGTATGAAATTTCCAGAGTGACGGACAGGGAATAAAAGGTTCGTCTCAGGAATCGAGCTGGCCCACGAAATTTCCAGAGTGACGGTCAGGGAATAAAAGGTTCGTCTCAGGAATCGAACTGGCTCGTACCGTCGTCGAGGTCCTCCTCGGACTCGAGATCATCCTTCTCTCTCTCGTCGGAGACTCCGGTGGCGGTGGCGTTTAGCGGTGGTCGAGGATGGTGATGAGGGCTCCGCATCATAGGCAGTCCTACACCGCTTGCTGCACGACCCGGGCGACTGTGATGTCAGGTCGGCGGCCACTTACGCCGCCATGGAAGAGGACGATGACGGTTCCGCGTCGCCGGGGAGGCCACACCACTTGTTGCCGGGCTCCGAGCTGGAGGCCTCAATTGGCTGCGCGAGTTTGGCATGGGATCAGCGGGAGGTACAGGGCGGCGGCTAGGGTTGAGGGTGAGCGGAAGGAAAGGGCAGAGGCCAGAGGAGAGACGGCGGGCATGGGATTTTGGAGCGCGATTCCGCTTGCAGCACGAAGGACGCACGGTGGCGGCTAGGTTCGGGATGCCTGGTTTGGATTGGGATACCGGAGTTACGAATCGTTTCAGACGCAGACGGGCAGGCGCGTGCGAATGGAAGTGCCCCACCTGTCGGCACCGTTATTTTGCTATCAGAGGGAGCTGCGACGCACGACCCACGGGAGTGAACTCACAAGACAAATAATAAGGAGTAAAGATTGCGGCAACCTTACTAATCACTAGATAAGGCTTCATTAAGTCCTGCGCTGTACGCGTCCCTGTTGATCATAGATGGAAATATTATAATAATCATGCCAGGTGCTAATCTCCTCCATGATTCCTTCCTTTAATCTTCCACGCCATATATTCTTGGTCTTCTCTGCGTATATTTCCTTTCCCAGAGCGTACATATCAATTTCCTTGGACAATACTTCTCCTTCTTGCACACGTCTTGGATGAGCTAATCTCAGGAAATAACTGGCCTTTCCTTTTATTAAGGCATGTAGAGGCCATCTCTGGCATATGCGTCAGGCTGCATGTAAATCAAACTTTCTATATGTTGGTCACTGCTGCCGCGTAAATAAATATTTCTCTTAAAAACATAATTATGCTGCCAAAAATCCAGATTCAAAAATACGTAATCAACATGCCAGATTTACTAGAAAAGCTGCCAAATTTCAGTGTCAACAGTTTGATGTGTTACGGAAAGAAGCTAATGGTGGTGACAAGTAAGATTTTCTTTTCGACGGAATGGGAGGGGAGTCCCCTACCTTTTTTAATAGTAAGAAAGCTTTTAATTACCAATTAGATGTAACTAATAAAAGAGGAACAATGTATAGAATGTATAAATGTCTGCAACCATAATAAAAGAGGAACAATGTATAGATGTAACTAATAAAAGATGCGGCGCTTGAGGCTACGATACGCGCATCCATCGAGGACGGTAAGCTCGTGCATCAAGAGCTCCTGCCATCTCATTTGATGCGAAATTTCTTTTTAATACCGACCTAAGGATGTTTGGTTTACTTCTGTTACGTTTCTCCATCTAGGTCTATCCTTGGTGCTGGAGCCCATCACATTCGAACTCGGTGTGGTCTTTGATACTATCCACGTGGACGAGGGGCGTGTTCTGGCCAGGAAGGTGGGAACGAACGGCCTCGACATAATCAACGACAAAGACACGCGGGCACTCTTGGCGCGGGTCCGTTCCCAGGCGAGATGGCTTAGCCACGAGATCAAAGGCGTCGTGCACACTGCACAATGTTGCTAACACCGTCTCCGCCGAAGGCCTGGCTCGGGTCAAGGACCATCACCCCGACGTTGATCTGGACGAGGGAACAAGGGAACCGGCCCAATAAGGCGTTGACGACAAAACAGATAACATCGTTGCCGAGCTTGCCAAGGAACTTGGATGGCCTACTCCTGCCATGGTCGGAGCCTGAAGATCACAAACCGGTCGCCGGCCTCTTTTATTGTTACCATGTTATTTTGTTTGTTTTAATTTATGTAAGACGATTCGCTCATCCATCGCGTTGATAGAGGATTATCCCTTGAAGACATCGGTCATGCTTGGTTGCACGACGCAGCCCTGTGGCCGCCACGCCAAAACCTTGATAAATGCAAATACTCGTTCGGTAGCAAAAGTGTGTGGACAAGAAATGCAATCGTGACCAATTAGTTAGGCAGTGTAGTACTCTGTACTAGGAGTATGTTTTAAGACATAATAGCACGTGTAATGTCTACTGTCTAGTGAAGGGATGGATACTCAACCAATTAGTGACGAATAGGCCCAAATTTTGGGGCAGGGTACCCCGACGTGAGCCAGGATCACAGACCCGAGTGCCCGGTGCAACTTTTGGCCGCCCGCTCAAATTGGCCACTGGGCAGCGTGCGCTGGGGATTCGAATTTCGTTCGAGGATGGGCGAAACGAGGAAATGTGGGTTTTGTGCCTGTCCTCCCAAACGCTTTCGTGTCTCCGCGAAGTGTATTTTCAGAAAGTACCTCGGCCTACTCTTAAAGTACCCCTATCCTTCTCCTGAACAGATCCATCCTCCAATTCAAAAAGAAAAAACCAGAGCCAAGCCATCTTCAATTCCCAGCTCTTCTTCTGGTCGCACCATTGCTGGGACCCCAATCCTCCCTCCCCCGCCCCCCCTCGTTCGCCGCCCCGTACTCCTTGGTCGCCCATTCCTAACTCTCCTCGTCGTTTCTCTCGGCCCCCTTCTTCTCGGAGCGCAACCACCGATGGCACGTCTTCCTCTCAAGACTCCGACGACACCAGTGGGGAATGCAGGACTGAAGCAGAAGCATGAAGGTACTTGTTTTCCTTATTTCGTAGACACAAGCGAAACACTTGATACTCGTTTAGGTTTCTGTGATTGTTTGTGGGATGCGGTGAGTGTTGTGTAATGCTGAGTTCATACGTATGTAGCTTTGGTCCGTTTTGTTGAGCTACAGATCCAGAAAAATCTTCAGATCTGGAGCGAGGATCTGTGGTTGCCTGATATCGCCACTTTAATATTGTTTTCTTATTTAAAATACAGGTTAAATTACTTCATTGGAAGCAGCTTGGCAGTTCTATTACATTAACTGTATCTGTACCTTTCTCATTCGAATGCTTCAACCATGATGATAATCTGTATTTACTTGAGTAGTATACTAGTATTTTAAGCTTATTACCCAAAGAGTACAGCGCTATACCTGATGATTATGCTTCTGAATGTATTCATCAAAATGCACTGCAACCCCAAATAAAGCTTATTGCACACTTGAGTACAGCTACATACTTTGATGATTACATTCATTTGACGTCGCTTCTATATTCATGTGGAAGGAACAACAATTAAAGGAGACCTACCAGCCGAAGACGCGGTTGGAGATGCGGTCAAGCCCCTTTCAGAAGGTATCACAACGTCTGATTGCATCAATTTTATATCTTATAAACACTGTTAATCGGATTTGGCTTCTTTCAATGTAAAATATACTATATCAGATAACCTCATCTTACCATAATGCACCATGTGCCGGAAAAGCGTGTGACAATGGAACAGAAGAGTGAGGGGATCGAATCCACAGGGTCTCAGTGCTACATCTCTGTGGTAAGAAGCTAAAGGAATGATGCCTTAGATAACCAATCACGAAAGCTTCATTTCTTTTGTCGTTGCAAGCTTACCGTTTACATTTTTGTCCACATCTTTCTAGAAGAAAGTGATGCATCACGCTACAGAGGTGACCAGATGTGAGACTTTTAAGGATAGTCAGGATCCTTTTGTAAGTCCTTGTCCCGTTTTATCTCATCTTGCACATTGGTTCACTTCATGCAGTCTTAGTATATGATGGAAATCTGAGTTGACGCTCTTTATTTGCCAGGATGTTGATAACGAAGTTGGTCCTCAAACAGTGGCGTAGCTACAGGGTATGCCGGGTGGGCCTCGGCATACCCTGTAGATTTTGGCCCATTAGCAATACAACCCAATAATCAATATGCAACAAAAAAAAATAAAAAAATAAGCAAATCCTACAGGTAGCGACGCACGCCTCCGACGTTCCCTTTCTGCATCGCGAGTTCGTGACTCCAGGGCTTCCACGGCGCGGTTCCGCCCGTCCAGCCAGCCGCCGCCCATCCGTCCGATATGGTTTACTTGTTGCTTCTCAAATTGGTATTGATTTTACCGGTGATGACAACAACAGTTGAAAGGGTATTTTCTGCACTGGCTCTAGTCAAAAATGAGAAAAGAAATAAGTTGGGTATTTTGGATGATTGCCTTGTCACATTCATTGAGCGGGATATTTTCTTTGAAGTGGATGAAGATGATATAATTCAGGCTTTTATGACACTTAGAATGCGCAGGCTAAACAAGAAGTAGAGTGGTAATCATCTTTGAACTATATTATAAAGGGGTGTGGAACTTTTTTATGCATAATTTGGACTATTTCTATTATATTGTAGGCAAGTTTTTTAACTCAGGTATTGAATTTATCATTTCATATGTTTATTTTGGTAATTTATAAATTACTTACCGAATTATATATGGATTGTACCGTTTATATTTCAATTGAACCAAATTGTATATATGGGGAAAAAATTTGTGGCATACTCTACAGTAAAATCCTAGCTACGCCACTGTTCTCAAGTTGTGGGATCTGGTACAGTTGTTACAGTTGTGGGCATCAAGTCACTCTCCAAGGACCCCTTCGACCGTTTACAAGAGCTTCATGCTGAAGTTCTGACAACTAAAGAATGACACAAAGCACTTCGACGACTGATGGATAAGCAGCATCAAGAGTTGGCAACGTTGAAGGAGGAGGCAAAAGAAGCAGATGCAGCAAGAAAATCTCAGTCCGATGCGATTGAATTTTTGAAAAAGAAAACTGAAGCTGATAATGTCCACCTGGAGGAACTGCTGAAGCTCCATCACTTGTCTCGTCCTGGACAAATTGTACACTGAAATCTTAAGTATGCTCTCCTTACCTTTTGGTTGTGCGATGGATGTAGTTTTGTTTGTTAGTTATTTGGGATTATGCCTCGCAGCACATGTTAATGAACCGTCCACAAGAAGCCTGTATATATATTCTGTCATTTCTGTCATCTGTGTAACATCCATTACAATATAAATGAGTTTTAGGATTGTAATTAGACAAAGAAATAGGCCAACAGCAAAATGGCAACCCGGCCCAGCTGCTCTATGAACGGAAACAAATTACGTATATGAGCTATAAACACAACGGCCTAATAATTGAAACAAATTGTGACGAAATACGCACTGACATGTGGGCCCGGCCCTTTCAAGCCCACTACTAAACAGTAACAAACGGCCCACTATTGGTGGGACCCACCATCAATCTTGGCCCTACATGTCACCTGAAACAGTAACAAAACGGCCCATTTTGTGTGGGACCCACTATATTTGTTGGGCCTACATGTTGCTGAAACAGTAACAAAACGGCTGTTGACACTGAATTTGTGATTTTTACTGCCAACAACGGCCCAACTGAAATTGGGCCATTAGTGGACCAATTCACGATTTATGAAGAAAATGGGCGATGCCATGTCAGCAGCCACGTCCGATCGGGCTAGTGGCTAGGTTCGGCTCAGTTTATGACGAATGAGTAACCGTCACCATCCTATGGTCTGTGTTTAAAAAATGTTATAAATCACGACTGACCACGCTCGACTGCTGACGGACCCTAAAAGGTCATAAATCGTGATTTATGACGAAACTTTCGTCACTACAAGCAATCGGTGACGCGTTAAAAACGTCACTAATCAGCATATCTGTTCTAGTATTGGGACACAGTCACAGCCACCGCGGCGCCAGGATTAATTGGTAAAGAAGGTGCCTCCATGGCCGCGACTGCAACACTCGAGAGGGGAGCTGAGTCACAGGCGCCACGGCAGCTCTGAGCAGAGTCATTTCGGCCTCGTTGTCTGTTGTTGAAGTCGACGAGGAATCATGGCCGCAACTGCAAAGCACGGCGAGCGCGGAGTCACAGGCGCCACGGTTTCGATCTTCTCTGTAGCTGTATTGGTCACAGACGGAGTTGCGACTATGACAGCCGCACTCGCTGACGTCAAGGTGGTCGGGAGCGGCGTCACTGTCACAACTGCTAACGTCTTTGACGTTCTTCTCAAGGTTATTTGGCTTCTCCTGGTTCAGAACAGCAATTGTCTTCACCGGCTCATCGAGGGAGATGTTGTCTTCATGTGGTGGGCTGTCCAACGCCTGGGCTGGCTTCTAGGCAGGACATTGAGCTGGCCCATTATTCTCAGGTTGATTCAAATTCGAAGTTAAGGCCAGCGCACCCTTCCAAGGCGACGGATCCCCCAGGAAACCTGGGGACGGATCCACATCATCAACGATCGGAGTGTCGACTGGAGCCTCCAAAACATCAATTTCCTTCATTAAGATTGAAGGAGCTGAGGAGTTTGCCGCTTCAAGCTCCGGGTTCTGTGATCCATTGCGTGCCTCCTCGATCGGGTTCCTCTCTAATGTCATTGGATGCGGGCCCATGCTCAAGGTGGGCATGCCCCGGAACCGAAGGCCGGTCCCACTGCCAGGGGCATCGCCCCCGGCCTCTTACAAAGATCTCGGTGAACCAGACCGCCGGCGGGGCCGCCGCCGTCTACCGCCATCGGAGCCATCTCGCGACGGAGGAGGAGGGAGATCTCCAGCCACCGAAACTTCTTGAATGGAGGCGACTTCGATCTTGATCGGGTACTCGAGAGCTCGCTTAACCGGAGGGTCTTCTTCTTCTTGCACGGGAGGTTCCACGATCACCAGGTCCATATCCGCCGGGATGAGTTCCGGCCGAGAGCACCAGGCCGTGAGGCGGAAGGACGAGTAATCATGGCGTTGAAGGGTTAGGAGTGGAGGCTGCGCACCCAGCACCACTCATCAAGCAGATGTTCTGCCGTCTCAAGCTCCCGGGCATGGGCAGGGACGCCTAAGATCACCATGTCGATGAGGGAGGGCAGAACAGTGCCGGAAGCATTCTTCAGTCTTGACCACCGTCGAAAGCAGAGCAAGAAAAGTTCCACGTGCAGGGACGGCCTAGCTTCATTGTAGACTTGCAGAGGAGCAGCTTCGCCGGGGAGCACGAGGATGAAGTCGTCGGGGCTCGGGCAGTGAAACTCAAACGATTCAGTCGGGAGTTTGTAGCGGCGAGCTAGCTCAGCCGCCAGAACGTCCACCGAGATCATCGTTGAATCTCCAACCACCGAGACTGAGAGCCTTAGGCCCTGTTTGGGACAGATTCTGAACAGGATTTAAGCAGCTAGGAGTGCCAAGCGCGTCAATTCTCCACCCGCTTCTTTTGGGCACGATTCCTCTCAACGCTCCAATAACACTACAACGCAGAATCGGCCTCCCGAGTTGCTTCTGGGGGAAGCGGTCACGAAATTACCCGCAATGCCACTCTTTACACAAGATTCATTTCTTTTCTTTCCACCCCTTCTTCCTTCCGGACCTCTCTTCTTCCCCTTTGAGCTCACCAAATCCTACCACCACCCTCACCAAATCCGGCCGCCCCGCTGTCCAGAGCTAGCAAAATGAAAAGAGGGTGACGCGGGGATCTCACCGGTGAGAGGAATCGGCATCCCGCGACAGGGCTCGGCGGGGGCGGCGCTAGCGCGTGCGGCAGTTGGCGCGAGTGGCGGCGCGGGCGCGAGCGCGAGGGATGGCGCGGTGCATTGAGGGCGGCGGTGTGGATGCGCAGGGGCGACGACGTTCCTGCGGGAGCAGTTGGAGTCCATGATCCGCCGGGTGCAGGGCAAGGTCACGGGACCCAAATCTCTTGTTCATCCTTGTCTACGATGAAACATGGATTCACAAATCGAAACACGGTGCTATTGATTGGAAGGATTTAATTGTACGAAGTCCATCCGTGGGGTTGGTGAAGCAGATTTGGCGATGGGGAAAAAACATTCCTGCCTGCTCCTGTTCATGTCACCTGTTCTTATCAGTTTGTATCCAGCGAGGACGAGGAGCAGCTCAGGCATGGAACGGCGGCCCAGCTCTTCGGCTCCCGCTCGATTCCCTCAATTCCTCCAACGCGAGGTGCTGTGCTGCAGATGGATTCAGCATCTCTGAGCCTGCTGATGTGCTGCCGTGGGCGGCAGGCATGAGCAGAGCGGCGAGCGCGCCGGGGACGGCCTGCGCATGCACGAGGGGCGATGGGCACGAGCGATACGACGGCCGTGTGCGATGGGCATGAGCGATACGACGGCCGGGCGTGGCGGGGACGGCCGACGCGGGCACGAGCAGTGCATGCCGAAAATAATCTGATTGCCAAACGTATCGCTTCTATAGGTAGCAGATTCCGTTGAAAGCCGCTTATTTTGAAAACTGGCTTTCCACAGAAGCGTGTTGAAAGAAAGCTGTCCCAAACAGGGCCTTAGAAAGCTCTGCTTCAGCGCGTGCCATCTTCGTCGAACGATCAGTCACCCGCAGCGGCCTGGGAGCCAGGTTGGGCTCCGCCGGGGAGTCGATGGCGCCGACGGAATTCCTCGCCGGGGGCGGCGACGGGGTTGCATCAACTTCCGCTTTATCTTGATCAGCTCAATGAGCTATTCTACTTTTCTTTATAGTTTTACTCAACTCAATGAGCTCTACGCATTTTCCTTTCTATTTCCCATTACTTTTTCGGAATGAGAAAGTTACTAAATTATTGCATAATATGCCTTTTTGTGTTGTGAAGATTACAAAACTTTTTCATATTCGTTTTTATTTGCCTTACATGGTGAGTTGATCGGGTGTACCTGCTCTTATTCATGGTTTACTGTGTAGCTACAACTTGCTTTTTTTTCTGCAAATTGTACAAGTGAGATGTGCTACTACATTAGTTATATACTAATTGACGAATGGGATTAAGCGTGTCATGTCCGTTTGTTTAGGCCAGTATCATGTCCTTTTTTCACATTGCCATTCAGATAACTACTCTGCTGCTTTCTTTAATAGACCTATGTAGATGAAAACAGTTTGAGGAAAGTTCAATGAACTACCTTTTCTCCTTGCTGGGGTCAATAGCCAGGATAGCACTCTTAAAAACAGCCATCTCCAAAATAGCATTAGTAACAAGTGAAGCTCCAAAATAGCACTTCTAAGTGCACTTTTCGTTCCAATATGCCAAAACAGGTCCAGCCGGCTCTTTTCTTCCCGTTTTGCCCGTCATCTTCCTCCCCTGGTGCTTCTTTAGCAATGGTGGCAACTGGCGCTTCTTCACCGCGAGGCACGACGCAAAGCCGCCTGCTCGGGCGACCACGCCGCGAGGCCGACTGCTCGCACGACGCTCCCGCGCTCTAGCTCTCAGCGCGCCGCGCTGCCCTGCCCCCTGCGGCCCGCCTGGCTGCGCGCCGCGTGCTGGCTCTGCGCAGCACCGCGCCGCGCCTCCGCCCTGGCCGCGCCCTGCAGCCACCGCGCCGCGCCCGAACCGCCGCGCCCACGCCCGCCAGCCTGCGGCGCCGCGCGCCTCCGCCCTGGCCGTGCCAGCCAGCTGCCACAACGCGCGTCAACTGCTGCCCCTGCCCGCTTCCAGATGCAGCGTCACCGCCCAGCTAGGGTTCGTCGATTGGGAAGTTGGCGGCGGCGTCCTGCGGGACCACTAATAGAGGGAGCCTGGCTTCGATTCGATTCACTCACGGGTGCTCGTCTCAGTGAGGGACAACATTGTCCAAGAACAAAAAGAAAACCGGTTTGTGCTATTGGGGAATGAGGGAGAGGGTCATTCGTGGCTTTTGGGAGCTTTCATCTTTACTAAAGGCATTTTGGAGATGGCTTTACTAAGGAGTGCTATTCTGGCTATTACCCTCCTCCTTGCTGACCGTATGTAGGCTTGACATATTTGTATGCAACCCCCTGCCTCCTTGATAACTCTTATTTAGTTTCTATTCATATAACCCCCATGCCATACCGTCACACCAGGAATTGTATTTATTCAAGATCGCACCCGGCGAGCATGCCGTGCCTCTCATCTCCAACAACATGGCAAGGCTGTTGTACGCCATCAGCAATACTAGCAAAAGTGCCCGTTGCCACTAGCTAGCCCGAAAAAAATGTACAAATAAATGTAAAAAAAGGTCCAAAAAAGACCCATGAATAAACTTTTAATTCCACACAGAAGATGCCTATATTAAAACTTGAGCAACTATAGCCATTGGTAAGAAATCGAAAAGGCCAATGAACTGAACTCTAAACCATAGAGAGAACTTTTTCACAAACAAGCTGTCAATGTCAAGTGATCACCACTTTCCAAAGACCGAGAATACCACACAGAAGCTGCATTAAATTGATTTATCAAGTGATAAGTTTATTTTTATATGTCATGAACTAATAAGCATCAGCATAACACAGTTTCCAAGCAACTAATATGTTTTACAATGCTCAGGCCAGCAAGAAGTGAATTACAATGCTCAGGTCAGCTGACAGGGACGCACCCACTACAAATTCTAAACCAGAAACGTTAAGAATGACAATAAATTGAACTCTGTATATCAGCTGCAAGCAAAGCAGAAGGCATACGAGGGATTTTTTCTTAATAGTTACCTAGCTGGTTCAACATTTTTTTTTAGATAATGGGAAAACAAAAGAGTACCAGCCACCGGAGAGGCTAAATGCCAATTGGGGGCGTTGCCTGATGGGTACTCGGGGACGCTGACAACAGGCCCAGCCACTGGCGCATTGACGCAAACCAGAGGCGGCATCGTGAAGCAGAGCGGGTGTGTAGGACACACTTCCCCTTACAGAGGCGCCATGTCGTCTAAAATGCTGAGCATTAAGGAAATCCTTGTGCTTTCAGCATATAGTTGTGTCTAATCTGAAAAAATATATGTTCTTATGATACGAATGAAATAGTCAATAGGGTCAAAAGGAACAACGGTACGAAGAACAAACTACACTGCATCTTTAGTTAGGAAAAGATTCATTTTTGAGTGCAATAGATCTAGATCTTAAAAATGAACTTACCAATCCTTTTGTCCATCATCTCCCTAATATCTTTGAACACCTTCCAATCCCCCTCAACATATAAATTACTCAACTCAGCCTCAAAATCCACATGCCTTCTACTTAATCTAGATAGTTCCACTTGGTTAATGGGTTAGGATCTTTTCCTCCGGACAGAACCATCGTCAATGGATCCACGCTTAGCGGCTCAGAAGAAGGAATTTCATCGTCGACAAAGATTGATGGGTTCATCTCGGAGTCACTCAAATAGGACTATCTATTGCAAGGAATGTGTTCCTCTTCTAATAGGGACCAAAAGGCAAGATGGTGTGACATATAATCCGAAAAAAAAATGAGCTGTAAAGAATAGCAACATCATTGGAGATATGCTTTCAGCGCTAATACAAAACATATCTCTTGTAACACATGCCTGTAACACAAGTAAGAATGTGTTACAGACATATTTAAGAGTAACACAAGCATTTGTGTTACTCAGTGTACTTTTTTCCAAAATGGATTTTTCCACTTTCATTCCCAAAGAAACAACAATCACAACAGAGTTTGAGGTTCGACAAAAGGAAAAGCAGACAGGAGAACGCACAGCACAAAACATATGTCTTGTAACACATGCCTGTAACACAAGTAAGTATGTATTACAAACATATTTGAGAGTAACACAAATGGTTGTGTTACTCAGTGTACTTTTTTTTGAAACAGATTTCTCCACCTCCTGCCATGGGTTCACGGCAACAGGGGGTGGAACGACGCTGAAGGGGTCGGACGGGACGACAGGGCCGCTGTCTCCCAAGCGCACGACGGCGTTGAGGTCCCAGTTGTTTACGTCGCCGCCGTGGTGCCAGCCAGCAAGATCACCCCTCCATCGGCCAAGCTCTCGAGTTACTATATATAGCTAGATATTGGTTGGAACGAGGTGCGGTGGGAGAGATAGACGAGAGTGAAGGTACGTGGGGCTTATATAGGTGCACAAGTGGGCTGCTGCGTTGTAAATGGTTTGTCTACTCTACTATGGTTGTAACCTATAAGCTAATCTCTTTGTGTGTGACTTTCTATGGATATTTTCGATTAATAAAAGGAGGCATGGGATGGGATGCTACTTTTCGCCTACAGGATTCTTATATATGCATTAATATCATGGATGTAATAAATTTTGTGCAATCTAACAAACTTTTTTTTTCAGAAATTAGATACGCACATGTAACATTGTTTTGTTAAATAAAAAAATGGCTTTACCTTCTTTGAACAATACAAGGGTAAAATCTTCCACTCAATGAAAAAGCGTACGGGGCGCCTTTTTGAAATGCTAAAGTTTGTAGTTAATGAACAATGAGTAATTCAACAAATACAGAATATAGTATGCATCTACCTTGACATACATACGCGTTAATGAGCTGTAAAGAATAGCAACTTCATTGGAGATATGCTACCAACACTACTACAAAACATATTTCTTATAACACATGCCTGTAACACAAGTAAGAATGTGTTACAGACATATTTGAGAGTAACACAAGCATTGTGTTACTCAGTGTACTTTTTTTTTGAAATAGATTTTTCCACTGTCATTTCCGAAGAAACAGCGATCACAACAGAGTTTGAGGTTCGACAAAAAGAAAAGCGGACAGGAGAGCGCACAGCACAAAACATATGTCTTGTAACACATGCCTGTAACACAAGTAAGAATGTATTACAAACATATTTGAGAGTAATACAAATGGTTGTGTTACTCAGTGTACCTTTTTTGAAACAGATTTCTCCACCTGATGCCACGGGTTCACAACAACAGGGGGCGGAACGGCGATGAAGTGGTTGGCCGGGACGACGGGGCCGCTGCCTCCCAAGCGCATGAGGGCGTTGAGGTCCTTGTTGTTGCCATCGACGTCGCCGCCGTGGTGCCAGCCAGCAAGATCACCCTCCATCAGCCAAGCTCTCGAGTTACTATAGCTAGATATTGGTTGGAACGAGCTGCGGTGGGAGTGATAGACGAGAGTGACGGTATGTGGGGTTTATATAGATGCACAAGTAGGCTGCTGTGTTGTAAATGGTTTGTCTACTCTACTATGGTTGTAACCTGTAAGCTAACCTCTTTGTGTGTGACTTTGGATATTTTTTATTAAAAAAAGGAGGCATGGGATGGGATGCTACTTTTTCGCCTACAGGATTCTTATATATGCATTAATACCATGGATGTAATAAATTTTGTGCAATCTAACAAGTTTTTTTTTTTTGCAGAAATTAGATACGCACATGTAACATTGTTTTGTTAAATAAAAAAATGGCTTTACCTTCTTTGAACAATACACGGGTAAAATCTTCCACTCAACGAAAAAGCGTACAGGGCATCTTTTTGAAATGCTAAAGTTTGTAGTTAATGAACAATGAGTAATTCAACAAATATAGAATATAGTATGCATCTACCTCGACATACGTACGCATTAATGAGCTGTAAAGAACAGCAACGTCATTGGAGCAACACTACTACAAAACATATTTCTTATAACACATGCATGTAACACAAGTAAGAATGTGTTACAGACATATTTGAGAGTAACACAAGCATTGTGTTACTCAGTGTACTTTTTTTCTAAAACAGAATTGTCCACTTTCATTCCCCAAGAAACAGCGATCACAACAGAGTTTGAGGTTCGACAAAAAGAAAAGCGGACAGGAGAGCGCACAGCACAAAACATATGTCTTGTAACACATGTAAGAATGTATTGCAAACATATTTGAGAGTAACACAAATGGTTGTGTTACTCAATGTACTTTTTTTTGAAACAAATTTCTCCACCTCCTGCCACGGGTTCACGGCAACAGGAGGCGGAACGGCGATGAAGGGGTCGTCCGGGACGACGGGGCCGCTGCCTCCCAAGCGCATGATGGCGTTGAGATCCCAGTTGTTGCCGTCGATGTCGCCCCGTGGTGCCGGCCAGCAAGATCACCCTCCATCGGCCAAGCTCTCGAGTTACTATAGCTAGATATTGGTTCGAACGAGCTGCGGTGGGAGTGATAGACAAGAGTGGCGGTACGTGGGGTTTATATAGGTGTACAAATGGGCTGTTGTGCTGTAAATGGTTTGTCTACTCTACTATGGTTGTAACCTGTAAGCTAACCTCTTTGTGTGTGACTTTCTATTGGTATTTTCGATAAAAAAAAGGAGGCATGGCATGGGATGCTACTTTTCGCCTACAGGATTCTTATATATGCATTAATACCATGGATGTAATAAATTTTGTGCAATCTAACAAGCTTTTTTTTTGTTGCAGAATTAGATACACACATGTAACATTGTTTTGTTAAATAAAAAAATGGCTTTACCTTCTTTGAACAATACACGGGTAAATCTTCCACTCAATGAAAAAGCGTACGGGGCACCTTTTTGAAATGCTAAAGTTTGTTGTTAATGAACAATGAGCAATTCAACAAATATAGAATATAGTATGCATCTACCTCGACAAACGTACGCAGTAATGAGCTGTAAATAATAGCAACGACATTGGAGATATGGTTCCAACACTACTACAAAACATATCTTGTGTAACACATGCCTGTAACACAAGTATGAATGTGTTACAAACATATTTGAGAGTAACAGAAGCATTTGTGTTACTCGGTGTACTTTTTTTTAGACGGATTTTTTTCTTTCACTCCCGAAGAAATGGAGATCACACTGTTTACAGAGTTTGAGGTTCGAGAATGTCAGCGATACAATTGTTGTTTAGATTTTTCCTAACCAATGTATATCTCGTACAGCTGTAACCGATCCTAGAGATCATTGTATTCTCTGATTTCTCTCATGAGCCAATATAAATACGGAACCCCGGCACCATGCCGTGTGTGGTTTGATCAAAGAATTAAAGGAGTTGTGCCAACTGAATTTTAGTAGCTTTTTGTTCAAGTACTAGAGAATGTAATAAGGCTTCCCTTGCTCTTGCAGCACTTGGGTATGACTTAATAGAGGACCATCCTTTGTGGAGGTTCTTCCAGATCAGATTGTATTCCATCAATAGTCGTCAACGCCGAGGCCGAGAACCAAGAGCAGCCTCATCCGCACCAGACACATCGCCTGTCGGCACCTCCACCGGCGAGGACGCAGACATGGCCGTCGCCTCGGCTTCTCCGCGCTTTGGCTGCCACACGAGCTTGCGCAGGGGAGGCGCAGATGTGGGACGCGCGGTGCAGACATAGGAGCAATGACCCAGCCATTTACAGGTGAAGCACCGTGGCCTCTCCCGGCAGGCGAAGGCTCGATGTGACAGTGAAAAGCAGTTAAAGCACTTGCCTCTCGGGTCCGCCAGCACCAGCCGCCTAGCACATCTTCGTAGGTCACGAACTCGGGCCTTGTGGGTGCGACGACTTTCGACCCTCTGCCACCCCTGCGCATCAGCAGCGGCAGGAAGAACGACCTGGCGAGAGGAATCCTTGACGAGGATCCTTGGGGGTGGGCGCTCTTCGACCTGAGGTGAGGGCCGGGAGGGCTGGGGGATGTCCCCGGCCAACGCGACGCCGAGGTAGAAGGGGATGGCGCAGGAACCGCCGGTGAAGGATGCCGGGCTGACACTATCAAAAATTGTTTTTTTTCTGAGTGCTGACCCCTTGCCGAGTGTTTTTTTTCAAGCACTCAGCAAATAACGGCTTTGCCAAGTGCCAAAAAAAAAAACACTCAGCAAAGATTTTTTACACTCGGAAAAGAAAATATTTGCCGAGTGTAAAAAAAACACTCGGCAAAGATTTTGCTTTGCTGAGTGTCAAAAGGGAAAACACTCGGAGCCTTTGCCGAGTGTATTAATTTTGACAGTCGGCAAAGAGAAATTCAAACTTATTTGAATCAGTTTTTGAAGCCCTAAACAAATTTAAAATAAAAAGTGCTGAACTACAAAGTTGTATAACTTTTCAAGATCTACAACTCTTATTTGGATCATTTTTTGATTCAACAAAATGATAGAAAAGTTGTTCACAAAATCTACATCTCTCATATAGTTTCAACAAAAAAATTCATTGAATTTCTTAAATTTGAAATTTTGAATTTTTCAAATCAGATGGAGAAACTACCAAAATGAAAGTTGCAGATATAGAAAAGTTATCAAACTTTGTAGTTGACAACCCTTTTATTTGAATTCATCTTGTCAACATAAACTAAGTTTGAATTTCTCAAATTTAAATTCAAATTTTGTAAACGACCTCGGATGGAGAAACTAACAAAATGAAAGTTTTAGATCTTGAAAGTTATGAAACTTTGTAGTTAACAACTCTTTAGTTTGAATACGTTTAGGGCCTTAAACAATCAATTTACACTCGGTTATGTATAATATGTGTGGAATCAAAATGGAGTATAGGCACATGTGAGTGTGTGGTGCAGTGGTAGAGAAGGTTACTCGTGAATGGGGAGGTTGAGGGTTCGAATCTCATCGGCCGCAAAGTGTGCTAAAAATGCGGCGATTTGTGTGACTTCATGACGGGGACGGTGGCCGGCTGGTGGGGGCTATCTCAGACACTCGGCAAAGAGCCGGATTCTGGTAGTGAGAGTCGGACCACCGTTGCTCTTCGGAACGACCCTTGGTGCAAACCACGGCAGAGGAAGACAAGGAGGACACCGGCGTGGGGTTGGTGGGAGGTGGTGCGTCGGGAGGGGAAGGGGCAAGAGCCATCCAAAACTCTCATCCCGTACCGTGTCTGGATGGGACAGGGATACCCAAAACAGAAGTAAATTTGACTTTGTGTTTCCAGGGCATTGGGAAGGCGCTAAGTATTAACAAGATGATGAGAAGCGGATGCAGATTGGTTTGCAATGCTCAACAAGAAGATTGGAGCTGACTTAAACAAAATCCAAACAGTTGGTCGCTACATGATTGAAATTTGTAAAGCTCTTGGCATGAACACGGACGGAGTGGAAATCCTCTGGGCCTCGGAAGAAATCAATAAGCAGATCAATGAATACTGGTCACTTGTAATGGACATTGCCCAGAAAAGGTCACTTAACAGAATAGTCAGGTATTGATATATACTCATTCGGACACTGTGTTGCTTTGGAGCTTTTTGAACGAAGGAATGTTATCATACTTTGTAGCATTTGTGAAATAACAGTTTTTTCCCTGATTACTGAACAGATGCTGCCAGATCATGGGCCGAAGTGAGAAAGAAGCCCTTTCTGCTGCCCAGATTTTATACCCCCTCATGCAGTGTGCTGATATATTCTTCCTCAAGGTCAGTATGTCAGCACTTGCCTACAACATCTAATGTAAATTCACACCATGTAGGTTGTATATGTAAAAGGAATCTTATTTAATTAATTCATTTTCAGCTTAATGAAAGTTTATGTTATCTCTGATTTAGTTTATTATTCGCTCTGTACAACATACTATATACTAATATAGGTCTCTGGATAGTTAATTACAACTTGAGTTCTTCCTTTCCTTCTGCAGGTAGACATATGCCAGATGGGCATGGATCAAAGAAAAGTAAATATGCTTGCTAGAGAATTTTGTGAGGTCATCAGAAGGAATAATAGACCAATAATTCTGTAACACCGTATCCTTTTTATGCAGTTATATCATGTGGATGCGGTTTTTACTTATTACAGATTCCTTTTTTTCATTATGTTCCAGTTTTGTGAAAATGTATTTTTTCCTTTAACTTCAAATATAGATATTCTACCAGGTTTTAAAGAAGGCCAGCAGAAAATGTCAAAGAGAGATCCATCCTCAGCTATTTTTATGGAAGACAATGAGGTTTGTCTCATGATAGGACATGCCTTAACTTATAGGAAAAAGTCCATTTTACTCCCCTAAACAATCCACTTTGTCTATTTTACCCCTTAAATAAAATGATGGCTCATTTTACCCCCCAAACAATTCTATTTGGTGCAATGTACACCTTTTTTAAAGTTTGTCTTTTTTGTTCTCACCCTACAAGTGTAATTTGAAGCTCAAATTTGTAACACCCTGATTTTCAGATTTTGAATTAAATTAAAATTTGCATAGAATTAAATAGGGTGTTAACATTTTTACATGCAAAAGCTTTATTTTCTAAACTAAATCAATTAATATAGGTTATATAAATTGGTTGTTGCATTCATGCTGGTAGACTTGCAGTAGAATTTTTATTTGTGTGAAAAAATATATTTGAAATTCGATAGCAATTCGTTTTGAGTAGAACCATCAGTTTAAATACTAAACTCTCTTTTCCTCCCACGTCATGCGGACTACGCTTGAGATGTTGTCATGCCCAGCATCGTAACCATCTTGTTGCTATATATCTCTCCAAGGAAACTGGACTCCGAGAGGGATTCCTGTATCAACTGACATATCAACAAAATCTGCCGGCCCTCCTTTCTTCTATAAACCAAAACCCTATCTGTAGCAACCTATCGGAGAAAACCCATCGCCGCCGCCTCTGATCCCTGGGCAGTTCGAAGCTCGCCGGGCAAATCGCCGTCATCGTCCTTCCGGGGAACCAAGAGTTTATGAAGATGATCCTCGTCGAGTCGCCGATCGCCGGCAGCCTGCTCCCCGACGAACGCCGAGGACCACCATGATCATCACCACCGATGCTGCAGCTGGCCTGATCTCCGGAGGAAGACAACGATCGTCATCCACCAGCGCCGCCATCTCAAGTCACCAACGACTCGTCTGCTACCCTTGTGAAGCCCCTCGGTGAGAATACAATCCAATCCCGTTAGTTGCTTTGCTCTTCGTCGAGTAGTGCATATCGTAGTTCAAGTACCAAAGGCTGCGGCAAGATCGTTGTTGCGGCCATGGCGTAGCTGCAGTAGGTAGTTGCCGCCAAGAGTTTTCTTTACTTTCTAGTCGCGTTCTCGATAGCTGTTTATGCCTCTTCGTTAATCAAAATAGAATCGATTGCATGCATGCAGTAGCTTAATCTCAGTTCGTGAGCAGCTCCGGAGTTAATTAGATTAGTTTATGTCTTCTGCATCAGCCTGACATCTTGCTTACGCAATCACCCGTATTTCAGTATAAACTAATTCTGATAGTCACGTATACAACTGCAGTTTTTCAGAAAAACCCCTGCAGCTTGTAAACCTTATATCTTTTTCATACGATTTCCGGTTTACTTGATTCTTGCGCTCACGCGACCGTCATGACGTAGGCTTTCTGATGATGTACTTTGGTTACTGTGATTATGTCGTTTGGACTGTTTTCTTAGTATTGCTTGTTGTTTGCTTGTCGGTATTTTCGCGCGGGCAGAATCGATTCAAGAGCCGTCGTTCAATCTTCAGGACCAAGAATTCCAAGAGCCATTTGAGCAGCAACTTCAGGAAGGCAAGTGCCCTTGATGCATACTGAACCCTTTTAGGATGTGTCGTTTTTAAACTGCATGCATGAGTCTTAATATAAATCTTATGTTATTGGTTTACTAGCTTTCCATATCATTCCTTGAAGCTTTTGCTTCGGGTAGCATGTCTATGGTTTGGTTAGATCAATGCTAGTGCTGTTGGGAACCGGTTAATTAATTTGACTAATGCTCTACTTAATTCATTGGGTTGGTAATTGTTTTAGCAACACATGGAGCTTAGGGAATCTGGACAGGCTGGTTTGTTTGGTATTGTGCCGTCGTGCACGATTTGGTTGGTGTTGGTGCCTGTGCTAGATTCTAAGGACCGGTTCGTGAACATGTAACCCGGCTGAACAGCGCAACCACGTGGCTTAAATGGGTGCGGCTTAGCTAATTAAATAGTTGTCTCTTATTTACTGTGGCACCATTCGGTTGTTGTTGTGGCGCAAACGGGGGCTATGACTGGCAAGGTAAAATGGACTTGTCCGTTGCACCAGATAGTTTATTCACATTACACGATTTCATTTTTGTGTTCAGATGTAACACTGTGTTGTTAAACAGGAACTACAACAAAGTGGAAGAACTCTTTGAGGATTACAGCAGTGGCACTCTGCACCCTGATGATGTGAAGTCCGCTCTTGCAAAAGCAATAAACCAGATATTGCAGGTAAACACCCCAACCCTATTGTTATCTAACTATGTACTGTACTAGTCTACTGTCTGCACTAGCGGTTGTACAATTAACAACTGGGAATCCATTCATTTTTTGATCAAAAGTAATGTGACCTTACCCTATTTCTCTTCCTTTCAGCCTGTTCGTGACCCCTTCGACAACAACAGCGACGCAAAAGCTCTGTTCAGTACCGTTAAGGTAGGTTCCATCTATTGATGAAGAAAATCAGCTGCATAATTAAGTTCAACTGACATGCATTTTCTCACTGATTCCAAGTTTGCCGAGAGCATGTTTCTCGTCCGAGCTAGTTGTATCCAGATCTTGGATAATGAATTTAAATTATGCTTGATCACCCAAGGTTTTAGTTAACTGGTACAATTTGCTGCTTTGCAGGGGTACATGGTAACACATTCAGCTTCAGCAGAGAGTACGCTACCTGAGGAGCGGAGAAGTTGAGGGTCCTTTGGATAGATGATTACAGGAACATTTGATTTAGTTGGGAAATAACGAAACATTTTCTAAAGCAGTTTCTGACCTGGATCTCTCTTGTGGAAATGTTGTTGGATGTGGTTTTACTTTTCCGTTGCACCGCTGAATTAACTACACATGTTCCGCTTCGCTGGGCATGATCTCTTCACTATGGGAAACCGGTCATTTTGCCGGGTGCCCACGGCTTTGCCGACAACAATTCCTCGGGCAGACATTTTGCCGAGAGCCGCTCTCGGCGAAACAGCATTAGCTGAGAGCAAATCCTCAGCAAAAAAATACACTCGGCATATTTTTTATTTTTTTCCGAGTGCCTATCACGAAGCACTCGGCAAAAATCCTTTCGGCTCTCGGCAAAATGTAACACCCTAATTTTTGAATTTTTGAATAATTTAAAATTTTGTTAGAATCAATTAGGGTGTTAACATTTTCTTATGTAAAAACTCTATTTTTCTAAATGCAAATAAATAAATATAAGGTTTAATAAGGTGTTTGTTTCATTCATGCTGTTTACTTTGCAGTAGGGATTTTATTGAGTGAAAAATGTATTTAAAATTCGAATAGAATTCGAATTGGTTTAGTTTATGAATTTTAAATAGAAGAAACGAAAAAGAAAAGAAGAAAGAATTTGAAAACTGCTTCTGGGCCGAATCTTCCTCGCCCATCTTTCCTTTTCTTTTTCCTTCCTCTTTTCTTTTTCTTCTCGCGCCGTCTTTCCTTCACCCCGCGGCCCAGCTCCAGCTCCCCGCGGCCCAACTAGCCCGCCGCCCCGGCCCAACATCGCGCCGCCGCCCGAACCCTATCCGCCTCTGACTCCGACGCCGCCGCCGTGCCTTCCTCGGCGTGCGCGCTCGTGTGGGCCCCCTCTCTTGGCGTCCGTGCCTATAAAACGGGGCCGCAGCTCGCCCCACTCTCCTTTTCGCCCAACCCGACGCCGCCCCGTGCCCTAGCGCGCCGCCGCCGCCGCCATTGCCGCCGCCACGACGAGCTCAGGGACCCGCGCGACACCGCCGCTCCCCGTCGACGACCACCGCCTTCCGGACCCCGTCGACCCCACGCGACGCGCCGCCGCCTCCCCGTGCTTCCCGAGCACCCGCGGCGAGGTTTGGAGCACCGGAGCACCGTCCCGCGCGTGCGCCGGCGATGCGCCGCCGTGCCCCGACGTCGCCGGTGACCCCGGTCCACCGTGGACCCGTGGACCGGTGGTTTCTCCTGGTGCACCGCCCCGTGGACCGAGTCCACGGGAATAAACGATTTAATTTAATCTCTACAACTAATGAATTATGAAGTGGTCGTCTGCCACCAGGTTATTCTGCCCCGAAAAGTTTCACGCTCGCAAATTTGGAAACGCGCTCCCTGTGAACCAAAACTGTCAAAGATTCCGAAACGCGCGCGCCTACCATCCGAAAATTGCGCCTGACCCTGCATTCGCCCCCACCACGTGTCCACGCCACAACCTCCTCTCTCCCCTGCCTCCCTCCTGCGCAGATCGCCCAACTCACCGGCACTTGCTCCTCCGCGCAACGTCCCTGCGCTGCCGCGCCGTCGATCTTCCGCCACGTGAATCAGATCGCCCCCAGCGCAGTGCCGTGCCTGTCCCTTCCTTATTCCGCACAGAGGAGGCGAAGCGAGGGAGAGAAAGAGCGGCGCGGCGGCGGCGGCGATGCTGGCGATCAAGGAGGAGGAGGAGGAAGAAGAGGCCCAGGAAGGCCGTCGGTTCTGCGGCCAGGGGCAGACCACGGTGGCAACCCTGTCCTCCTCTTCCCCCCTGCTCAGGTGACTGGAAGCTCGCCATCGGCGCCGTCGACATCCCCTCCCGCGGTCCCGCCTCCTCCACTGTTGTATCCTCACTCCTCTGCCGTGAATACTCTCCTCGCCTCCACCCCGAGCTCCTCGTCTGACTGCAGCCAAGGGATTCTGCTACGTGGGATTGTGATGGTGAGCAGTAGTCCTCCTTCCTTCTCTGACTGAAGTTGTGTTTTCTCTTCCCACATCTAGCACTAACCCTTCGTTTGCTCTTCCAGGTCTAACATGTTATCTCATCTGGATAATTGCATTTGCTTGATACCTAAACATTTTATTTAGGACAAAATGACTTCAGGATACCCTGTTTGTGTTTGTGTAACAGTTTTCAGTAGCCCAAAAATCATAGTTGGATAGTTTGTTTGCTATGAACATGCCAATAGTTTATTTTTCAGTTAGTCCAATGATAATTGGTTAGGATTGCTTGCTGTTTGAAATGAATGCCTGCAAATAATCACTGGATCTTAATTCAACAAAGATTGGGATGCTTTTGTTTCTGAAAACTCTGCAAATATTGGGGCTGCGCTGCCCGCCCAGCTGGCATCTTCTGTGGTTCTTCCTCTAGGTCTGTGCTTGGTTTCCTTCTGATTAAAAGATCTTTGGAACTGGAAGCAAGGAAAAATTTAGAGTGCTTGCTTCCTTGTGATTTTAAATTTCTGGAAACAAGGCAAGGCTTATCTACAAACAGTGGCACTTTAGTGTCTTCCATCTCTCATTTTCTGCTAGGCCAAAATAGTGTAGATTTTGTTTGATCAATCTTTTCAAATCCATGATTTTGCTATAAGAGGCAGTCCATGATTTTGCTATAAGAGGTCCTGAAATACACAATTGAATAGTGCAGCTGGTTGGTAATATGCACCTTGCTTTCCTCTGTCGCTTGAGTTCCATCTGCATGGCATCTTAGTCTAGCCTTAATTTTGTGATCTGCACATGGAAGAAAAATGAAAGGTTTTCAGTTTTGGTGTGCCATGTATCGTTCATATTTGAGCACTCCTGTTTCTTTGGGGATTTTTTTTCTTTCTTTTTGGTAGAAAAAAAAACTTGAGTTCTAACATTTGATTTGACTGTGATAGAGGATTGTCGGATACGACTTGTGGTCTGATACTAATATTTCTATAGAGTTGCAGTATACTATACAGGCAAGAGAAATTATATAATCCACATGTTGTCTTTTATAAAAACTGATATTGTTGTGTAAAGTGGGTAATTGGTAATGTAAATTCATAGTCGCTAATGCAGATCATAATCAATGGAGGCAGATGTTTTGATCTCGGTCTGCCCTGCTGCATTTATCTCCTTTTCTGGTTTTGTTGGAGCTTACACTGTTGATTTGAAAAGAATTTGGGGAATCTGTTGGTCAAATATGTCACAATATTGTTTGGTTAATTCTGTTATAATACTCTGGGGCTTTGATAAATTCATGAGGGTAAAAGATCTTCTTTGGTGATGATTAGATTCCCTTGTGAGCTTGTCAAATTACTGAACTACGTTTTCTTTCATGAACGATTATTCTCAGGGCAATCTGCAGCATGGTTTTTTTTTTTTTTTTTGCCAGCAAATTTTTATCCTGCAAGGGCCTGGAGTAAGGCAGCAGTTGATTGGAATTCACAGGTACCTGAGGCTCTGCATGTTATTCTCTATGAGATGTTTCTTGAGTCTGGCGGATATGGAGAAACTAAGCCATGGGTATGTATTACCATTATAATCAATATAATGCTTTTCCAGCAAATATTGCAATTGCCTAACTATTATCTTATTATGTGCTTACACTCGGTTACGTTATATGTGACTGACTAGATTATGCAAGTGAAATAAAATGCTTAAAGAATGTCCAAAACTTTGGTGCGTCCTGTAAGCTTGCTGATTAGGTGAAATTCTCTTTTATATATATGCAACTGACTAGATTATGTACGAGAAAGAGATATGTAAAAACCTTAGTACCTCACTTTTTTGGATTATTACTAACTACTCGTGTGATTAAACTGGATATGATCAGGTCTTGGCATGTTCCTTTGGTACCTTATTTTAATAACCACTGATTTCTTAATACAATAAGAAGCTGCCACGTGAGTTAGTGGATGGGATCAAAAACCTTTTTTACCTTTGACTAGATCATTATCCCAGCAGTTCATCATTACCTGCTCCTCATTAGTATTTGGTCATAATTTCGTGATCCATCGAATTATGCTATTATGCATGAGCAGTTTGTGTGTCAATTTGAATTTGTTGACAAATTATATAGGCTTAAAACAACTAATGTGCAGCTTTAAGCAGTAGAAGCTATAGATCACCTGTCATATGTTGCGATTCTGCTGACTGGATAACAAGACGTTGAGAAGTGGCCATCTGATTTAGGTTGCTTTCAACCTTTAATTATTTTATAACTATCGTTTGCCTTGTAGTGCTAATTTCATTTCTTAAATATTTAATCCCTTCAGATTTTTTTTCTTGACGCTAATTACTACATGATCAATTTGAACTAATAATCATGCCCTAACATCAACAATTTTCATCCAGAGGTAGTACATTTTACGTGTCCTGGTGATAGGGGTTTTGCTCCAACCATTCTATTACTACTAAATTTTTCTCTTGCTACTAAGTAAAACTGTATCAGAGACTTGGCCTTGGCCTGGTGAAGCCACTGCTGTAAGATATGGCCTCCTACTGGCTCCACGACATGATTATCGAGTCTCTTAGAACTGCATATGACATGATTAGCCATGTCCTGATTAACATGTTGAATTATATTCAGTACAGTATTCTATACTTGCAGGAATTGGCTCGAGATACAACTACAAGAGCTCCACAGGAACTTTTGTTTAGTCTCTTAGAATCATATTGGTCAAGGCTCTAATTATGCATCTCACTACTCTGCACAGTATGCCTCGGCGAATGTCTTTTCCTTTACATACTGTGATTATTTTCCAGTTTTCCTTAGGAGCTCTGTACGTACAGTTTGTAATCCTTTTGTAATGTTATCAAGGATTTAAGAGGGCCTGTATTATTCTCTTGAAAACAAAAAAAAAAAGTTGATGTGAATGACTGTTAATTTGGCGTTGTATTTGGGTTTTCAGATCTTGCCTTCAAGTTTGGCTGGGCACCATTTCATAGCTATTCAGCATGTATCTGTTAGTTTTAGTGATTATATGGCCGGAACTCAAGTTTATGTCTTTTATAGTAGGAGGTAATTATGCAAGAACGAAAAGTGTCGCATAAAATAATTTACACAAATTGCAAAATATTTGCTGCTGCCAACCAAAGAGCATGTTTAGGCTGATTTTTTGTCCCCAGGAACTATTGTGTCATCTCCTATGTATGCAATGCACAAAGAAGCTTTCATATCACGAGGTTGGTCTTCATTTATTTATGACTTATAATGACCTCACTATGGGGTTTTAAGGATAAAGTGTTGATCTCACTGTTTGTAATTTACTTCCATCAGAATATTTGCAAATGCAGCTACCTAAGAATTTTGTTCTAGAAAATGTTTGCCATTCATTGTGGTATGTCTTATACATATTATTCATATTTTTTTCTTAAATTGTCGCTCCCGTAGCAACGCACGGGCACTCAACTAGTTCCTTTAATTTTTGACGTCAGCGTTGCGCAATAATTAGTATTTTCAGTAAAAGAATAATTCATTATTCTTTAAAATGTACCTTTTGCACTTAAGCCCTTAACCTTTTATTTAATATCGTTTAGGTCCTGTAGTTTTACAAAAAAACCCTTGAACTTTTCACAAATTATATTTCATCCTAACTTTTTACACTTCAGCCCTCAGAACTTTTCTGAAATTACAATTAGGTCCCTGTATGACCCTGTTTTAGTTCAAATAAACCTTTTAACTTCAAATGTTTATAACTTTTTACTCGTAACTCCGTTTTAAGCGATTCTTGTGCTCACGTAATCGTAGGAACGAGTACTCTCTGATGGTACTGTTTTTGCTTAGTTTTAGCATGGTTTGATGTACTGTTTCTTATTTTGTTTGTTTATGTGCTTCCCTTTTTGGATGCGATACATAGGAGACGAGTACGTGAACTTCCAAGACCATGTGTTTGAGGTCACTCCTGAGCAGCAAGAAGAAGGCAAGTGTCCTTGACCATATTGATCCTATGTTGGAAATGTTTTGTTTGCAAAACATGCATGCTTGTTTAATATTGAATCCCATGCGTCTATACCCTTTTCCATGTCATTCCTTGTCGCCTTGTTAAGTGTCTTGGTTTATGGGTTGGTAGTGAATGCTTAGCCATGCTTTTGGGAATCACTCAATAAAGTTAAAATTGACTAATGGTTCACTTCAACCTAATAACTTGCGGGTAATTTTTAGCAACATGGAAATTAGGTGTTTACCCCTATTCTTGGTTACTTGGAGCTAGTGGCGTTCTCGGTGAAGCACTAGTGATGGTGTCGTTCTAGGTGATGCACCAATGTGTTACGGTGATGTTCTAGGTGAAGCACCGGTATTTGTTTTCTTGGTGATGTTCTAGGTGAAGCACCAAGGTTGTTTGGATGGTGTTGTTCTAGGTGATGCGCCATGTTTGTGCTTACGGTGATGTTCTAGGTGAAGCACCGTACTTGTTTTTATGGTGATATTCTAAGTGATGCACCCTTCATTTACATGTGAACTTCTAGGTGAAGCACTTGTTCTGCTGATGTTTATTCTTGGTGAATATTATCTTGGTGATGCTCTATCATGAATACTTGTTCTCGTTATTTGTGTCACACATCATGTAGTAACATAGGTTGCTTTTAGAAAGTGTTGAAAGAACAACTTGGCATTTATGCAATTGAGCCCATGTTTAGCCTTTCTTGTTATAAGCTTGCATATTGCATATTTTTTCCACACTTGCGGAGTACGACATGTACTCACTCTTGCTATTTCCCCACAATGTTTTGTCATGCTGTTCAGAGGATGGTGGTGATTATTTCTATGATGGTTATGGCGACTTCATCTAGTTTGTGGAGCCCCGGTCGACGTCCCTGTGGAGTTTTGGAGCTTTGAAGTCTTCCACTAGCGTTTTGAGTCTTTGAGTCGTTTGAGAACTTTGAGTCATTTGTTTAAATAAGGGTGTAATAAACTTTATACACTGTTTCTGTTATTCACTTATGTCACTACATGTATGAGACTTGATCCTGTAATACATGTGCGGTTTGAATAAAAACCGGGTGTGACACAAAAATACGACCGTCGGCAAAATTGGACGTCTGTCGGAAATTCGTGACGGCGTCAGAAGACGTGGGCCCGGATGTCTATTTTTCCACAGTGTCCCTGTGAGACACTCGGCAAAGTTGTTGCCCTTTTGCCAAGTGTTTTTCCCATTGCACTCGGCAAATAAATTTTCAATCAATTTTTTTATGCATTATATTAGTTCAAATCAAAAAGTTTTGAACTACAAAGTTATACAACATCTCGAGAATTACACTTTCTATTTTGTTCATTTCTTCAATCGACAGAACCCCAATAAAGTTGTCAACAAACTCTAAACCTCCCGTTTAGTTTCTAGAAACACGAAGAGGTATATTTAAAATTTGTGAAAAATGTTAGTACTATTTTGTCAGATAAAAAAAGACCAAAATAAAAGTGTTAGATCTTCATAAGTTATACAACTTTGCTGTTGAACACTTTTTAATTTGAATAATTTATGTCAACAAAAAGTACGCACTACGGGAAACCTCATCTTTGCCGAGTGTCCGAAACACTCGGTAAAAGCCAAAATACACTCGGCAAAAAGTTTGCCGAGTGTAACACTCGGCAAAGAGCACACGGCAAACAGCTCTCGGCAAACAGCTCTTTGCCGAGTGTCTTTTGTCGAACACACGGCAAATAGTTTGCCGTGTATCAAAATTAACACTCGGCAAACTATTTTGGAAATAATTAAAAAAAACACCCGCCGCCGCAGCGGCCACTACCACGCCGCTCGCCCGTTGCCGCCGCCACGCCGCCCAGTCTAGACCGCCGCGCTACGGGACAGGAAGACGAGCTGCCGCGCGACGAGGGAGATGAACAGCGACACCAGCGGCGCGTCGTCCACCCGGAACTTTATCAAGAACCGGTTGGTGGTGGTCGTCTTCTCCGCCGCCGTTGCCCTCCGCAGGGACGGCGACCGCCCCTTTCGGCTTCCACAGCTTCAGCATCAGCACGCGGAACTTGGTCGCCGGGCTGAGAAGCGACGCCGGAGGCGGCGCGACCTCCTCCGCGCCGTCCTTCTCCTCCTTCTCCATCTCCTTGCTGTCGCCGGACTCCTCGCCGGTCGCCGCCACCGCGTCCACGGCCACCACCTCCGCCCCGCCGCCAGACGCGACGACGTCGTCGCCGACGGCGACGGCGAAGTTGAACTCGACCCGCTCCTCCTCGGCGTCCGACGCGGCGCTCTCGTCGCCCGGAACCGCGAACTCTAGGCCGTGAAGCTCGTCGGCCTGAGGGCCTCCATCGCCGCTGCCTCGAGCCAGCCTCGGGGTCGCCGCCGTTGTTGCCCCTTGCCGGCCTGGGGGCCTCCGTCGCCGCTGCCCCTTGCCGGCCTGGAGCCTCCGTCGCCGCTGCCCTTGCCGGCCTGGGGGCCTCCTCCATCGCTGCCTGGGAGAGGGAGAGGGAGAGGGAGAGGGGAGAGAGAGAGAGAGATATGCGAAGGAGAGAGAGAGGTGGAGGTGGAAGAAGGAGCCGGTGGAGTTGATTTGGGGAGGGATCCGGGTGAATATATTTCGACCAATAGGAAGCAAGGATTTGGAAGCAATGGATCGATGACGTGGCACTTGTGTTTTCTTGATTTCATTGTGCGTTTATTTTGAGGTACTAGACAATTTCAAATTAAAAAGCTATCAACTACAAAGTTTTAGATTTCGTCGTGTTCTACAAATTTCATTTTGGTAATTTCTCCATCCGAAGTCGTTTACAAAATTTAAATTTCAAATTTAAGAAATTCAATTAGTTTTCGTTGACAAGATGATTTTAAATAAAAATGTCATCAAATACAAACTTTCATAACTTATTGTGAATCATAACTCTCATTTTGGATGTTCCTCCATAAGAGGTTATTTGAAATAAAAAATTCAAATTTCAAATTTGAAAAACTTCAAATATGCTTTTTCTTAGAAAAATTAATTTAAATAAAAAATATTGAACTACAACGTTGAATAACATCTGAAGATACACAACTTTTATTTTGGTCATTTGTTCATCTGACATAGTGGTTGTAAAAATTTTCACAAATCTTATATACTTGTGTTATAGTTTCATGAACTTAAATGATAGATGTAGATTTTGTGAACAATTTTGCTATCACTTTGTTGAACTAAGAAATGGTCCAAATAAAAGTTGTATATCTTCGCAAGTTAAACAACTTTGTAGTTCAACACTTTTTAATTTCAATTTGTTTAGAGCTTCAAAATATTGTTTGAATTTTTCTTTGCCGAGAGCCATAAATAATACACTCGGCAAACACCATCTTTACCGAGTGCCAGAAAAAACACTCGGCAAGATGGGCCTTTGCCGAGTGTTTTTTTTTTGCACTTGGCAAACTTGGTGTTTGCCGAGTGTATTTATTTTGCCGACGGTTTTTTGTTAGACACTCGGCAAAGAAGTTGTTTGCCGAGTGTCCGAAAGAATACACTCGGCAAAGTCTTCAACACTCGGCAAATATCAGCTTTCCCGTAGTGACGTTTGAATTTCTTAAATTTGAAATTTGAATTTTTCAAAGGACCTCAGGTAGAGAAAAAGGGCACTCAGCAAAGATTTTGCCGAGTGCCCGACATTTGGCTCTCGACAAAGTTTGCCGACCGGATTATGCCGTGACCTCTTTGCCGAGTGTTATACTCTGTAAAGATTTTGCCAAGTGTAAAGGGACCTTTGCCGAGTGCTTGTAGCACTCGGCAAATTAGAGGTTTTCCGTAGTGCTTGCTGTTATCGCTTTCCTGGCCTCGTGAGATGAACTTCACCCCCAAAGGCATGTCTGACATGGCACACTATCCTGTGACGGGAATGTTCTTGTGGCTAGTGCAAAGTCGTTGTCTCTTTTCACACCGACGCCACCGGCATGGGGAGCTTGCGGCTTTGTCGAGAAATATTCGCGCGCCCAAAGTTCAAAGCTCAAACCATTCTGTGTTTGCTGAACTCCTCCCCGTGGTCACTGAATAAAGACGGAACAACTGAATAATGCATTGGATTTTGCTCCAGAAATGAGTAGAGACGAAGGTATCCATCACCGGATGAACAAGCTAGAACGGTCTCCATTTGCTGATATAAGAACGATCCACAGCGTCAATGCTTCAGAGCTCCAATGCAATGCACTAGCCGTGTTTCTTCAGAGTGATGTGCAGAAATGCAGGTCATGAACTGACGATGCAGAAAAATGCGCAGAAATGCAGGTCATGAACTGATGATGCTTGCAGGTGGGGTACGTGCGTGCGTGCGTGCTGACGAGGTAAATTATGCGAATTCCAGGGCTCGGGGCACCATTACTGGCAAACAGAGTGCACTGAGAGCCATCATCAGACAGAACAGAAGCAAGCGGGGGGAGACGTGTTTTCGTTGACAGCAATCACCATCGCAGCCGCGGCTGCCGTGCCGTTGACAGCAATCACCACCGGATCGAAGCTGCAGCCGTACGTGTACGCAGGGCTGCCGGAGCCTGGACGCGTCCCGCTCTCCCCTCCGTCGCCTCTGACCTCCCGCCCAATTAAGAGCCCAGCCCCAGCGGAGAAGCTTCTGCTCGGCAGCGCAGGCACTCACCGCACAATCCGCATCCAGGTTCCACAGGCTCGTGGCTGCTGCGGTGTCCGGCGCGCGGCCAGCCGTGTGTGCGCCCTTTGCCTTGACGTCGAGATCGCCGCCGGGCGTCGCACTCTGCCATGCATCTCCCCTGGCGAATGACGATGACCAGCGACCAGTCGACGTGACCAATCGGACGCCTTCATGGCGTGAACGCCGGCACAGCTGAACGCCACGACTCGGCTCACTGTCGCTCTGCAATGTTCCGGCCGGAGACATGCATGGCGGCCGGCTCCCAGCGAGGCCGCTGCCACCGCGCGTGCATGCAGCCTCGTCCGACCGACTCCGAGGTCCGGCACGCGGGCAGCGCTCTGCAACTGCACGCGTACAGCCTCGTCTCGTTCGCTTCCTTCTTCCGTTTACACCCTCCTCTCGCTTCGTTTGTTGGTTCGTGTCGCAGCCTGCAGGGTGACGTTGGCCGCCACGGCTCAGGGTGTCATTGCAAGTTGTTTCCTGGCATGCATTCTGACCGAGACTGGGCCATGCATCAGCGAAGAGTGAGCAGTGCTGCTGCATCTGTGGCTTTCATGCTGAACAATACTAGATCAGGGTACCATGCGCATCAGCGACCACGAGAAGCGTCGCCGCCGACGAGGAGCCCATCGGCTCGTGGCGCCGATCGAGAAGCTCACCGTCGACCCGCGATGCAAGCATGCACCCCCTCAGGTCGATCCAGAAGCCGCTGACGGCACGACAACTCTTGCTTGCCCCGCACGATCGACCACGAATTAATTTGCACTGGCAACGACGAGGAACTATCGCGCACGTGAGTCGAGAAGCTCATCACCCGTACGTCCTGTCCGCATCACGCTTGGCCAGAGATCACGGGCAAGCACTAATTTTCAGAGCGGAGCGCGCGGCGTCATAATAGCCGCCGTCGCCGTCGACCTCCGCTGCGTCACGCTATGCACGCAGTGCGCGTCCCCAGAACCGACGATTGAGGTCGCCGCCGGCGTCCTCGACGTCCCCCTCGGGCTCGCAGTATATGTAGCTCCGCTCCGCCGCGTCAGAGCTTTTGTGAAGAGGACCAACGACCGGTCAACGCGGCAAATCGTGGCCGCATGAGACCGATCGGACGGCATCCAGGCACCCAAGGGCGCTCGCTATTTGAAATAGCGACCACCCCTGGACCCTAGACCTCCCGAGAACGCCGGCACGTGTTTCGAAACCTGATCTGCTGGATCAAAACTCCGCGGCTCATGTTCGCACTTCCGGAGTCCGGCACGCGCGCGAGAGCAAGGCCCACCGCTGCCCTCCGCCGCCCCTCGTCATTGCATCATCCGCTCGTATACACCGTCCATCGTCTCTTTTGTTCGTCAGTGTCGCCGGTTCACCTGTGTGCGTGCACAACGGTGGCCAGCCGCCGCGCCGGCCTTGGCTGATGAACGCCGGCGCGTTCGGAAAATGCTCTGCTGGAGCGTAACATCGCGGATCACGAACGCGCGTCCGATCGAGGTCCAGCAACGCCGATGCACGGGGGCGCTCCGCAAAATGTTCCGGCCGTCGACAATATGGTCCCGGCAAGGCTGCCGTGCCGCCGGACGAGCGCTCCCCTCCATCAACTTCACGCGCATATATAGCCTCTGTTTTCCCCCTCTCGTTACTTGACACCATCGTGTCGACTGTTGTTGGTAGGTGTTCGCTGCCTTGCCTGCTGCTCATCAAACTACAAGCACTGAAGAAATTAACAGCTTTGCATGTTTTAACTTTTAAATGCACTGTCACTACTCCCTTCCAATAGTAACTAACCAGTGCAATTTCCCTTTTTACAGAGCTACATAGCTATTTTCGCGTTGTTCAAGGTTCCTGCTATGCAATTTTTCCGAATTTCAAATAGTACTTAAGATCATCAGCTGAGATGAGGAAGCAATTTTTACAGAGCTACATATTTTGAACAAGCGTATTCTCACCAATCGAATGACATGCAAACTAAAAGGGGTAGTAGGGGCACATGCCCACTTTCCCCGCCCATTCCCTGCTCATTTGTGCGGCAAGGTTTGTTCATAAGCGGCCGGAGCTTGGACGCCCATCCCAAATTCCAAAACTACTTGATGCCACGACAGGTCTAAGGAACCTATCTACTTCTGAAATAAAATGGGTAATCTTTACATGGTAGTAATAGGACCTTTATTTTTGCGAATCGAAAATAATAAGACTTTATGGTCGTGTAGAAGACAAACATATTTCCCAATATATAGTAGCATCAAACTCCATTAATATTCCACTAAGGAAACCGAATGCAAGCTAAAAGGGATGGGGACGCATGCCCCCTCTCCCTTCCCTCAGCATTAGAGCTCCAATGCCATAGAACGGCCCCTTTTCTTCAGAGTGATGTTTTCTTAGAATTATAGTGACGAAGCCCCAGTCCATCATTGCATCGCTATGCATCCACATGTTGATGAACATGAAAAATTGAAGTAGGTCGTCTGGACCCACTCGAGCTTGCGGCTATAAGCAATCCCGCACATGGCGTCTGGAACACAAGCCATAGATCTACGCTGAATTAGACAGCTAGCGCAAGTGAATAATACGTGCTTCAAACGAAAGCAGTAGATTCTTACTCCAAAAGTGAGAAGTAGAGACGAAGGCATCCAGCACCGGATGAACAAGAACCGTCTCCATTTGCCTCAGATAAGAACAACCACCGCATCAATTCTTGAGAGCTCCAACGCAATGCAATAGCCCCCTGTTCTTTGGATTGATGTGCACAACTGCAGACAATGAACTGAGAGTGTGTTTGGTAGGGCTTCGGCTTATTCTGAAAACAGCTTATCCAGTGGCTTATATGCGAAAACAGTTTTTCTAGCTTATTGTGGCTTATACTGTGAAAACAGCTTATCCTGTCAAAATGACCCAAGTGCCCCTGTCCATTTGAGACATGAATATACACATGTAATATCTGTTAAATGAAAGAAACAATGTTCCACAACCAAATAAACTGAACTAATAATTTATATAGCGACCACTAAAATAATAGAGTAGAACTAATGTAATAGAGTACAATAATGTTTCTAAAATACCATCACCAACATAGAGTACAGTAGTGTTTACAAAAGCATCAGGATCTTCACATAGCATACTGTCATACATGAAACTATAAATGATCATATGGATCTAGAAAGATAGATTTCCCTCGCAAGATCATCACAGAAACTATCCATGGTGTGGTCAGACTAGTACAAATCTGCTGATTAGTGATGATTTACTGTAGACCCGTCACTATTTTGGGTGTTTTTCCCGTTTTGGATAACTTTATGACGTTTTTCGCAGTCCGTCACTAACATGCCTCATTTGTGACAAAAATTCGTATAAATCGGTGAACACTATTGTCTGGTGTCGCCGGTTTACTGTTCTGGGTTTGTTCTGGGTGGCCGATTTGTCACTAAAATCCCGTTTCGCGTAAAGCGACCAACGGCGACCCACAATTTTTGTCATAAATCCAACCCCACCGGCGTTTCTGGCCTACGTGGCATCCTAGTCAAAAAGAGGGGGCCCATGTGTTAGGCTTCACGGGCCAACGGTCAAACCATTTTCTTCACTAAAATTTCATTTGACCGCGTAGAATGCCAAAGAGGCGCACAACAAAGGGCAACTGGAGCCCACGTATCAGAAGACGGGGTCCAAGACCAAGTATTTTTCGACGCTGGTTTTATTTCACAGCGTGGTAATGCCATGTTCGCAACGAACGAATTGACGTGGGAACTGTACTTGGAGAAAGTCAGAAGGGATGAACTTCGTGAAACAAATGAATAACAGAATCTGCAGCTGGCTGACTTGAGGAAGATCTCGCTAGAAGCAAGCGAGGCTCGCCGTACTACGACAGCCCAGCTTGAGGCTTTGAGGAAAGAAGCGGCACGAAAGGCAGAGATGATTCAATCTTTTCGGATGGTTTTAGGACAGTAAGGTCAGGTGCATCCTTCGCCACTAGCATCTGAATCTTTCTAGTCTAATAGGTTTGGGTGTGATTACTGAACTCGTGTTCATGGGGGCACCATTTTATAATGTAAATGTATTTATTGACTCATGTATGCATTAGGTTCAAATCATGTGAATGTGAACTGGCTTGAATGTTTGTGACGATCCAAGCATATGGCTTGATATGATTTTTGATGAGTTGGCATGACAATTTTGTGACGAAAACGGATGGGCCGAGAATGGCCACGTGGGCCAGTAAGAATATGACACGTGGAGTAATGTGGGCCAACAGGGAACTGACACATGGACCAATCGGGGAGGACACATGGACAAATAAAAAAAGTATCACGTGGGCCAATGGGGAGAAGGCATGTGGGCTAATAGAAAAATAACACGTGGACCAATCAGAAGACGACATGTGGACCAATAGTAAAATAACATGTGGACCAATCAGAATAGGACATGTCGACCAATAGAAAAGCAAAACGTGGACCTATAGAAAAACAACTCGTGGACCAATCGGGAGGCGACACGTGGACTGTTGCAACCTGTGCCACGTCTGCGATCGGTATCGATATCTGGACCAACAAGAAACTGACATGTGGATTGCCACGTCATCCTTCCAGCATGGTGTAGCTGCCACGTTGGATGCCTCGGTCAACCTGCCAGCGTGGCAGAGTATACGTACGTATACGTACCTTAACTGGCTAACAGAGATTGTCTAACGATAAATCTAAAAATGTCATAAATCACGACTGACCACGCTCGACTATTGACAGTCCCTAAAAGGTCATAAATCATGATTTATAATGAAAATTTCGTCACTACAAGCAGTCGGTGACGCGTTAAGAACGTCACTAATCAGCATATCTTTTCAAGTGTCACTATATTCTAGAGTTGATGTGTCCGACGCATTTTGAGGAGGAAGGTGCTTTGAATATCTCGAAGGTATGGTGGGCACATAATCGGGATCACGATCACACTTGGTGAAATCCTTATCGTGTGCATCATTAAGTACATATTGGGATCAAAACATCTGACAATTGTTTAGTAAAACAACCGCCACCCATGCCGGGGACGCCTGGCCAAGCGCCTGCGGCCGCGCCACCCACGCCGGGAACGCCGGGCCATGGGCCTGCCGCGCCCGAAGCGCAGCTTGGCCACGGCCCCGCCGTGCCGGAGTGTCGCCTGGCCATGACCCTGGCCCAGCTCCTCCTGCGCCCGACCATGGCCCAGCTCCTCCTGCGCCAGGCCCGCCCACACTGCCGCCTGCACTAGAACCTGCCGCAGTCGCCGCAGCCGTCCTGCCATCTTCCGATTCAGCCGCCGACGATCCATGCCAAGGAGGCAAATCAGGTGCCGTGGGATCGGGGGAAGCTTCACCGGGTGCCCCTTCTCCTCCAGATCAGCCGGGGCTCCGCCTCCTTGGCCACCGGACGGGCTCGGCGACGGACATCGGAGTGGATTCATGGAGGAGCTGGGTCGTGTGATTCGCGGGAGGGAGAGTGACGAACAAGAGAAAGGGAGAAGAGGCGGCTCGCATACGCACAGAGGAGGGAGGCTGTAACACCCCAGCCCGTTTGTAGCCTGTTAGTAGTGGTTTCGGCCCATGAGGCCCAGAAGTGAAGTGAAGTTGTGGGAATAGTCCCACATTGGTTGTTTAGGTGGGTGAGGGTCAACATATAACCCTTGTTGGTTCCAAGCATAGCACCTCCGGGTTAACCCTTTTACACGAAGCGAGGACAAAAGTGTAAGAGGGGTGCTATGTGCATGCGCGTGCTCGCCCCACGTGGGGGCTGGGCGGTAAGCGGTTTTGGACGCAGGGTGTTACATTTGGTATTCAGAGTTGACTCTCGCTGCACGTGCGCATGTGTGTCATTGCCCGTGGAGGGGGCATGCATGTCCGTTGCACCGAGAGAAGATCTTGGGTATCCACTTGCCGTGTATGCGGTGTGCTACCGGGGCATCAGCCCTTAAGGGAGGGGGGGGTGTGACTGTAACACCCCAGCCCGTTTGTAGCCTGTTAGTAGTGGTTTCGGCCCATGAGGCCCAGAAGTGAAGTGAAGTTGTGGGAATAGTCCCACATTGGTTGTTTAGGTGGGTGAGGGTCAGCATATAACCCTTGTTGGTTCCAAGCATAGCACCTCCGTGTTAACCCTTTTACACGAAGCGAGGACGAAAGCGTAAGAGGGGTGCTATGTGTATGCGCGTGCTCGCCCCACGTGGGGGCTGGGCGGTAAGCGGTTTTGGACGCAGGGTGTTACAGAGGCACTGGGTCACGGGTGCGTGATGGTTGGAGATGTAATTTTCTACCAAACTTGACGGGAAAACATTGGGCCCAGGCGCGAGACTGCAGGCGTATGCCGGAATGAGCCAGTTTTTCTGGCTTTCGCCGCTCAAATCATTTTTGCAACCAGCTTCTTCTGACAACTACCATAAGCCGTTTCTGAAATCAGGTGTTTGGCAGGGCTTTTACCTCATTTTCCATAAGCCACCCAATAAGCTGCACAAAAAGCTGGTGCCAAACACACCCCAACTAATGAGGCTTGCAGCTAGTGTTGTTCCAACCGAATCCCCTTGTGACATCCCGGCACATTTGAGATTAGGCTTTAGTGGCCCATGTGCACTAGTGTGCATGAGAGGGTGGGATTTAGTCCCACCTTACTAGTCTAGTGGGGGGAAGGCTAACATTTAAGCCTAGGTTGTTCACCATCCATCACCTTGGGTTAACCCTTTTACGCCAAGCGAGGCCGAAAGTGTAAAAGGTTGGTGGGTTAGAGTGGGGTCCGTACAAAATATGAGCGGGCCCATCCTGGTGGCAGCCTGAGATGTTACAAATGGTATTAGAGCCGACCCTCGCGGTTGCACGGGCGTGTGGGCCAGAGGTGCAGACATATGGCGCATGGCGCGTGTGGGCCCCGTGAGTGGGACATGGCATGGCATATGGGCTGACACTGGACACAGATGTGTGCCAAGAGGGGAGCGTTTCTGGTCCTTTGCCCGCAAGGGTGTGTTGCGCTGGTATCCCGACGAGGACGTCGGTTCCTTTGAGGGGGTGGGGGGGGGGGTGTTTGTGACATCCCGGCCCATTTGAGATTAGGCCTAAGTGGCCCATGTGTACTAGTGTGCATGAGGAGGTGGGATTTAGTCCCACCTTGCTGGTCTGGTAGGGGGAAGGCTAACATATAAGCCTAGGTTGTTCACCATCCATCACCTTGGGGCCTTTTACGCGAAGCGAGGCCAAAAGCGTAAAAGGTTGGTGGGTTAGAGTGGGGTCCGCACAAAATGTGAGCGGGCCCAGCCCGGTGGCAGCCTGGGATGTTACACCCCAGGTCAAACTGAATGGATCCTATCCGCCGCCATCACATGTTGCCATTCAGAGTCGTTGGCAGAGATAACCATTGTAGCTGCGGCTGCCGGATTGAAGCTGCGGCTGTGTAGGGTGGCCTAAGGCTAAACGTGTGGTGGCGGGCAGATCCGGCATCCAGATCCAGTCCCTGCTCCGGGAGCACGATGAGCGGGGAGAATGGCTTAGCGGGCGGTTCCACGTCCGCACTCGTCTCGTCTGTTGTTTGGTGCTGTTCGCCGATTAGCTCGTGGCTGCTGCGGTGTCCGGCGCTTGGTCGGCCGTGTGGTGCCGCGACGGCGGCGGCTTTGCCTTGACGTCGAGATCGCCGCCAGTGTCCTCGACGCCGTCGGTCTCCTTGCTGCATCGCACGCTGCCTGCCCATGGCCTCTGCCACGCATCTCCCCTCACCTGGCGAATGACGATGACCAGCGACCAGTCAACGCGAGTCGTCGTGGCGAATCCAGGCCGCACAGATCCAATCGGACGCCTTCCAGGTACACAAGCGTGGTCTCTATTTGAAATGGCAACCACCCCTGGTCTTCTCGAGGACGCCGGCACAGCTGCACGACACGGGTCACCGGAGCGCCGCCGCGTTCGTAACCCGAGAGCAAAACGTCGTGGCTCACGCGCGTCCACTTTCAGGCACTCGAGGGCAACTTAACGCCGATGCTTACGAAAACGCTATGCAAATGCTCAGGCCGGCGACATGGCGGCTCCGGACATGGACGCCGCCGCCGCTGTGTGTACGTGCAGTCCGATCCTCTTCGTGGACCTCGTGCGCGCAGCCTAGCTCGTCTCATTTTTTTGCTAGCAGGGTATGCCCTGGAATTTCATTACTTGTGGTATCGAAATCACATGATAGGTCTTGCTTAAACAGCGTTCAGCAAAAATAAAAGGAAGTCCGACAAGAAAATAAAAGCAATAGTTTTACTTTACCTCTATCAAGTGTGGATGAGAAGAATAAGAAAGAATGTGCTTGATCGCTAATCGGGGTGGGGCCGAATTTCCTCTTCATTTGCATATTCAATTTGCTGCGTGCTCAATACATTTTAAATCTGGAAACCAATAAATACATACAGGCCGCCGCCACCAAGACATATACCCCAACATGAGGTCAAGGTTTGCCTCTTCCTCCTACAGACACATAGTCCACTCCATTCCGATTGTCGGCATGCACCGGCAAATGGGGGAACAGGTCTCCAAAACCACAGTCCTATTATCTGGGCAATTAAAGATTTTTGGAAGCACTCCATGTGACACTGCTCGATCGTTTCCACTATAGCTCATCCTCTTCCTCGATGTTCTGGGGTAGCTGCTCGTCGTTGACTGTAGTTTGCTCATGATTGCAAGGTTTCAGTTAACCAATACAAGTGCTCTGGTATATACTTCAGTAATGTTGTTGCCAAATCCGTTGGCACCCTAAGGACGACTTAGGCAGACTGAACGAAACAGGCTAGTAATAACAGGTGCGATGCTGGGCCGGGCCTCCTCCTACCGCGCTACTGGGCTACCATAAGGCTGTGGGGCAGATTTAGCCTTGACTAGGCCCATCTCTACATTTGCCCAAGGCATGCTAGAAATGTAATAAAAAATATCAAGGAGATGCCGAAGTGCTCATATATGATGATCCTTCAAGATATTCAAGAGAGAAGAAAATCTTTTGATTTTGTACAATTTGTACATGAGGATAGGAAATGTAATGTAGAAGCTCATAATCTAGCTATGGTAGCATGTACTTTAGGAGTTGGTCGTCATGTATGGCTAAATGCTCCCCCTGTATTTCAGGATGTAAACCGTTGCTGCCAAGGATGAATAAACCCCTACCTTCCTCTCAGAAACAAAAAAAGGTTACTGAGTTAGACACGGCACAACAGAATCGTAAGTGAGTAATAGATTTAACTCCAAAAGTGAGAAGTACTCCCTCTGTTTCGAAATATAAGCAGTTTTTGACTTTTAGACATCACATTTGACTGCTTGTCTTATTCAAAAAATTTATTAATTTTGTTACTATTTGTTTTATCATTAAATACATATTAAGCATGACTTAATTATTTTTATATTTTTTAAAAAAATTGAATAAGACAAACGGTCAAACACAATGTCTGAAAGTCAAAAATTGCTTATATTTTGAAACAGAGGAAGTAGAGACGAAGGCATCCAGTGTCCATTAGCTCATATAAGAATCCACAGCATCAATTCTTGAGAGCTCCAAGCCTCCAACGCAATGCAATAGCCCCCCTTTTCTTCGGATTGATGTGCAGAACTGCAGACCATGAACTGATTAATGATGCTTGCAGCTAGTGTTGTTGTCCCAACCGAATCCCCTGGTCAAACTGCGTGGATCCTATCCGCCATCACATGTTGCAACTGTTCCGGCTGGCGACATGGCTCCGGCCGGCGAGGCGACCGAACGCGTTCCCCTCCGTCGCCTATCCATCCGCTGCGTCTTACCTGCCGCCGAAGGTCCCAGCCTCCCGCAGAGACGCTTCCGCTCCTCGTCACTTTGCAGGTCCTCGCCACGCGCGCAACCCTCCGCATCAAGGTCTCGATCCGCACTCGTCGTTTATTTCCGCACTGGGAGTTCGCTGCTTTGCCTTGAAGCTCACCGTCCTGCCTGCCCGCGTGACGCTTGGCCATCCAGACCATGGTGACTGATGCCAGATCACGGCAAGCATGCATGGACTTCCAAAACGAAGCGACGAGGATCGAGAAATATAAATCGTCGCCAGCACCCTCGACGCTCTGCCAGCCCTCGGCCTCCGCCTGATGACGATGACCAGTCAACGTGAGTTGTCTTGTCACCAATCTGGACGGGCACGTACGCCTTCCGTACGTAGCGACCACGCCTGGGCGGGCCCTGGTCCTCCCGACGAGGACGCCGGCGCGGGTGCCAGAGCACCGGCACGTGTTCAGAGTGATGCCACTGTTCACGCTCTGAAATGATCGGCCCGGCGACATGCATGACGCCCCCCCCCACCCCCCCCCCCCCCACCCCCCCGACCCCAGCGCGTGCAGCCCTACCCTCCGTCGACCTGTCAAGCGCAGCCTCGTCTCCATATATCGTTCGCTGCCTCTGCCCCTTTACAGCCCCCTCTTCGTCTCAATCGTTCGCTGACTCTGCTCGTTGGTTAAAGTTATTCTCTTAACAATTTGACTATCAATGGCAAAATAAATCTTAACAACAATACAAAATGACGTTACTAGATTCGTCGTTGATCCAACTATCATATGCATAGTTCTTTCAATTTGAAATGCCATATATTTTCAAACAAATTGTAAGTCAAAGTTTAAAACAAGTTGACCATGATAGATGGAGCGAGTATAGGTTGCACATGATTACGACTTTTGTTCCACAAGAAGTGTTGTGTTTGAAAGGAGCAGGAAAACAATTTAAAAAAAGTCCCGCTCAACCGAGGAGCGCGATCACCATGGCTTTGGGTCTGGTAGTTTTTTTCTGAGCCTATGCGTTAAACATCAGATAGAGTTGTTACATTAGTAAAAGATATTGCAATTCAGCTGGAAATTGTTGTATAGCTCTCATTTTCTGCAAGGATTTAATCCTTTTTGTACCATTTTGGACGACATGTGTTTCTTGTTCCTGATAATGGAGTCGCGTTCTCCTTTTCGTCATCAACTGCGCTCAGATTTGTGATTTCCCAAAGAACGAATCGAACCAAACTGTTGTCCCATCTCTCTGTCTCAGTAATCAATTTGCTTTGGATTTGATACTTTTTTTTAGACGATTGGATTTGATAGTTGGTGCTTGAGCGTTATTTGTTTCTAACCTGAATACGAAACTTTTAACAGCAAACGGGATTGGGAGGTAGGTTGCCCCGGCCCAAACAATGAGAGGCCACCAAATCCAGGCCCGGCCACCGTCAAATTACTCGCCGGGACGGGGTTGAGATGGGCCGAGACATAAACAGGCTAGCCTGGAGCAAAACAAAAAGGCTGACTATGAACCGACCTCATATCAGACTGACTGCTGAGAGGTACAAGGAAGAACGGTAAAAATCCACGTGTCCGACAGGAGCCTCAACATCGTAAGCCAGAGAGTGTTGTGGTGAGCTTTAGGCTCCCACAGTTGAAGACTAGGATATACGGTGGCACCTTCAATAGATTCCATATCTCAAAGATCATCAATGTGTCTACAAACTAATATACAAAGGGACCGAGTCCGATACATAGCCGCCTCATTCGATTCCGTATCTCAAAGATCATCAAAATGTCTACAAACAAATATACAAAGAGACCAAGCGCCGCTTCATTAGATTCCGTATCTCAAAGATCATCATCGTGTCTACAAACTAATATACAAAGAGACCGAGCCGGATGCTGTAGCCGCTTCATTGGATTCCATATCTTAAAGATCATCAACCTATCTAGAAACTAATATACAAAGGGGGACAGCCAGATACGGTAGCCGCTTCACTAGTTTCCAAATCTCAACGTGACAGTGGTCTACTATAAAAAGGGACCGATAGAAACATAAGAATACAAAGGAAATTCTAACACCAAAATACAAAGGAAATTCTTTTAAAGAAAACTAGCATGGCCTTTGCTTCTCCTCATGTTCTCGTCGTTGATGACGGGCGTGTTGATCGCATGGTTGTAACCAAGGTCCTAAAGAAAAGCAAAGTTCGAGGTGTTGTGACTCTTATGATTTCTCACTTTTATTTTGCATTTCACGTTTCACATCACATATATATAGATTGTGCTTTGTTGTCAAGTTGTATGTCCTATTTGTTGTTCAAGTGCTTTGATGATTAATTCCTAACTTTCTTGTACAGTGACTGCTGTGGATGGTGCTGAGGAGGCGTTGAACTTCCTGAATTTGGTATATGAATAGTATTTGTAGTTGATGTCGATATTATAGAGATGGATGTAATATGATATTTTATTACATACTATATTTGATTCTTTTTTCTAAACATTGAATATAGGAAAATGATGTGAATCTGATTTTTACTGATTATCATATGCCTGGTATGACAGGCTATGATCTTCTTAAAAAAGTTAAGGTGGGTTCCATTTCAACTAAGAAGGATCTATAGTAACATTTTTAGCCTTAAATTCATTATGTGGTTGTTGAAGTTTTTCACTTGTTCAGGAATCACCCAAGCTGAAGCACCTTCCTGTGGTGATTACATCCACTGAGGAGAATCCTGAGATAATTGAAAAGTTTGTGAAACATATTTTCACTTCGTGTGTTAATCTTGTAGTTTTTTAATCAAAATGCGTGACTATATCATCTTTTTTTTTCTCCAGGTGCATGGAAGGAGGAGCAAAGGGGTTCATACTCAAGCCTATCAACCTTGATGTTGTGCCTCGTCTTCTAAGCTTCATCTGAGGATCTAGGCGAAGACGACAAATAAAGCAGGAGATCTCCTATCAAGTTACTTTAAAAGTTTGAGTTTACATGTGACCATATGTATGGTCTTTCTTAAATAATTTCGAGTTTAGATGTGACCATGTATGGTCTTTCTCAAATAATTTCAATTTCAATTGTGACCATTTATGGTCTTCTTATGTCGGTTGTTTTCATTAATTGTAATTTGGTACTCTTATTATGTTACTCTAGAATACTCTCCTCTCTGTGATATGAAATATGAAATCGAGTAGATCTTAAATAAATATTAATAGATGGTTAAGTACATACAAGAAAGAACAGAATATCTTTTTTTAGATCAAGAAAGCTTGACTCGCTCAGCTTGTCCACATGCTCAAATCATACAAGGAAGAAGCATCTGGCCTCACACAACCGCATGCAGAGGGAGCAGAAGTACTGAACGGCCAGCAGCGCGTCTCGCCTGCGTGAAGGGAGCACCCAGAAGGGGCGTCTCGCCCGCATGAGGGAAGTAGCGGCGACGCTAGACAGGGGCCGTGGTGGACTTGCACAAAAGCAGGGGCGGCATGGGAGCGGTAGCGTGGGAAGGGGAAGAATGTCAAGTGGTAACTTGTAGGGATGAAAATGGACTGGAACCGGCGGAAAAACACCCTAACCGTTTCCGTTTCCGTATTTCTTTCGCCGGACGGAAACGAAAAAGGGACAGCCGGGAACGGAAATGGTCACGGGAATGCCGGGAATACGAAAATGAACAAAATCGGAGGGAAACATGCCACGGTCGGGTTACGGGATTTATGTCGGGAATGCCAACACATTCTTGCCAAGATAACTGTAGCAAGCCACTGCCAACATAAACGAAGAATCCATTAGTCCACCACACCACTACGATATGACATATATAGCAATTCTACAGCAAGTCTAGTACGCAAACGATCGCTCGGTAGGAGACTCTACAAAGCAAGTCTCACTCACGTAGGCAATGACTCAGTCCAGAGCACACGTCTCATGCAGGCAAGCACTAGTCCAGACCAGAAACGATGCCGATCCCAGTACACGTCTCATGCAGCCAAGGTCGAGCTTGAGGTCCCAGTACACCGGCGGAAGCACATGTCTGACCATTCCGGCTTACCGGCAAGCACTCACGCAGGCAGCAGCGTACTCCTATGACCTTCCTCACACGCGCCGATGTGGATCCCCATTCAACGCCGCGAGGGCGGGCGCGACGTGGCAAGGCCGGCCTGCGGCCGTACGCGCGCGGCAAGGCAAAGGCAGGGGCGCGGCACTGAGCTCGTGGTGGCGCGGGCGAACATTGCAAGCTCGCGGTGACTCTGGTGTGCGGCAGAACTCAGGCTCGTGATGGCTCTCGTCGCGGCCGAACTCAGACTCGAGTTGGGCTGAGACGCGGATCGACGATGGGCTACTGCCTGCTGGGCTGCAGCCGGGTGAGGCAAAAACGGGAATCTAAACAGGAATATCCCGGTCCAAAACAGGAAACCGTAAAAACAAACAGGAAATACTCCTAACTGTTTTTAGTCCCGTTTCCGTTTTTCTTTTTCCCGTTCCATCCGTTCCCGTTTTGCATCTCGGAAATATGAAAACGATCAGGATGAATGCAGGAGCGGTTGCCGTTTTCATCCCTCACTGACTTGCGCAGCATGTGGATAAGGTCAGCGTTACACTGCTGCATGGGCTGGGCTGAAAGTTGCGATGGGATGTTTCGGGTGCCCGTCGGGTCACCCGCGGTGGGAGGGCACACCCACGCCCGCACCCAGGCAGTTTTTATTGGATGTTTAGAAAATTATACCACTGAAACGTCAGTTGAAAACATTGCTTGAAAAATCTGAGTTGAGCAACTTCAGAAAAATCTGAATTGAAATATAGGCAGACACTAGCAAAACCAGTACGATAATGAACTTTCCGGTCTGAGGAAGGAATACTCAAACAATTGCAACGAAAGCTATTGGTTCGGCAATTCTCACCGGCACCAAACTGTGATCTTTTAGATTATGGTGATAAAGTAAAACTAATAGACAACACAAATCCTGTTTGGATGGTCAAACAATCAACTCACAGTTAGAAATTTACAAGTTTTTGACATGCACGATACAGTTAAGCAACACTCGCCAAGTCAACATCCCTTGTGTGAGTGTTCCCCCATACTAGGCCAGACATGGGAACAGCAGAAGCAGCCAACACAATGCCTTAGTAACGGTATTTGGTGGAATAATCCTTTGGAGCGATCACCAGACCACGGCCTTTCCTGGCACCCCGGTACACAGTCTCCACAATGTCAATGAACTCTTGCTTGTCCTTCAATGCCCAGTTGATTTTGTTATTGTTTCCTGTCCCAAGATCAATCATGATGTGCTTGTTCCGGAAGAAGAACATCACTGTCGATGGATCGTACAGCTCGTACATGGTGTTGAAATCAGGAACCTCGGTGATGTCAACAAGGTAGATAACTGCGAAGTTCTTTATGGTCTCAGCTACTGCTGCCAGCACTTCATCCATCTAAACATAAACAAGAGTGAGCCAGAATGAATTCATATATAACAATGATAAATTAGTGTAAGACCAAATCAAAGATCAAGTTCGAATAATCTAATAAAAAAAAAATAAAGGCATGAGACATGGAAATGTTTTTCTAAGCATGGAAGCAGAGATCTAATAGCTAGTACTTCAGTATAATTTCATTGAGATCAAGCATTTAAGTTTCCGCTGGTCCGCTGTATATGGTGTTGAAATCAGGAACCTCGGTGATGTCAACAAACACAACAACACAAACGCACTATTGCGGCAGACCGTAATGTACTATAGCGGCAGTTCCGCTGGTCCGCCGCTAGGCTTCCGTCGCTACAAATCATCTTTGTAGCGGCGGTCCAAAAGAACCACCGCTAAAAATGCCATTTTTAGCTGCGGACCAAGGCACTATCCGCCGCTAAAAATAGCATCTTTAGCTGCAGACCATGCCACTGTTCGCCTCTAAAAATGCCATTTTTAGAGGCGAACAGTAGCATGGTCCGTCGCTACTATTGATTTTCGAAAACAAAAAAAAAGACCGCCACCGCCACCGCCGCCGCACGCCACCGACACCGCCACCGCCCTTGCTAGCCGAGGGAGCGCTCCCTCCGCCGCACGCCACCGCCACCGCCGCCGCACGCCACCGCCACACCGCTGCTCGCGCCGCCGCCGCGTCCTGCTGCGTCTTGCTCGCGTCACCGCCGCCCTTGCCACGCCGCGGCCGGGGCCGCCGCCTCCACGCCGCTCGCTGCCGTTGCCCGGAGCCGGCATGGGGGCCTCCACCGCCGCTGCCCCTTGGCGGCCTGGGGCCTCTGCCACCGCTGCCCGAGAGAGAGAGAGAGAGAGAGAGAGAGAGAGAGAGAGAGAGAGAGAGAGAGAGATGCGAGAGAGAGATGAGGGAGAGGTGGAAGAAGGAGCCGGTGCATTTATTTGGGGAGGGATCCGGGTGGATTCATTTGGACCAATGGGAGGCCAGAATTTGGAAAGAACGGATCGATGACATGGCATTTGTGTTTTCTTATTTTTTTTATGTGTTTATTTGAGGTATTAAACGATCTCAAATACAAAATTTGTCAACTACAAAGTTTTAGATTTCGTTGAGGTCTACAAATTTCATTTTAGTAATTTCTCCATATGAGGTCGTTTACGAAATTTGAATTTGAAATTTGAGAAATTCAAACTTCAAATGTACTTTTCGTTAGTAAAATTAATTTAAATAAAAAAGTGTTGAACTACAAAGTTGTATAACTTATCAACCTATAAATAGACGTAGATTTTGTGAACATCTTTGCTACACATTGTTCAAATCAAAAAATGATCCAAATAAGAGTTGTATAGGTTGATAAGTTATACAACTTTGTAGTTCAACACTTTTTAATTTGAATTCGTTTAGGGCATCAAAATAGTATACACATATTTATCATAGTGATATAAATTTGAATTCGTTTAGGGCTTCAAAAATTTTGACCAGTAAATATGCAAACATATATCCTTAGTTGAAAGAGCATGATTTTAAAAGAAAATAGAAAAAGAATCATAAAATTTGAATCATGTATGAGAGAGAAATACCAATTACAAAATATAATAGATGTAGTGAATAGATGTAGTGAAACTATATAATAGATGTAGTGAAACTATATGATAGATGTAGATTTTGTGAACATCTTTGCTACACTTTGTTCAAATCAAAAAATGATTCAAATAAGAGTTGTATAGGTTGATAAGTTATACAACTTTGTAGTTCAACACTTTTGAATTGAATTTGTTTAGAGCATCAAAATAGTATGCACATATTTATCATAGTGATATAAATTTGAATTCATTTAGGGCTTTAAAAATTTTGACCGGTAAATATGCAAACATATATCCTTAGTTGAAAGAGCATGATTTTAAAAGAAAATAGAAAAAAGAATCATAAAATTTTGATCATGTATGAGGGAGAAATACCAATTACAAAGAGTGAAATACACCCCAGGTCCTTAAACTATTTGTCGATGGTCATCTAGGTCCATGAACTCTTAAAGTGTCCACCTGAGTCCTTAAACTATTTTTGGATGGTCATTTAGGTCCACGAACTCTTCAGTGACCACATGGGCCCATAAACTATTTATGTTGTGTCAATCACGTCCATAAACTATTTATGTTGTGTCAATCATGAACTCTAAACATTTAGGAGACATATTAGCATATAGGCTTTTCACTTCCTTTTCTTTACCAAGCATCTCACCCTCACTTGAAGCAATTATATATTGTCGTCACACATCGTCAAAGTATTCGTCGCGATTGACGATGCAAGGAACCAGGATTTGGGATTCTCACGGCAACATTATTCCGAAGATATGGCGTTGTTACTATTGGTGCACTCACCTCTAGCCTGTCTCTCCTAGCGCGAGGTCACTCATAGAAGTAGGGTCACTCTCTTCATTCCATGGCTCGTAGAAATAGGGTCACTCTCATATAGATGACTCCGCGGCTCACATCCACCTCATCCACTGTCAAATGTGGTGGGTACATACTTACGGCAACGGCGCGTGATGGTGAGAAAGAAAAATAAATAAAGGACCTACAGGCCATATGTCTCCACGCCGTCATGTCCAGGCTGGATGTTTTCATCTCTCGAAAATGGACTTGGTTGACACAACATAAATAGTTTATGGACTCAGGTGATCACTTAAGAGTTCATGGACCTAAATGACTATCCGAAAATAGTTTAAGGACCCAGATGGACACTTTAAGAGTTCATGGACCTAGATGACCATCTACCAATAGTTTAAGGACCTGAGGTGCATTTTACCCAATATAATTTGTGGTATAATAAAAGAAAATAGAAAAAAGAACCCTAAATGGGCCGCCTTGTTAGGGTTCGCCGCCGGGATGGGCTCCTCCTGGGCCACCAAGATGGGCCGAGCCATCCCGAGTGACGGCGGGGGTGGAAACCAAGTCCACCCTCAATCACTGACATGTGGTCCCGCGCGCGGGCGGGGACCACATGTCAGTGACTGTGGCTAGCCCCGCAGCGTCGGAGGGAGTGCTCGCATTTAACGCGGCGGGTGAAACCCTAGTCCGCCGCTACTATTTATAGCGGCGGACGGCAACTCATCCGCCGCTACAGATCCGGCGCCGCTATAGATTGGCGCCGCTAAAGACCAAGATGGCGCGTGACCACCGCTCCCGCGACCACCGCCGCCGCGAGCGCGCCCTCCGCCGTCGCCACCGCCATCCCTGTCCCCGTCCGCCGTCGCCGTGGTCGCCATGGTCCGACCGCGCGGAGTCCGTCGACTCCTCGTGGTCGCCATGGCTGGCGCCTCAGCCATGGGGTCCGGCGTCCCCATGAAAGCCATGGCCTCCGGAGCCAGAGGCGCAGCCGGAGGCGGCGCCCGGGTCCCCATGGGCCCCATGGCCACCGGAGGTGCAGCAGGAGGCGCCTGGGTCCCCATGGGCCCCATGGCCAGTAGAGGTGGAGCCGGAGCCGACCGCGGAGGTGGAGGTCGAGGTGGAAGCGACGTCGGAGCCGAAGGAGGAGGTGGCACCGGAGCCGGAGGAGGAGGCGGTCGCAAAGCCGCCGGTGGAGGTCGAGGTGGAGGCGGCGCCGGAGCCGGAGGAGGAGGCGGCCTGGTGGGGCCTTTTGCCGCTGGAGGTCCAGCCGGCCCCGTGGGCTCCTTGGCCACCGGAGGTGCCGGCGGCGCCTTCCCCATGGCGTCCTTGGACGCCGGAGCCGGAGGCGGTGGCGCCGGCATAATGCAAGAGCCGAAGGCGGTGGCGCGGCCGTAGTGGAGGCGTCCCCGGCCGTCAAGACGACGGCCGGGGATCTTTTGGTTTTTTTTTAATGTAAATATAGTTATTAGGTCATTTTAATCGTGGTTATTTGTGATAATTAAGTTTTATGTTGTATTAATCGCGTTATATCACGATAAATATGTAAATAAGTACTTTGAATTAATGGTTATCTTTCTTAAATTATCGTTGAACTTAAAAAAGGAGGGTAGCGAGAGATGAAAAGCGGCGGAGGGAAACTAACACCGCCGCTAAAAACTTTTTTCTAGAGGCGGCTTCTAACAAGAACTGCCGCTACAATATTGGAGTTTTCTAGCGGCGATCCTTCTTCAAGCCGCCGCTATTTATTATTATTAGCGGCGGTTGTCATTGCAGGTCGCCGCTATAAACACTTTATAGTGGCGGCCGTTTTCAACAGTGCCACCTGCTCCTCTATAGCGTCAGACCGCTTGCCAAACCGCCGCTACGTGTTTTGCTAGTCCGCCGCTATAGAAGACTTCTGTTGTTGTGAAAGTAGATAACTGCGAAGTTCTTTATGGTCTCAGCTACTGCTGCCAGCACTTCATCCATCTAAACATAAACAAGAGTGAGCCATAATGAATTCATATATAACAATGATAAATTAGTGTAAGACCAAATCAAAAGATCAAGTTCGAATAATCTAATAAAAATAAAACAAAATAAATAAAGACATGAGACATGGAAATGTTTTTCTAAGCATGGAAGCAGAGTCCTAATCGCTAGTACTTCAGTATAATTTCATTGAGATCAAGCATTTAAGTTTCCAATGAGCTTTCTGACTTGAGTAAACCGGTTCACTATCTTGGAGAAGGAAACATCATGTGCAAACTTTTGTCAAGAAATTAGGGTCATTTATGCAAATAACATAAAATAGTAAGGTCAACGGTGAAAGGGCAGAGAAGCCTTTTTTTAACAAGAACTTGACACTGGTAACACTACAAGGTTTTAGGTCTAATGCCACCAAAATTTTTGCCACACCATGATTTCGGTTGCAATACATAGGCGTTATTGCGTCGATTTTGGTTGCGATAGGAGGACATGTTGCCACGAATTGTGTAGTGTTGCAATTTTAATTTCGGTGGTTGCAATAAGTAGGATATATTGCAACGCAAAAATATGTGTTGTATTTAGGGCATTGTAATTGTAACTTTTTTCTAATGGTTGCAATAATAGGGAATATTGCAACGAAAATTAAATGTTGTGATTAGTTCTATTGTGTGTTGCAAAAGGTTCTATGTTGTGGCAACACAAAAGTAAATTATTGCAAAAAGACGCTGAGATATAGCAACGCAAAGCTTATTGTTGCAATAAGTTTTAGATATAGCAACTAAAATCAAGATCGATGCTACTACCCAGGTACTATTGCAACAATATTGAGTAGTTGCTGTTTAATAGTTGCAATAGATCAATTTGTGGACCGCGGTTCTAATCGTGGCACAAAATCCGAAGTGACGTGGCCCAAAATAACCATACCCAATGTGGGTCACGGCCCAACCCAACCTCGTAGTCTCCTGATCAATCAGGTCCTCTGTATTGGATCGCATGTGTCTCATCATCTTGGCCTTTTTTATATTAATTTTTTAATTACTCAAAGGCCCAGCCGCACATGGATTGATGCTAATTAACAAAGTCCGATCAATGAGGCCTAATCATCTTGGCCGCACATGGATTCGTGGACCAATGGGAAACAAAGTCCGATCAGGAGGTCCTAGACAAAGTCCGTTTCCGCATCCATCAGGTAATTCGATCAACTCGTGTACGTACGCACGGCCTTGCTTGTTGGCACATCGGCAACTCGGTCTCCGTACGTGGGCGCGGCGGCTTCGGATCAATCCCTCTCCACGATCAGCTTGCAGAGGATTGCGGTCGATGCCACTACACGAATTGGACCGCGGCCCGAGACCCAACCTCACCGTCTTTGTTGGTCGATCAGTCTCCAGCAAAGATTGCACGTGGAGGCTCAAAATTTTGGGCCAACTTGTATATTAATTAGTTTGCTAATTAAGTACTTCTTTTTCCAGAAAGGGCCCAGCAAATATTGCTTGTGGATTTACCTTACGTACTCAAATATTGCACGTGGATTTCCAGGAAGGGCCCAGCAAATTTTTCAAGAAGGCGCAGCCGCACACAAGACCGAGTCCTAGTACTCAGGGGCGGATCGCATGGATCGAAACCAGGAATCATGGTTCGTTCGTAGGTTTATTTGATTTCGTCCTATCGTGGACGGCGGCACGGCGCAACCTCGACGACTTGGCGGCTGACCCTCGCGGAAGGACTCGAGAACAAATGACGTTCAGTCTCCACGCTCGCTGTTGACACCTTGACCATCGGCCAATCGGCGTTCGCTGCCTCGGCATCTAATCTTAAAACTGGTGCTGCCATCGGTGGTGTTCGTGAGTTCCAGTTCGCCGGATTCCTTCCGGTAAAGCTCTAATATCTAATTAAGTAATCATCCTAAATTCCTACCTTCCCTATCAGTAAACTTGTGTTATTGTATTTTGATTACAAATTGAAATCGTCATGCTCGCAACCATGTGCCGCACTGCCGCCATAACCATAATGCTAACACAAGTCCAATTATTTAATTGTTCCCAAGTACATGCTCTTACTGTATATCACTTATGAACTTTATTTGAGAATTTGACTGTACCCATGAAGAGAAGCATCGCATCACTTCCAGAAACATGAAAAAGTTAAAAAGAATTGTTATTTCTAAACTATTCAAACCAAAATATCAAATTCTCATCATGCTTAGTTTTATTATTTTTAAAGAATTGCACCCCCTGACTGTACACATGGTTCTGCATGTTATATCATCGATTTTCATGTATATAATCATCATAATTTTGCTATCTGTTGCCATGTTGATTAAATGATGTCTAATGCACTTGATGATGTCCATCAGGCTCCACCTCGCTGATCGCTAATCCTCTAAACACCGCGATTGAAGCCCTCGCCAAGTTGAAGTGATTTGCAAACTGCAGTCGATTAGAAAGGATAGTCCCAGGGCACGCGCACGTGCGTCATCACAGGATAGTCTCGGATTGCTGCTGGTAAGTCTGTAGCTAAGTAATCAATCTGTCTTACTGTGTTACTGTGTTTTTATTGAAATCGTCATGTTCCCAGCCACGTGTCGTCATGATGATCATATATTAAGACCAAGTTGTTTAGTTATTTCAATGATCTAATGTCACTTGAAAATTTTGTTTAATTTATCAGTTGCTTCTGCACCCATTAGTAGTTTCAGATGTCATTACTTTCATGCATAAATACTTATCACCTAAAATTGTCGGTTACCTGCACTCATTAGTAGTTTCAGTTGTTAGCAGTTCAGTAGAACAGAGGTGTCCCTAATTTGTAACTTATTAATTTGGTACATTTCAAGGTTCATGTTTTAAATAACCAAGTTATATATACAGAGAGCATAGAGCCAAACCTAAGTTTAATCAGTCGACAACATCTACAAGTCAATATCTTTGATTATTATTTGTCATGTGCCTATATATGCTTTATAGATTTTAGAAATACCTGAACAAAGTAGCATCATACAAAACACAACAATACCATTGAGGTTTGAAATATTTTTTTGTGAAGGGAAACGGCAACTGTAGTGATAGTTCATTTTTTTCACATGTTCAGGTACTTTTTTCTTTTGGGCAAATAATTGTGCTATTCACTTATCATGCTTAGTTTTTTTAATTTTTAACTACAATTGCACACCCCCTGACTGTAGACATGGTTCTGCATGTTATATAATGAGATTTTCGTTTTATATATTCATGTCAATTAATATTGGTCTATTTTAATTCTGATCACTGTGTTCACATGGTTCAGGAATTGCAATTTTGGTGTTTGGTAGCCTGCTTGTGCTGGGATTTTTTCAAATGGCAGATGATGATCCTAGGTGGATGCTTTTGCCTCGGACAGATCATGCGTGGCAATTCGGACTTGAAAAATTCATTGAGAATACCTTTGAAGGCAAATTTCCTGGACCAAAAAGCACCCTGTCCATGTACTAAGTGTCGTTGCATGAACTACAGAGGCAAATTTGAGCTGCAACGACACTTGCTGACTAAAGGATTTGATCAGGCTTTCATAAAGCGGGAATGTGATGCCGCTGAAACTGTTGTTGTGGACGATGATGGGGATTTTGGTGAAGGCGAAGAAGACGATGCCGCCAATGTCAACAATCTGATTCATTCGGTGATTCGTGGTACTATACGTGGAGAAATTACAGATAGTAATAAAGGTGAGCCAAATGAGGCAGCACATCATTTCCTCAAATTGATGGAAGAAGCTCGGAAAGATTTGTACCCAGGTTGCAAGGAGGCTACAAAAGTATCTTTCATTGTGAGGATGTTTCAGATTAAGGTCATGGCGGGTATTAGCAACTATGGCCTAGAGCAAATGATTCTCTTGTTTAGCAGTGTGCTTCCTCCAGGACATTGTATCCCAAATAGCTTGGCTAAAGTTCGAAAGGTAATTCGAGACCTTGGCTTGGACTACCAAAAGATTGATGCTTGTGTGAATGACTGCGTGCTGTTTCGTGGAGAGTATGACAAGATGGACACCTGTCCAACATGTGGGGAGAGTAGGTGGAAAAATACAGATTCTGAGGGGAATGGCGAGTGCAGCGCAACTGGTGGAGTAAAGAAGAAGCTATTCCACGTAAAATACTAAGGTATTTTCCATTGATTCCTCGTCTGCAAAGGTTGTTTATGAACGAGACCACATCTGGGTTTATGACTTGGCACAAGACCACATCTGGGTTGATTCCGGAGTTCACACTTTTATTCATTGAATTATATCTTACATTGCTCCGTAACCATATATATTACAGATTGAGCCAACAAGCATGGTCACAACAGACAGAGAAAATGTGAATCCCAATTGCAATACGAGAGCTGCTTCTAAAGTTTCAAAGAATCTGTTCACTAATAATCGTGTGAATGGGCCACCAGCCAAATTCATAACCTCTCAGCAACTTTTATCAGGTGCTAAAACTCGAGCAAGCAAAAGGAAACAGGTCAGAACTAGAATCGTGCTTTCATAATGCCCTTAGCATATTGCATTGTCAATTCACAAGCCTGTACCAGATTTAATACTCATTTCACTTATAAACCATGCATATTTCTTTTGACCAGGACAGTCAAGCTTAGGCGGGAGAACAGACACGAACTGGTGAATTGATCCCATTGGCGGGAGTGATGGATGAATTGATATTGCTTTTGTATCTTTGACGTGTGTTACTTAGACAAGACTGTAGCTAGTAGTTCAATTTTTTGTTAGTGCTGTGATCACTATTTGGATTGGTTCTAAGACTGAATGATGGATACATTTCAATGATCATATATATTTGTTGCACCAAATTCTATTGTGGAATAATTCTGCTGCATTAATTATTTTATATCATTTGGTAGTTCGATATGCTTTTAACTATTGCCACGACAATTAACCATATTGCCACGACCATAAACCGATGCTACATGTGGATGTTGCAACGTTAATGAATCGTTGCAATAACCTGTACAAATATAGCAACGACACATATATCGATGCAAAACCCTTTAAGGATATAGCAACAGCTTGTATTCGCTTCGATGCGATATCCTTTAAGCATATAGCGATGACACAAACTGCGTTGTGACATACTTTGCGCCTGTAGCGACGACTTACATTTCGTTGCGACGCCCTTTAATGATATAGCAACGGCGACTACGTACTTCGATGCGATATCCTGTAGGCATATAGCGACAGCACAAACATCGTTGCGACATACTTTGCGCCTATAGCGACGACTAATATTTCGTTGCGACACCCTTTAAGGATATAGCAACGGCGATTACGTACTTCGATGCGATATCCTTTAGGCATATAGCGACAACACATACTTCGTTGCGACATACTTTGCGCCTGTAGCGACGACATATATTTCATTGCAACACCCTTTAAGCATATAGCAACAGCGACTACGTACTTCGATGCGATATCCTTTAGGCATATACCGACAACACATACTTCGTTGCGATATTGTTTACGGCTATAGCGACGACTCATATTTCATTGCCATACCGTTCAAGGATATAGCCACGCCATATGTTGTTGTGATACGCATGAAGGATATAGCGACAACTAATATTCTTTGCGATACCCTACAAGCATATCGCAACACCGTAGTTGTTATTGCCACCATCATATATCGTGGCAATATATGGTATTGCTACAAAATTCTGGCATTGCAAAATTACTTCATAGCAACAACCATATGTGGTTGCAATAAACACTATAGCAACGACGCCTGTTGTTGCAAATACCATTCTTGCAACACCAGTGCTTGTTGCAGGTGCAACCCATTGCCACACCACACGTCGTTGCAACACACCAAAGTAATGGCAATGACTCAAAAAGGTGATGCAATACCCTATTGCAACAATCACTCTTGCAACACCTCCCAACGCCCTGATTTAGTTGCAATTGTGCAATATTGCAACCAAAACACCCATATTGCAACACTTTTCAGCCGTGACACTAGGGTATTTTTCTTGTAGTGTAAATGGCACAAACGGGAGTAGTGTCAAACAGATTTTGTTTTTGGTTGACAAAAGCAAGATCATATATGCAAAACGTAAGAGATTTATGTGGTTTTAACTTTTAAGGCCGCATTTGTATGGATCAATATTCAAAGATGTAGTATGAATTATATATAATATGTCACTTATTTATTTATTTATTCTTTTTTTTTTGTAAGCTTGATCGGATGATACATGTGCTATAAAAAAGGATGATGAAGCCATCAAAATAGCTAAAGGTACTGCATGCCTTTTATCATAAAAATTAATGATCCACCTGATTATAATCTGAGTTGCCAAACAATCCACAAGCATATTATCCCATAATAAGTTATAAAATCCGACACCAATAAGCTATATTATGTAATCCAAGGGGTAAACAAACAGGGATTTGCGCCACACCAAAAATAAGACTTCAACTACATGTCATGGTTCTGATTAAATGCATATTAAAAGGGGTGGGGGCACTAGCCCCCTTACCGGCCTTTCCTGCACATTAGTTTGGTAAGATTTTTGCCTATACGACAAGCTCATGACAGTCAGGAGAAGATAGTGTGGATGGGGAACAAGCTCTTAGGGTCCATTTGGTAATTAATTGGAAGTTGAACCCATCCCGTTGAAATTAATTCTTGGGTTGGGTCCATAATATTCCTCAATAATTGCTAAAATTCTCAAATGCCCATCCATATATGAAAGTGCAACTCTTTAGTCCTACATAGTTAATTAGTTGAGTTGGAGAGAGGCCAACTTAAATAGTTGGAAGCTCTACACTATAAGTGTGGATGGGAAGAATAAGAAAGAATGTGCTTGATCGCCAAGCGGGGTGGGGCCGAAGTTCGTCTTCATTTGCATATTCATTTTGTTGCGTGCTCAATACATTTTAAATCTGGAAACCAATAAATACATGCGGCCACCGCCACTAAGACATATACCCCAACATGAGTTCAAGGTTTGCCTCTTCCTCCTACAAACACATAGTCCACTCCATTCCGATTGCCAGCGTGCACCGGCAAATGGGAGAACAGGTCTCCAAAACCACCGTCCAATGAGTTGGGCAATTAAAGATTTTTGGAAGCGCTCCATGTGACACTGCTCGATCGCTTCCACTATGGCTCATCGTCTTCCTCGATGTTCTGGGGCAGCTGCTCGTCGTTGACTGTAGTTTGCTCATGATTGCAAGGTTTCAGTTAACCAGTACAAGTGCTCTGGTATATACTTCAGTAATGTTGTTACCAAATCCGTTGGCACCCTAAGGACGACTTATGCAGAGCGAACAAAACAGACTAGTAATAACAGGCGCGATGCTGGGCTGGGCCTCCTCCTACCGCGCTACTGGACTACCATAAGGCCGTGGGGAAGATTTAGCCTTTAATAGGCCCATCTCTACATTTGCCCAAGGCATGCTAGTCATTGTTCCCTAAATGTTATAAAAAATATCAAGGAGATGCCGAAGTGCTCATATATGATGAGAGAAGAAAATCTTTTGATTTTGCACAATTTGTACATGAGGATATATTGGGAATGTAATGTAGAAGCTCATAATCTAGCTAAGGTAGCATGTAATTTAGGAGTTGGCCGTCATGTATGGCTAAATACTCCCCCTGTATTTCTGGATGTAAACCGTTGCTACCAAGGATGAATAAACCCCTACTTCTCTCAGAAAAAAAAAAAAAGAAGGTTACTGAGTTAGACACGGCACAGTTGAATCGTAAGTGAGAAGTAGATTTTACTCCAAAAGTGAGAAGTAGAGACGAAGGCATCCAGTGTCCATTAGCTCATATAAGAATCCACAGCATCAATTCTTGAGAGCTCCAAGCCTCCAACGCAATGCAATAGCCCCCCTTTACAGCCCCCTCTTCGTCTCAATCGTTCGCTGACTCTGCCCGTTGGTTAAAGTTATTCTCTTAACAATTTGACTATCAATGGAAAAATAAAACTTAACAACAATACAAAATGATGTCACTAGATTCGTCGTTGATCCAACTATCATATGCATAGTTCTTTCAATTTGAAATGCCATATATTTTCAAACAAATTGTAAGTCAAAGTTTAAAACAAGTTGACCATGATAGATGGAGCGAGTAGGTTGCACATGATTACGACTTTTGTTCCACAAGAAGTGTTGTGTTTGAAAGGAGCAGGAAAACAATTAAAAAAAAAGTCCCGCTCAACCAAGGAGTGCGATCCCCATGGCTTTGGGTCTGGTAATTTTTTTCTGAGCCTATGCGTTAAACTTCAGATCGAGTTGTTACATTAGTAACAGATATTGCAATTCGGCTGGAAATTGTTGTATAGCTCTCATTTTCTGCAAGGATTTAATCCTTTTTGTACCATTTTGGACGAAATGTGTTTCTTGTTCCTGATAATGGAGTTGCATTCTCCTTTTCGTCATCAACTGCGCTCAGATTTGTGATTTCCCAAAGAACGAATCGAACCGAACTGTTGTCCCATCTCTCTGTCTCAGTAATCAATTTGCATTGGATTTGATACTTTTTTTTTAGACGATTGGATTTGATAGTTGGTGCTTGAGCGTTATTTGTTTCTAACCAGCTGAATACGAAACTTTTAACAGCAAACGGGATTGGGAGGTAGGTTGCTCCGGCCCAAACAATGAGAGGCCACCAAATCCAGGCCCGGCCACCGTCAAATTACTCACCGGCACGGGGTTGAGATGGGCCGAGACATAAACAGGCTAGCCTGGAGCAAAACAAAAAGGCTGACTATGAACCGACCTCATATCAGACTGACTGCTGAGAGGTACAAGGAAGAACGGTAAAAATCCACGTGTCCGACAGGAGCCTCAACATCGTAAGCCAGAGAGTGCTGTGGTGAGCTTTAGGCTCCCACAGTTGAAGACTAGGATATACGGTGGCACCTTCAATAGATTCCATATCTCAAAGATCATCAATGTGTCTACAAACTAATATACAAAGGGACCGAGCCTGATACATAGCCGTCTCATTAGATTCCATATCTCAAAGATCATCAAAATGTCTACAAACAAATATACAAAGAGACCAAGCGCCGCTTCATTAGATTCCGTATCTCAAAGATCATCAATGTGTCTACAAACTAATATACAAAGGGACCGAGCCTGATACATAGCCGTCTCATTAGATTCCATATCTCAAAGATCATCAAAATATCTACAAACAAATATACAAAGAGACCAAGCGCCGCTTCATTAGATTCCGTATCTCAAAGATCATCAACGTGTCTACAAACTAATATACAAAGAGACCGAGCCGGATGCTGTAGCCGCTTCATTGGATTCCATATCTTAAAGATCATCAACCTATCTAGAAACTAATATACAAAGGGGGACAACCAGATACGGTAGCCGCTTCACTAGTTTCCAAATCTCAACGTGACGGTGGTCTACTATAAAAAGGGACCAATAGAAACATTTATACAAAGGAAATTCTAACACCAAAATACAAAGGAAATTCTTTTAAAGAAAACTAGCATGGCCTTTGCTTCTCCTCACATTCTCGTCGTTGATGACGGGCATGTTGATCGCATGGTTGTAACCAAGGTCCTAAAGAAAAGCAAAGTTCGAGGTGTTGTGACTCTTATGATTTCTAACTTTTATTTTGCATTTCACGTTATTTGTTTCACATCACATATATATAGATTGTGCTTTGTTGTCAAGTTGTATGTCTTATTTGTTGTTTAAGTGCTTTGATGATTAATTTCTAACTTTGTTGTACAGTGACTGCTGTGGATGGTGCTGAGGAGGCGTTGAACTTCCTGAATTTGGTATATGAATAGTATTTGTAGTTGATGTCGATATTATAGAGATGGATGTAATATGATATTTTATTACATACTATATTTGATTCTTTTTTCTAAACATTGAATATAGGAAAATGATGTGAATCTGATTTTTACTGATTATCATATGCCTGGTATGACGGGCTATGATCTCCTTACAAAAGTTAAGGTGGGTTCCATTTCAACTAAGAAGGATCTATAGTAACATTTTTAGCCTTAAATTCATTATGTGGTTGTTGAAGTTTTTCACTTGTTCAGGAATCACCCAAGCTGAAGCACCTTCCTGTGGTGATTACATCCACTGAGGAGAATCCTGAGATAATTGAAAAGTTTGTGAAACATATTTTCACTTCGTGTGTTAATCTTGTAGTTTTTTAATCAAAATGCGCGACTATATCATCTTTTTTTTTCTCCAGGTGCATGGAAGGAGGAGCAAAGGGGTTCATACTCAAGCCTATCAACCTTGATGTTGTGCCTCGTCTTCTAAGCTTCATCTGAGGATCTAGGCGAAGACGACAAATAAAGCAGGAGATCTCCTATCAAGTTACTTTAAAAGTTTGAGTTTACATGTGACCATATGTATGGTCTTTCTTAAATAATTTCGAGTTTAGATGTGACCATGTATGGTCTTTCTCAAATAATTTCAATTTCAATTGTGACCATGTATGGTCTTCTTATGTCGGTTGTTTTCATCAATTGTAATTTGATACTCTTATTATGTTACTTTAGAATACTCCCCTCTCTGTGATATGAAATATGATATCGAGTAGATCTTAAATAAATATTAATTGATGTTTAAGTACGTACAAGAAAGAACATAATATCTTTTTTTAGATCAAGAAAGCTTGACTCGCTCAGCTTGTCGACATGCTCAAATCATACAAGGAAGAAGCATCTGGCCTCACACAACCGCATGCAGAGGGAGCAGAAGTACTGAACGGCCAGCAGCGGCGTCTCGCCTGCGTGAAGGGAGCACCCAGCAGGGGCGTCTCGCCCGCGTGAGGGAAGTAGGGGCGACGCTATAGCTGACTGGGGCCGTGGTGGACTTGCACAAAAGGAGGGGCGGCATGGGAGCGGTAGCGTGGGAAGGGGAAGAATGTCAAGTGGTAACTTGTAGGGATGAAAATGGACTGGAACCGGCGGAAAAACACCCTAACCGTTTCCGTTTCCGTATTTCTTTCGCCGGACGGAAACGAAAAAGGGACAGCCGGGAACGGAAATGGTCACGGGAATGCCGGGAATACGAAAATGAACAAAATCGGAGGGAAACATGCCACGGTCGGGTTACGGGATTTATGTCGGGAATGCCAACACATTCTTGCCAAGATAACTGTAGCAAGCCACTGCCAACATAAACGAAGAATCCATTAGTCCACCACACCACTACGATATGACATATATAGCAATTCTACAGCAAGTCTAGTACGCAAACGATCGCTCGGTAGGAGACTCTACAAAGCAAGTCTCACTCACGTAGGCAATGACTCAGTCCAGAGCACACGTCTCATGCAGGCAAGCACTAGTCCAGACCAGAAACGATGCCGATCCCAGTACACGTCTCATGCAGCCAAGGTCGAGCTTGAGGTCCCAGTACTCCGGCGGAAGCACATGTCTGACCATTCCGGCTTACCGGCAAGCACTCACGCAGGCAGCAGCGTACTCCTATGACCTTCCTCACACGCGCCGATGTGGATCCCCATTCAACGCCGCGAGGGCGGGCGCGACGTGGCAAGGCCGGCCTGCGGCCGTACGCGCGCGGCAAGGCAAAGGCAAGGGCGCGGCACTGAGCTCGTGGTGGCGCGGGCGAACATTGCAAGCTCGCGGTGACTCTGGTGTGCGGCAGAACTCAGGCTCGTGATGGCTCTCGTCGCGGCTGAACTCAGACTCGAGTTGGGCTGAGACGCGGATCGACGATGGGCTACTGCCTGCTGGGCTGCAGCCGGGTGAGGCAAAAAAGGGAATCTAAACAGGAATATCCCGGTCCAAAACAGGAAACCGTAAAAACAGACAGGAAATACTCCTAACTGTTTTTAGTCCCGTTTCCGTTTTTCTTTTTCCCGTTCCATCCGTTCCCGTTTTGCATCTCGGAAATATGAAAACGATCAGGATGAATGCAGGAGCGGTTGCCGTTTTCATCCCTTACTGACTTGCGCAGCATGTGGATAAGGTCAGCGTTACACTGCTGCATGGGCTGGGCTGAAAGTTGCGATGGGATGTTTCGGGTGCCCGTCGGGTCACCCGCGGTGGGAGGGCACACCCACGCCCGCACCCAGGCAGTTTTTATTGGATGTTTTGAAAATTATACCACTGAAACGTCAGTTGAAAACATTGCTTGAAAAATCTGAGTTGAGCAACTTCAGAAAAATCTGAATTGAAATATAGGCAGACACTAGCAAAACCAGTACGATAATGAACTTTCCGGTCTGAGGAAGGAATACTCAAACAATTGCAACGAAAGCTATTGGTTCGGCAATTCTCACCGGCACCAAACTGTGATCTTTTAGATTATGGTGATAAAGTAAAACTAATAGACAACACAAATCCTGTTTGGATGGTCAAACAATCAACTCACAGTTAGAAATTTACAAGTTTTTGACATGCACGATACAGTTAAGCAACACTCGCCAAGTCAACATCCCTTGTGTGAGTGTTCCCCCATACTAGGCCAGACATGGGAACAGCAGAAGCAGCCAACACAATGCCTTAGTAACGGTATTTGGTGGAATAATCCTTTGGAGCGATCACCAGACCACGGCCTTTCCTGGCACCCCGGTACACAGTCTCCACAATGTCAATGAACTCTTGCTTGTCCTTCAATGCCCAGTTGATTTTGTTATTGTTTCCTGTCCCAAGATCAATCATGATGTGCTTGTTCCGGAAGAAGAACATCACTGTCGATGGATCGTACAGCTCGTACATGGTGTTGAAATCAGGAACCTCAGTGATGTCAACAAGGTAGATAACTGCGAAGTTCTTTATGGTCTCAGCTACTGCTGCCAGCACTTCATCCATCTAAACATAAACAAGAGTGAGCCAGAATGAATTCATATATAACAATGATAAATTAGTGTAAGACCAAATCAAAGATCAAGTTCGAATAATCTAATAAAAAAAAAATAAAGGCATGAGACATGGAAATGTTTTTCTAAGCATGGAAGCAGAGATCTAATAGCTAGTACTTCAGTATAATTTCATTGAGATCAAGCATTTAAGTTTCCAATGAGCTTTCTGACTTGAGTAAACTGGTTCACTATCTTGGAGAAGGAAACATCTGTCCAGCTGTTCCAAATTTAAACTGATTCTCCGATAGGATACTATGGAAATGGAGCCTTGATAGAGTGTACTCAGCAAAATCATATTATAATATCCAGTTCCAAGGAAGTCCTGAACCTCCACAATCTGGACTGCTTCAGCTGAACAAAAATGCAGATTAAAGCTTTGCCTGCACAATAAGGTCAACAGAGCTGGTATCTTAGCCAAGAAAATTGGGCAACACAATCCTACATGCAGTCTCTGTTATTGTGAAATGGAGACAATCAATTTCATCCTGAAGGGTTGAAGCTGTATGTAGCAGTGTTGCCTATTTTCCCATAATAACAACAATGCTAACTCTAACGATTAGGCAGTTCACTAAAGAGGAATATTTAAGCCGGATTAAGGAAGGAGCCACAAAACATGAAAAAGGAAAGAAGATTCTGTATTCTTCTATTCACTTGATGGGAATCATGGAAATAATGCAACATGAGAGTCCTCAACCCCCACGAAACAATCATTCATGCGTGTATCATTCATGCAAGTGTTAAATTTGGGGGTGGATGCAATTTGAGAATTCTCGAAACTTTTACTTCTCAGGATTAACCTACAACTGAAATTTATGGGAGTCTTTTCCTCTTTTTGACAAAATAAACTCATTTTTCTTTTTTAAATAGCTGTAACTTTTCTTTCCTAATATATTTAGGTAGTTCTCCTTTTCCAAAAATAAACCAATTAATTAACCAAATACTGTATGATGATAGAAAGGCTTGTATAAGAAAAACAACAGTAAGAAGGCTACAATACAGTCACTAAACATAAGGACCAACCACTACAGATCTAAATAAGCAAACTGCATGTTCATAATTCTAGAATGCATAAGCAGAATTGTAGAATATGGACCCAACACCCCTAAACCCCGCCTAGCTAGTCTGGTCTCCACAACAAAGACCAACACAATTTTAAGGATTCATGACCACTGCAATAATTCCAGCATACACATAACGAAAGCCTAATTCTCGTATGCATAAGTAAACAGAATTGCAGAATATGAATTCAATGCCACTGAACCCACCTAGCTAGTCTGTATTGTCTCACAACACATACTGCAATAATTTAAAGGATTCTTGACTACTGCGATAAATTCAACATCTGCATACCTAAGACAAAAGGACAGGATCTGGCAAGCAGGAAAGCAACCACAGGACAATTGCACCGCCTCGTAACACAGCAGAAAGTACTTCACAACTGGCACTTGCTTTAATTTCATATAGTAACTTAGTTCATTTAACTCCCTTTGGAGTAAAGGTTTATTGTGTCCTGATTCTTAACTTACTGGAAATACTCTTTTTTTTTTTTTTTTTGAGACGGTCTTACTGGAAATACTATGGTTCCAACTTTGAACCAACAGTCTATCCCCTGACACGATAGAAAAGCCAAAGACAGTGTCACCTAGGCCTTAATAGATACAAACCAGGCAGGGAGCTAGTGATGTGCCTACAAAATGGCAATTTTACAGAGCATATCAGTAGTTTCCCCTAATTTTTCAATCGGCTAAATATTATAACCTAAACCTGTGAGAACAATTTTTGTGCATGGTTAGTTTGCTTTAGATGTTACCTTGTTTTGGGTCATGTGCATGGTTCAGTTAGTTGGCTATACGTGTTTGTAGATTGAGGTGCGCATGTTTCTCACCAGAGTGGGTCTTTAGGCAGTGCACTGTGTGGCATGCCTTGACATGCGGGAAGGCATGACACGTGTTGCAGGTGGTGCCGTGGCCATCGATGCCACCCACACCACACACCATGCCACTCTACTTTGTGTGCTATCCTCACGTCAAGACACGCAGCACAATGCACTCCCTAAAGACCCCCTGTGGCGAGCAACATGCGCACACCTGGAGCTACAAACACGCACCGCGCCACCGCCCTCTCTGCTAACCGAACGATGCACATTACCCAGAATAAACAAACTGCTACAGTGGACTTGGCATACAAGAATTACTCTGACAAACCCGACTCATGCTAACTTATTACAATGAGGATGCACGGATCAACAGAAATTATAGCAGAAAATCAGTATGCCTCCGTAATCAGAACCCCTGAAATCTATTTTTCTAAACACGACTAACCTACTGCAGCGTCCAAAATCCTTGCCCCCAATTTCCTGAATTCCCCATACCCTCCGGCCTCCAGAAATTCATAATCCGCACCCCCAATCGACGGCTCGAACCATCCAAAGAACAGCGCATGATCCATAAACAGGCAGGAATCGAAATATTACGCAAGCAAATCCTCCTGCCAAAGATCAATCAAAAGGATCGGTAAAAGCTAGGGTTAGGTTGTCGGTACCTGCATGCAGGTCTCGTCCCAATCATGGCCGAAGCGGATGATGACGAGGCGCTCCTCCTCCGCGAGGATGGCCTGGTCCACCGCCCAACCGGAGTGCAGATGCGGCAGCAAGTACGACATCTTCCGCCGCCGGCAGCCGGCTGCTCCTCTCGCCTCTGCTTTCCTTCCTTCTGCCTGCGCTCTGCGGAACAAGAGGAAAAGACACAGTTGGCTATTGGGCCGCTGATGGGCTAGGACACAGTGCCTCGCTTTCGGGCCCGGCCTGAATGAATAAATATAGTTGCGATTATATCATATCAATGCTGGTGCGAGTATATTACTGCTGCCAATTCATTTCGTTCCAGTTCAAAAAAAAAAGCAAGAAATAAACATATAAAATTGATTCTATTCCATTCATCATTTTTAATGGTTAAAAAAGGTGATAAAAACTAATAAACTAAGAACTGAACATTTAGTACGTGTTTTTGCTCCACCAGTGCAGTGGCTAGTGTTTTTGCTATTTTGCCCAGCGCTTCGGTGGGCTTCGTTATAATGCCCACCCAACATTGGGCTTCGCTAAATTGCCCACGACTACGTTGCCGCATACGCTATAATGCCCATTTGATCATTTTTGATTTTTGATAAAGAATTTCGTTTAATTTCTGACGTGAACGGACGAATGTACCCCTGATTGAATCGATCGACTCCCTGACTCCCTGACCAGCCGAGCGACTCGTTTTCTCGGTTCCTTCCGCTCCTCCCGAACGAACGAGCGCCGCTCTCCCTCTCCTCTGCGCCGTCGGCTCCCGATGCCGGACGGCGACGGCATCCCCCACGGCGACGCCGGCGAAGATGGGCGCGGCACCGAGGCTCCACCGACGCCCTGCGCCCCTCCCGCCCCCTGCGCCCCTCTCGCCCCCGCGGCCCTAGGTGAGGATGCCGCGGCCCCTGGTCCAGATGCGCCATGGACGGCCATCTCATCGCCGGACCTGGCCGCGCATGGTCCCGGGGGGCCGCAGATTGAGGGGGCGCCCTCGGAGGTCGAGTGGGACGAGCTCCTCTCCACCCCCATGGACAGGGCACTCGTAGCCCATGCACCCGACAGCGCGAATGGCATTCTCGATCCGCCTCTGGCCATTGAATCGATTCGATCTCCGTCAACCCAGCAAGAAGGTATGTTTCTCTTGCACAATATAGCTGCAGCTGCAAGTTGCTTTGCGATTTGGACTGAAATAATTGAATTTGTTGTAACCCTAGGTGAAGGGGAAGGTTGGCAGATGGGTATAGAGAAGGAATCAACAAATCTAGATGATGAGGTGGGTGTGGAAGCACCGTTTTCAGAAATTGATTGGGATGCTTTACAAATTATAGGAACAAATGATGATGAAGGGAGACTACAAATTGCTAGTGACGAGCTTTTTTATAACATTTTGGGCTTTAATGTTGAGGATAATAGGACAGCTGGTTGTAGACCTCCAGAATTAGATGTTGATGATGGTGCAGCCATACCGGTTAATGATCACATACCAAATGAGACGGTTATCGTGTATGACCCGGATAAGCCTGAATTTAAACTAGGTGCATTGTTTCCTTCAATGGAAATATTTAGGCTTTGTGTCCGACAATATGCCATAAACAAGGAATTTGAGTTGCATGTTAAAAAAACTGATCAAAAGAGATATGATGGTTATTGTACGGGCTGGCCGGATTGTGCTTGGCATGTGCATGGACGACCGGAGCGAGAGGGTGGAAAAGTCATCGCTGTAATAACTTTCTCTAAAGCTTTTACATTCAATCTGGTACTTTGTTACTATGTGATGCTTATTGCCTGTGATCTTCTGTAGGTAACCAAGTGGGTGGAGGGTCACACTTGTACATCTAGCTCGAGGAGGTACACAACTACTCCAACTGCCAAATGGGTTGCTTGAAAGGCTGTTCCTATCCTTCGGAAGACTCCCGATATGGGTGTTAAGGATATGCAAATCAAGCTACAAGATGACCACAAGTGCAAGATTGGTTATGACACTGTTTGGGATGGAATGCAAAAGGCCATGGAACAATTATATGGCACTTGGGAAGAGAGTTTTGGGCTGCTTTACAGATGGAAGGCTGAGGTAATGAAAAGGATGCCTACTAGTGTCATTGAAATTGATGTAGAGGTCAAAGAAGGTCTACCTTATTTTCGAAGATTTTTTTGTGCACTTGGTCCTTACATTGAGGGTTTCTTGGAGGGGTCTAGACCATACCTTAGCATTGACTCTACTCATTTGAATGATAAATGGAATGGTCAACTTGCTGCAGCATGTAGTATTGATGGGCATAATTGGATGTATCCTGTTGCATATGGGTTCTTTGCCTCGGAAACTAAAGATAATTGGTTTTGGTTCATGACACAACTGCACAAGGCCATAGGTGATGTTCCACTGCTTGCTGTTTCTAGTGATGCTTGCAAAGGGTTAGAAAGTGCTGTCAAGTTTGTGTTCCCCATGGCTGAACAAAGAGAGTGCTTCAGACACCTTATGGATAACTACAATAAGAGATTTAGTGGGAAAGAAGATATGTTTGCTGCTGGGACGGCATATAGAAAGGATGTGCATGCCTTCCACCTTGCTAAAGCCAAAGAACATCCAGAAGTAAAGAAATGGTTGGAGGCACATCACAAGCTCAAGTGGATGAGAAGTGCATTTAATCCAGCCATCAAGTGTGATTATGTCACAAATAATATAGCTGAGGTTTTTAACAATTGGATCAAAGCGATAAAGGGTTTGCCTATTTGTGAGATTGCTGACAAGTTGAGGGAGATGATAATGGTCCTATGGCACAAGAGGAGAAGGATTGCACAAAGGATGAATGGTAAAATTCTACCGGCTGTCCTACATGTCTTGAGGGCACAAACTAGGGGCCTTGGTCACTTGCAAGTGGCACATTGTGATGAATTTTGTGCACAAATAGTTGACCTTTCAGCGTCTAATGTGAGACATGTTGTGACAGCACATTTGCAAGAGTGTACATGTGAAGAATGGCAACATACAGGAAAGCCATGCCAACATGCCTTGGCTCTTATAACATCACAACAAATGAGGGATGTCAAGTTGGAGGACTATGTGAATGAGTTCTACTCCGTTCAAAGGTTCAAGAATGCATATAAGAGACTAATACAACCACTTCCTGACAAATCACAATGGCCAGAATGTCACCTAGCAACTGAAATAGGTGCACCACTTAGTAAAAGAGGTGTTGGGCGCCAAAGGAAAAATAGGATCAAAGGTCCGCTTGAAGGTGGTGATGCTCCTAAAAAGAAGCCTAATGATGATAAGGGAAAGGAAACCGAGAAACAAAAGAAAATGATTAGAGGCCCCACCATGTGCAAGAAATGTCAGCAATTTGGACATAGGCAAAGTAGCTCCAAATGTCCTTACAATGGAACAAAGAAGAGGCAAGTGACCGTTACATACTATCTTGTTTGTATTTTTTTGCTCACTTAAATTTATACTTATCTTGATATTGTCTTGTAGGAAGAGAAAGCCAAGAAAGAACACTACTAAAGGTTGGATTCCCGCAGAAATGAGAACAACGAGTATGGACATGAATGAAGGAAGGGAGCAAGAAAATGCTACAAGGCAAAAAAAAACAACTCTATATGAAACATACACATCGTACCTTTTTTCATTTCACTATATGCTAACCTTGCCATCCATACTTAGGACGTCCTTGGTGGAAGGCGGTTCGTCTCAGCCCATCATTGAGTGTTCAACTCCCACCAATCAGCCAACTCAAAAAAGGATGGTTGCCAAAAAGATCACTCCAAAGAAGAAGAAGAATGTGTGATTTGTATGCTTGTTCCATTAGTATGTATGGTTGAACTTGTCGTTGTGTCTTGAACCATATGTCGGTGTGTGTTGAACCATGTGTCGGTGTCTTGAACCATATGGATTTATGTATGGCTGCATGTGGATTTATATGCTCTATGGTTGCATGTGGATTTATGTGAGAAAATCATGTTGCCTTATCAATATGTGGTGCTCTATTCATTTTTTTTATGCAAGAAAATTATGCTTTATGCTTGACACATGTGTGTTGCTGCAATATCTTCTTTTTTTTCTTAGTCTGGGCGTTTTTTCTTTCTATTTTTGATGCACAGCACAAAAATTGGCGTTTCCAACATAGAGCTGCGCCTCCCTGTAGAACAAGGGGTATTTTGGTCCTCTCATGTGCCTTTTAAGTCAGAAATAGAGGAAAAAGAGAAGAAAAGCCGTCGTGGGCATTATAGCGTATGCGGCAACGTAGTCGTGGGCAATTTAGCGAAGCCCAATGTTGGGTGGGCATTATAACGAAGCCCACCGAAACGCTGGGCAAAATAGCAAAAATCTCCCACCTAGGGGTCTCATTTCTTCATCAAACGACAGCACGCAAAACTGAACAAAGATAAGTTAGGTAACTTTTTCAAAACGACTCTTCAGTTCTTGAAAACGGCTTTCAGATGTGATCGTTTCAATGATTGAAAAAGTATATCGCTCAATGTAGCATATCATTCTATCAAGATGACGTACGAGGAGAGCAAATGATGCAAAGGAAAGCGGGGGAGTACTTTTTTCCCAGTGCTGCCTTTGGACGTGCTCCTCGCGTTTTGTAACTTTTGTTGCATCCGAGCTCCTCCTCTCCTTTTCGCACGCGGCGCGGCGGCGTTTCCCCAGACCTGCACCAATCTCCCGCGAACGCCGCCGTCGCCGGACAAAGCGGGATCGGAAGCCATGGCCGGCCCCGGCGACGTGAGCTGCAAGGGTAGGCGCCGGCGCCGCGAGTGAGCGCGTGGCGTAGGCGTGGCGCAGGAGAAAAAGCGCGTGCATGGGACGCGGTGGTGGTTTCCTTTCCTTTGCCGTCGATCGCCTCCTCGTGCTGTACATTGGTCCGGCGCGCCATCATTGAACTCGCGCCTCCGTGATGTCCCGATCGATCCGGGGCAGCACGCACGGCACAGATGAGCTTGATCTGGAGTTTTATGCACCGATGTGTAGTGCACAGAAGTAGCATGCATGTAGTGAGCGCAACTAGCAACCAGCGGTCAGTGCTATAGCATGCTAGTTGCTCATATAGGCAAGCTACGATTAATTAGCTAGCCAGAAATAGCTAAAAAATGTAGTTTATTCAAAAGAAAGCGACGAACTGGCAACATTATCAGTAAAAAATTGGTCTCAGTTCCAAGGCTGGCTGTATAGTTTTTGTGTAGATTGCATAGGAAACTAAACTTGGGTTTCTTTGTACGTGTTACGATCAAGCAAGCAGTTCACTTGGATAGTTGGATTTTAGGGGTCATGTGAACGAGCAAGCAGTTCACCTGGTTTTTACTGTAACAAATATCAGTAGTGATCACTCTAAAAAAACAAAAACAAAAAAAAAAACAGTAGTGATCAGTGGCTAGCAGCATCGTTCGAAAAAATCAGTGGCTTGCAGAGCAGTTCGGTCAATACAGAATCACATGCGCAACAAAAAATGGTCAAAAAGGCTGAACTAGCATACGCATCCTGGAATTTGGCAATACCATTGTGCAGGAATATAAGAAATGAAAGTCATGTATTTGTCAGGTTGTCATATCAGTACTAACAAAAAAGATATTTTAATAGTGGCTTCCGAGAACAAAGGGGTTTTGGAGCATAACTGTATAGAGGGATTCAGCAGCGATAACAATCACTACAAAAAAATTTATGATATGTGACGTTTAAATTTGAGCAGTTTTACAGTCCAAAATAATGGCCATTAGTATATTAGTAATTTTACTATTAATTAATAAGCTTATGTTTTATTAATAATAATGAACTAAATAATTCAACCCTAACCGGCTAAACTTAGGAACTAATAATAATGAACTAGATTGATCAACAACATGAATTGATCAAATTACAAATTTAATTTTATTTATAAAAACAAAATTTCTATTACAAGTCTATCACACTTTTTTTTTTCCCGATATTACCCTTACAATGGCCATTAGTAGTGGATTCTTGATATTAAATCTAGACCGTTGGATCAAACTAATGGCCATTAGTTTTGAAAAACTAATGACTATTATTTTGGACTGTAAAACTCCTCTTAAATTTTGTCATAAAAATTGAAACTTGTGTCACAATACCAAATTTGTTACGCTCTCGTGATGAAAAATGATGTTTATTAAAATAATAGTATTTTAATTAAAAATTGCAAAACAGAGGTACCTTTGGAAAAAATTGCAGAAATGGGTGCCTGTCGATCATCCAGTGACCTGACCTATTGGTCACTGGATGACCGATAGGCCTACGTGGCAGCCGACAAATGCCGAGGAGATGACCTATCGGTCACCCGATTACCGACAAGTACCTGTCGGTCTTCCAACGACCGACAGGCAGCAGAATATCGCCAAACAGCGCTATCAGGCCGATAGCCAGGGCCTGACCGACAGGCACCTATCGGTCATCCCACAACCGACAGGTACCTGTCGGCCATCCCATAACCGACATGTCCCCCATGACCGACAGGTCTTTTCCTTAGCATTTTTTGTTTTGTTTTGCCCGTTTGTGTTTTTCTAAATTTTGTTTTGAGACATGAGGCATAAATTAATTTTTTTACATATATTTTTAGGATTGAGCGGTAATATTGTGTGGTTTTCAAAGTTTTTTTTACGTGAGTAATGCAATAGAAAAGGTGAACTGAAAAATAACTCGACTTTAACAAAGATACTCAGCAACCAATATCGATAGACCAACATATACAGAGTGAACTGAAACAATGGCGTGTTTCGATGCACATGGCAAAGCTACGTGTCCATCGATCTACTCTAACAAGTTCATGCTTAAGTTCTAAATATTACAAAAAACGAAAGAAATCTACTAGTCAAGTAGTGAACCCTGACCCCTGCTCTGATCTCCAAGTCATCCTCCACGCCTACGCTTGTTGGGCTCGCCTTCGGCCCTCTTGCCCTGGGCCTTTCTCCTCGTCGAATCTGATCGGTGGGGTACGTGAGTGGGTCTGGTGCCTGCCTGACCCTGGGAGCCTCTAGTGGTGTCGAAGGAAACTGCTGGGTGGGCTGTGTCGGTGGAGGAGCCTCTGGCATCTGAGAGAAACCCTGAACATCTGGCTGTCCATAAGAAGACCCATGCACTAAGCTCCCAGAAGCAGAGTGCAAGGAGTAGTCAGACGCGGCGAACTGTACTGGTGGTCCTGTAAAACAACAATGTAAGATTACAATAACAAAATGTTAGAAATACAAAATTGGCATGTTATTATACCTGTGCTCCATCCAGGAGTAGGCATGAAAGGCGGGACTACAGGTAGACCCGACGACGAGTCCCCGGCGTGGAAACGAGAAGAACTTGGTGCACTAGCAGGTGTAGAGAGAGGTGGAGACCTCTGTCGTGCCCTCGGCTGCACATCTGTTGTGCTCGTACAGGAAGCGCACCGGAGAGCATCCCTACAGCGGCGCGCAAGACGGAGTAGGGCTGATCCCAAGTCACGTGGCTCAACTCGTGGAGGGTTGTCGTAGCATCGAGAGCCTAAATCCTCCAGCTCGCCAACGAGATCGCGGCACGTGTCAGTCTACAAAAACGATAATAGAACATTAATAATTAAACAGAAAGGATAAATTTAAAAAATAATGAAATAGCTTACCATCAGGTGAAAGGCCCGAGTCGGCTGGGTGGCGAAGGTGTCCGTAATTTCAGGCACGTGCTCTACAGGTGCCTCAGCCACAGCGAACAACCGCACACGCGTCGCCCTGTGGTACCACCGAAGGTACTCCCCGTATCGAAACGGGTCGTACGGGCCCTGTGGAACGTGCACATCTGTCTCTGCACCAACCCACTGCTGTATCCACGACTCCATCTTTCTAGCCCACGTAGTCTCGTAAGCAAGACCCTGACCTTTCCTGTTAAACCTGCAATGAAGATATTGTCAATACGTAAACATTTAGGTAACTTGATGAATGGATTAATTAGTTTATGTTGCACTTACGTGTGGGTGTGATCTAGCTGCAGTCTAGGAACAGAGAAGTCCTGAAAGTATCCAAACTGAAGGAAGACTCGAATCACAGCGTATGGCTCGATACAGATGTTGAAGACTAAACGACGCCTCGTAAGCCAGAAAGCTGTGTCACGTGTGCACAAGGCAGAGAGTCCACGCGGTGCACGCCTCGCGACCTCCTCGGTGGTGTACGGCATCCACCTGACCCGGTCTGGCATCAGCTGATCGAAATCAGCAACGAACTGCGGGTACGCCTTACGTACAGTCGCTGTAGCCCAACTCGGCTGCAAGAATCGAAACAATGATCAAGTTAGTAGCAAAAATAAAATAAAAACTTAAATATACAAAAACAAAGTATTACTTACATCGCGCTTGCACCAAATAGAACCCATAGTGGGTCCACCGAGGGATCGTACTCTCCAAAGTCGTCGAGGTCGTACATGTCATCCTCGTACTCGTCGTACGAGCTCAGCTTCAGTCGCCCGATGTCCACACGCTCGAACGACCACAACATCAGGAACAAAGGGCACCCTGTCAACGAACCCGCACTGGTCGTCCGCCTGCACACCTCGCACAACGCCCTGTACGTCGCGGCTAACACAGCTGAGCCCCAACTGTACTGTGGCATCTCTGCAGGATCTGTGTCTGCTATCTGCCGTGCAATCTGGATATAGTGCTTATCTATGGTGTCCTGGTGCGTACTAGTGAACATGACCCACCCGAACAACCAGAGAAGATACGCCTCGAGGTGCCTACGAACCCTCCAGTCCTCTGCGTCAACGGTCAACCTGTCAGCACGAAACTGCTCAAGCCACACCTTCGTCGGTCCGTGCCTGTCGTGGAAACCAAACTACGGGTGCTCCAGATCCGGAGGGAGGACACCTGCAAACCTGTCCAAAATATCCTCCATCCACCCGGGGTTCTGAACAGGAGGAACCACTGCAGCTCCGGCTATAGGAAGCCCAAGTAGCATGGCCACGTCCTGCAGTGTGGGCGCCATCTCACCAACGGTGAGGTGGAACGTGTGTGTCTCAGGCCTCCACCGATCTACCCAGGCTGTCAAAAGTGCACGGTCCACTGGAAACCGAGGGCTCCTGCGACCCCTCGGGTCCAACAACTGGGCAAGAGGTAGCAACCCTGCCGCACGTAACCTGTCATTTCAAATGTCAGAGCATTAGAGTATGAAAAAAAATCAAAATATGGAGAAATTGACAGATATTGAAATAATATAGAAAACATATGCGTACCTCAGGGTCCAACGTGGATCCACACTTCAAAAATCGTCAAACGTCCTAAGTCTGAGTGTGTCGTGAAGCTCCCCAGAAGGCAAGCGTGATCGATGCTTAGCATCGATCACTGGATCGATCAACTCCAGGTTAGCCATCTACCTATGAAGTATTAACATAGAAACAGGAAAATAAATAAACACACAGTTTTTATAGTTTTACAATACGATATCTAGTGTTCTAAATAATTATAACACACATTGTTTCATAACGTAGGCATACGGAATTGGAAAACATAGTTCTTGACACATGATGACTACAGGTACAAACAAATAAACATAAATAGATTACACTTCATCAAATTAAGTAGATGGGCCAGCTTCTTGGTTCTGATTCTTTGCCTTCCGCATGGGAACACGCCTGAACTCCACGTTGTCGGGCCCCTTCTCCACTGGGTATTGGCTACAATCCTTCCTTAAATGATCTCCGCCACATACCAAGCACTCATTTGTACGACGTTTGGCATTCGCTTCATCCATATCATTTTTTATACGCCTAACCTTTCTGCGACCTTTAATTTTAACCTTTTTGTCAGGATCTGGAATCCAACTACGTTCTCCCTCTGGTGGCTTTGTGAAATCAGCCACAGCCCGCCACCCCAGTAGCTCGCCCTGCCATGTAGCCATCACAGCTTCCTTGAAGTAGTATGGTGATACGAAGTGATGAGGATCAATCTTTGCCTTGGCACATCCAGTGAATACATGTGAGCAAGGCAAATGCATTAGCTTTGGCTTATTGCAACTGCACTCGCATTTGTTCAACTGCGGCCACAATGTGCATTCCATCGTCACTTCGGATCGACCAATCCCAAGTCCGCTCTTTCCCCGCAACAAGATTTCGAAGACGAAATCCCTATTACCTGTTCTCCTAACCATGTGCATCTGCCCCTTCGCACTCTTTTCTTTGATGTAATCGGTGATCTTAGCACTGAACATCACTTGTGGGTTGGCAACATGCAAAACTGCTTTTGCATAGCGATCTTGCAGGTATGTTTGTATCCCACGAGTTATACCCTCCAGAATCCCCACTAAAGGCAAGCACCGAGTCCCTTTCAATGCCCAATTATAAACTTCTGCCCCATTAGTGGTCATAATGTCATAGCGGGATCCATCCGTATCTGCTATCAATGCCCATTTCTCCATCGGCTCATCCTTGATCCAATCTGAGAAGCACTTCACCCTTTGTCCACCCCTCCTGTGCCTAATTTTGTCCTGCGGTTCATTAGGCAAAGGATGTAACCCCTTTGGCTCCTCGTCACGTGGCATAGGAGGTTTCTTTTTAACCTCCTCCATGTGGTTGCCAGTGAGCTTGTCCAGCTCGCCCCATAATATGTCAAATTTGCTCCTTCGATTCTGTTTGCACAGCTTCTTGAACATATCCATAAGTCGTTTGCTCTTAAACTGCCTGTAGAAGTTTGCCCCCAGGTGCCTCATACACCATCGACTATGCAGATCGGGCCAAAATTCCTGATCATTATAGTCTGTCTGCAATGTATCAATTGCTGACAATAATCCCGCATGGCGATCATGTAAGATGCAGACATTGGGCCTCTGCATAACAACCGCTCGCTTCACCCACCTCAAAAACCACAACCAACTCTCTGTATTCTCACTCTCCACAAATGCAAAAGCAATTGGTACAATCTGATTCTCCCCATCCACTCCAATAGCGGTGAGGATCTACCCCTTGTACTTACCAGTCAAGAAAGTGCCGTCCACAGCAAGAACAGGTCGACAATGCATAAATGCTTGTATCATACAACCAAATGACCAAAATGCACGGCGTAGGACCCTGTCCCCATTTGTATTTTCAAAATCGTCCACCGCAACCACAGTTCCTATATTCCTAGCTTGCATAAGCTCAAGCAGGCCTGGTAGGTTGTGGTACGAGTCCTCGTATGTCCCGAATCTTCTTTCCAAGGCCTTTTGTTTCGCTCTCCATGCCATATCATAGCTGATCTCATAGCCTAATCGATTCTCTATGGCATGCATTATAGCAAAAGGAGACATAGCGGTCTTCTGCACAATCTCAGGATACACGTACTCAGCTACAAACTGTGTAGTCATGTTCTTGTGTTTCAGAAGAGTCCTATCCAATGAACACGAATGGCCTACCACGATAGACGCCACAAATGACGTCTCAGCTTTCGGCAGGTATCCGTGAACCCTCCATGCGCAACCCGGAGCCGTGCACTTGACGTCATATGTCCTCGGGTTTGAAATGACCACCGTGAACTCCTTCTTCTCTGAGAACGC